>JAFIRS010000197.1:0-600000 GCA_018342105.1 Gonioctena quinquepunctata
GATACAAATACGAATAGTAATCATATGAATGAAGTTATCCCACGGTTCGAGGTGCAGCTGCATACTCTCTTATCTTGTTAATGTAACAAACTCTTTCACAAAGGATGCCGCCGCCGATATCTTATCTCAATGTAAACAAAGGATGCCGCCAATATCCGGTCGCTTAAATAAACAACTGATAAGAAGTGCTGACGTAGATAATATTCCTGCAAAGACTTGTCGGTTGAGTCATGACCGCATCATCGCTGACTCCTCCCACTTTCCAAAATGGCCGCCGTCATTCACTGATCACGTGACACTTCCTCCCAACCAATGCCGTTGACGGATATTGGTTGACACCCCATTCAATATGCTGCTCGGCTATTGGATAACGGCCGGCGGCTATCACCACGCCACGACCTATCACAGCTCTCCCCACCTCCCACTCTCAATCACACACTCCCATACACAACATGGCTGCCACCATTCCGACCAATCACAGCCCACTCATCCCCCCACCCCTACCCACATACAACCACAACCCCCCACCCCTCTCACCGCCATCTTTTTCACAAACCCCTCCCACAACGAACCGCCCATGACCGCCACCATCATCCCTACCCCCACCCGAAAACCACCCCCTCAACCGCTCGCCAAAACCCACCCCAAAATAGGGGTTGCGCTCGTAGTGACATAGCCCTTCTACTCATTTTGCTATCCTTAGGGGCGGATTTCATCTTTTAAATTTGAATGGGACCAACTTCGAAGTACACCCTATCCACTGAAAGAAGAATTATCGGTATCGGACGTCTCAGTTAAAAGTTATGCGTGATCATACATTCAAAAAAAAAATATACGCGTCGACTAGAGACCCTCCTCCTCTTTGGTTTCGTCGGTTATAAAAAAGGATGCAACCAAAATCGTTTCTCAAGTAATATATGTTTCATCGGGAATATCAATCGCCACATGGGACAGGAAAATGTTTATTTACATAAAGCGACAAACTTTCGAAAAAGCTTCGGCATTAATGTGTGGGTTGGTGTTTTCGAAACAATAATTGTTGGTCCCTATTTCTTTGACACTCTTGTTGTTTTTTTTTTAGCTCTTATCAGGAATTCTAGGCAACTCCTTGGAATATTGGCCTTTGATGAATACTTCTAATATACAGCACCTCCACACCGCAAAGAGTTTGTGAAAATTATCTCAATAGGACCTTGCCAGGAAAATGAGTGAGAAACAATTGCCTTATCAAATGGCCACCACGTCTACCTGCCCTCTCCCATCTCGATTATTGAATATGGGGTTTAATCAAGGACTAACTGTTAAGTTCAATGAACTTTGATCCCTGTTTTATTTTTTATTATCAAAAGGCACACCCTATCTGAAAAAACTTGATAGAGATGATCCAGGGACTACAAAGTCAGTAACAACTGGTGGGTGAAAGTATTTCTGATATTCTCGCCAAAATATTCCATCTGCATTCCGAATCCATGTTAATTTGGAAAAAATCGTGGAATTCAATTTGGCAACTGCTTGGTCACCATGAGGCTTACTTTGATGATGCCAAAATCGCCGGTTTTGACCGCCCGTCAAAAGTGATTTCATTCCAATTTTTTTTTTCGAAAAATCATGCCGCTCGTGACACCTTCATATAATATGCCTCCAATTCACTCATTCCCATTTCGGAAATTATCATGGTTGTATCATCACTATCGAACTAACTGAAAATATGGATAAAAAAAGTTTCATAAGCTTCAATCTCGGTGTATTCTGGCGTGCTACTGCTACTGAAAAGAGACAATACAGTCTAGACTTTCTTTCATACAACAACAATTATTGTGGTGTTTGAATGTAGGAACATCGGGCAGAATATGCTAAGTCACTATTTCGTAAAATATACACCTTTATAATAGAGATTTTATCTCGTAATCGTTATTAAAATGCGTTATAGCTGCCGCTGGAAGAAGCACATTGTAGAAACTAAAAGGAATCTCTTGATGATGATATTGAATGGTTCCATGATCTCGCAATATCATTTCAATAATCCATCGAGAAATAATCTTTCTTGAGTTGTTCCGCTTTCGTTCAGAATAAGGTATTTCAATTAGTTTTTCTGAATTGTCGATATGATTCATCCACATAGTGTTTTGGTTCTGATAGACCATAACACTTTTTTCATGTATCATAACTCACCGCTCATAACTATCTTAAATTCCATGAGAATGTGTCCCACATCACAAAAATCGCATCGCCGAACAAAATCCGTGGCTACAAAATGCTGCCCCGGCACGATCAAAGTGTTTCGAAAACCCAGATTTTGGAATCGGAAGCTTTCGTTCGGCATACATTGCAAATGATTATTAAAAAAACAAAAATTAGGCGAAAGCCAATGCCGAACATGTATGGTGGCTATAGAGGGCACTATTCCACAAATTTTCATAACTTATTGTTCGGCATTTCGTTAATATACCTAATTATTCACTAAAATTCAAAACAATACGGTTGCCGAACATTTTAGTTCTCTAGGAGCCTAGCCGCACCTGTGCACTTCCGGATTGTACTGATGTTGATTGATAATACGCAATTTATCAACTGATATGATAAAATGATAGCTACGAAGGGAATCATATCATCGTATTTATAGCACCACTGTGCGCCACTGATACATACTCTCTGCGGCATCCTTGTCAAACAGCACTTGAGCTTGGAAACTTTTCGTAGTCTTAGCTAAATATCGATACTTTCAAATATCGATAGTACACGATAGTTTGGATGTTTTGAAGTTGGGTCCTCTCGGTTAAACAAAAAGTGTGACTGTAGAATATCCGATGGAAGCGATGACGAAATGGAAATGGTAATTTTGTTAAGATTTTTCCATTTGGGTATTATTTTCATACTGTTCTTTGAATTATTTTTCATTAAATAACCAATTTCAAATGGTATTTTGAATTGCCCAACTCCCAGTCGTTTAATTGTTGTCAGTGCCTTTTCCATCCTATTTATTCGGCAGATAATTTTTTTATATTCGTCGTTTGTATATATTGACAAACGGTAGACTATAGTCATCTTTCAATTTCGACCGCTTATATTATAACACTAGCTGGTACCTGCGTATCTTCGTCCGCGTTGAATTTGTTTTTTCCTGTTTTTCTTTGAATTGTTTCATCTGGGTTATGCCTGTCACTAGGCGTGCTTCTCGTTTTCCCGTTTTTCGTTACCATGTTTACGCGTTATCCCGTTAACCCGTTAAACCGCTATCCTGTTTTCCTGTTATTTCCTTAACCCGTTTCCTGTTATCCCGTTAACACGTTTCCTGTTATCCCATTATACCGTTATGCGAGTTTTAGCAAAATAGATAGTGCGAAAATATTCTTCGTGTTCAAATATATGTATATAGCAAATTTCATGGCGATCGGTTGAACGTTATAGAAGTTCAATGCATTGCAGCGCCATCTAGTGACGAGCCAACTTTAAAAAAAAACAAGCAAATATGACGTTCCTATCGTCAATTATGATCGAGTGTGCATACAAAAATTAAGATTTCTGCAGTTTGTCCGACTTTCCTTTGTGATTTTTTTTCTGAAAACTTTTCCAGGACCATAGAGAACAAAGCAAATAGAGAATTATGCATATCTATCGTTTGAATCCTGAATTATGGTCTTGAGTTCATACAAAAATCCCATAGAATAAAACATTTTTCCGAATTTTCCAACTTTCCAAAAAATCTAACTCGGACCATAACTAGCATTAAGAAAGCCAAATCGATCCAGCCGTTCTCAGGTTATGCTCTTACAAACGAACAGAGCAATTAATTTTCATTTATATAGATCTGGTGTACCTGACTAATTTGTTCGATGTTGCGATTTATCTACTCAATTCCGTGTAATCAATGATAATCAACAAACGCCGGACAGTAGGCTATGATGTTAAAATGTCAGCTCCATAAGACATAAGTGCATAGGTGAGGAAGCCTCCCTTAATAACATAAAAGTTCACAATCTACAAAATAATTTCCTGAAGCTATTAAACATGAAATAACTAGCTGCTTATTTAATTCAATAAAATCAAATTGATGCAAACTATTTTCAGTAGTAATAACAGCTAATCATTTTGTTCGGGGGTTACATTATTGATTGGAAAATGATGGAATTAATCATGAAAGACCATCGCCGAACGGTACAGTATAATTTGTTTACAACGTTTGCGTTTTATTGTTCATAACAAATGTATGTCTGGTTAATTTGTTCGCATATATATTTTATACTCTCATTCCATTTCATATTTGTTATAAAATTGACGCTGAACAGTAAGCCATGATGTCACATATAATGATACCGGAAATACGGAAGTGCGGCTAGGCTCCTAGCCAACCAAAATGATCGGCGACCGTATTGTTTAGAATTGTAGTGGATAAATAGAGAAATCAACGGAATGACGAAATGACGAACAGTAAGTTATAATAATGTTTGGAATATTTTTTTTACAAAAGCCTTGGGCGCTAATGCCCTCAATAGCCACCCCTTCATGTTCGGCATTGGCTTTCGCCCAAACTTTTTCCTTAATCAGTCATTTGCAACGCATGCCGAATGGAAGCTTATGATTCCAAAATCTGGGTTTTCGAAACACTTTGATCGCGCCGATGCAGCATCTTGTAGCCACGGATTTTGGTCGGCGATGCGATTTTCGTGATGTGGGACACTTGTTATGGGCTCTCGGTCTATGATATCCCAGGGTAGTCCCAGATGTATATGACCTAACAAAATTTGGAAAACATATCTTTATTCCTCCACGTAGTCTCCTGTTAGCTCAATACGCTTGTCCCAGCGATATCCTGTATATCCTGTATATAGTAAAAATCATCAGGTGTATGGACCAATCTTTCTCCCATGGTTATGAATCAACGCAAAAACTCTGCTTTATTGCCGTGAAACTTCACCAAACACAATCTCATAACGCTGTTTTTGTCCCAAGTGAAGTTTAGTTTGTCAAATAATATGAGATATCTTGAGATCTCATAAATATATCGTCTCGATATATTTGTTAATTTGGAATCGAACAAAATTTGCTTAGTGACCTTCAAGGGGGTAAAAAGGAATGAATCTCTGAAAGAGATAAAGAAGTAGAGAAGTACGTAATGAACACTCTCCTCATCGAAACGATGCTTAATTTCTTGTGATATTGTAACTTCAGATTTAAAATGTATGTTCAACTTTCCACCCATTGTTCTGAGAAGAATGATGGTGAGACAGCATCCGTTGCAAAACCTATCGGCAATATATACAGAATTTATCAGCTCTCAATTCACTGCATCGGTCGATAAATTGTTGTACTCCACGTTAATTACAAGATGTTGTTTTTTCACGTTCCATATTTAATTAAATTCGAAGAGCCGCTTGTCTTGATGTAGGCAATTTAATTCACAGCCTCAATACTGAAACATATGTTATGACTTTCTTATAAATTAGATTAGCATACGTGATCAACGATTGCAGATTTCTTCTTGTAAGATTTCGATGGAATTTATCGAGATGTGTTCCGTGGAAGATACATCGGTTGATATGAGATACAACATGAGATCCGAATATCTTGAGCTAGCTTATGGCCATTGCTTCGCCTGCGCGGATAGCAGAAGATTGATATTTTTAAACATTTTTTTAATTTGAAAAATACTCGTTTCTTGATGGAATATTGAACAATAGCATCAGGATTCGTTTGGAAATATAAACAGGATGTTCATAACTGGAAGATGAAGTGAAATATTCTCAATGGAAAATTGAAGAGGAGGAAACTGAAAAATCATCGATATAAATGGAGCAATTAATATTCATTAACGAAAGGTAATCTTGAATGAAAGAAGATAGTGACTTTAGTTTATTTTTCAATTGCAAATGATTCCACATCTAATCCTATAAACACCTTCTCATATTTTCAAACAAATCAGGCCTTCATACCCCAGAAACACATAGATCTTCAAGTGTCACTGTGACAGAAATGTTCGTAACATTTTCCATCATTGAAAACTGGAATTGCTTCTAGAAAATCTGTTTTCCAGTTTTCCCAGTCTTCCTGGGATCGTGGAAGTGAGAAATAGATTTTGGTCTGCACCAATTTTTGAGAAATACTATTTTCTGCCCCTTTCATCTTTACATACATACATGATTTGACCTATTTTAGATCTATATATCTCCTACCCTCTCTCTCTGAAGTTTTTGAAAGACTTGTTAGGAGAAGAATTCTATTCTTCAATTCAGTTTCCAATGTAAAATATTCACAAATGTTACCAATAATAGTCCGAAAAGAGGACATCTTAGGAGTATGTGAGCTAGTTGAGTGAGAAGAAGACTGAAAAACAAGTGAATACCGGATAAAAGAGGCACAGCTGACATACCACCATGGGACTTATCACCAAAACAGTGACGCATTTGATCCGCAGAATCACCAACAGGACGAATAAACCCAGTTCAGCACAGGATAGACACCGGTCAAACCCATCCAATTCGGCAACTATCAAGAAGAATACTATTCGCTAAATAATAGGAGATGGAAAAGCTTGTCGTGAAAATGGCCAAAGATTTGATGTGGACTATAGGAAACTTGATGACGTCACAATGGTTTTCAACACTGGACTTGAAGAGCGGATACTGGCAAGTGAGCATACACGTACACAAGACGATAAGGAAAATACTGCGTGAGCTACATCAGTTTATACCTTTTGGTCTCTGTAATACCCCAGCGACCCTCAAGAGACTGATGGAGCTGACATTGCGTGTACTCACTCAGAAAACTTGCCTGATGTACCTGGAAAAAAATCTCAAGGAACATCTAGCCAACCACCGTGAAGTTATTGGGACGATCAAGGACTTGGATGATGTCATGATTATAGGAAGGAATTTCGAAAAACATCAGGTCAACCTGCGTGAAATTTCCGGACATTTAAGGAGCACCAACTTCATGATGAATCTTCAGGAATGCTCTCTATTCCAAAAGCAAGTCGATTTCTTGAGCCACACAGTCTCTGCAGAAGGAATTCGAACAGACGAATAAAAAATACAAGCTATTTGAAACTGGCCGGGACCAAAAGATAAACATGATGGTGAGTAGCTTTCTAGGACTGTGTACTTATCACTGCCGATTTTCCGAAGGAACTGCAGCTCCACTACAACAGTTAATAGGAGATCAGTTCAACTTTCACTGGTGATCTATTGAAAGTGATAGAGCTTTCCGCAAATTGAGGGCCGCGCTTTGTTCGAATCACAGGTCCAAAATGTCCAAGAAAAAGTCATTGAATATTACAGCACGGTGATGTTCAGGCCCGAAAGGAATTAGTATGTTACCAGGAAGGAACTGTTAGTGATCGTCAGGGCAGTAGATCACTTCCACGAATACTTATATAGAAGGGAGTTCTTCATCAAGGCCGATCCGCCCAGTAGTGGCTACTGGGAGTGAAAAACGCAGGAGGACAAATAATAGCTAGTTGGACAGAAAAGCTAAACCAGTAACATTTGAAAATCAAACATTGCTCTGGATGACCACCCAGTAACGCGGACACTTTATCGAGAAGACAATGTCCAGAAACCTGTTAGCATTGTCAGGTATTGAAGGAGTGCCGACATCAGACGAACGAGACTATCAACGGAAGACCGCACACATGAGGCAGGAACAAGAAACTGATCCAAACAATCCATGTGTAGTGTTTTCCGCCTCACTCTTCACCAAAATGTGGAGGGGAGGAAGCATCTCCATAGCGGAAGTTGAACACGTTCTCATTGCACACATTATATACACCAAAACTGATCTTCGTATTACGCATGCCGGCGGGAGTGTAGTGGCACCTATTCTAAGATTCCTGTGGTGACTGATGATTGACATATGCAGCTTTCTACATCGTTTACAGAGAAAAATATTTGATGCTTATTGATACGTTATATCTTTCTTCCTTGCTCTTGGTATGCAGGTGACCCTGGCCCTTTCTCACATTCCTAGTGGTATGTATTCTTCTTATTTAATCATGTATAACTCAATAACTCAAAGACATTCGCTCACCAAATAAAAACAGAATTTTCAAGTAATCCACAGAAAAACCGCCTGTATGAAAAAATCAATAGGGAGTATTTGAAACATTCAAAAGAAAACATTCTAAATAGTTCCATTCGTATATATTTCTCAAATTTGCAGTTGAATTTGTGAAAAAAACCATTAAAAATACAGATTAATCAAATACCAAGTGAAATCCTTATAAAGGCGGCTATGAATGAAAATTACCTAATTTATCCATAGATAAGCAAAATTTCAACAATAATATTTGTAAGAAGCTCTTCGTTGTGGAACCATTCTCATTTCACCAGTTCGGGTATTGGAAAAGGAAGTCAATAAACGTCTGATCAGACAAACGGGATTTCAGGACTGGTTGGGGATTTTAAGGAACCAGGATTGTTTTTGTAGGTCGTTTACTAAAAAGCGCTTTGGCTCTTCTTAGAAATGAAAACAATAGTTTTCTCGATGAATATCGTTCAATTCTAACAGAAAGGCATGCTCCCTCGGAATACCGAAAATGTGACGAACTTTCTGGGAACTTAGAACACAAGCTTCTATTTATTTAACGGCTTTCAAGCCCACTAGACATAAGGAATATAACCACTGACTTCAATTCGGTAATAGGTACATTTTTAAAGATATTATGAGGTTCTATTATCGGGGCTATACGAAGAAGGAACGAAAAGATAAATATCAGTTTCCTTAGGCAAATATGCCTCAGTGTTTCAAGCCGTAGTATATGCTAGACTCACCTGTGTCCAGTAAAACTTCGACAAAAGAAATGGACCTATAGTTATCTGTTCGGATAGCAAAGTAGCAATTATGACGTTGGGATCAAGTAAGACCGCATCTAAATTGGTGATCAAATGTAGAAATACCATAGAAAGTTGAGCAAAAACAGAAAAGTAAGCTCATAGAGTCCCGGGTCACTCAGGTGTTCCTGGAAACGGAGAGACAGACAGGCTAGTCAAAATAGCATCGGGAAAACCTCCAATCGAATCGGACCAATTTTCGGGAAGCCAGAAGGCTGGCTGTCTCAAAGATGGAGAGACTACCACAAAAGTAGTTCAATTGAACATGGCAATAGGCACCATGCATGAGATAAGGGGCTTCCAAAGAAACTGACGGAAGAGATCGTGTCACTTAGCAGACGAGATATCAGGACTGTGACTGGGCTCCTAACTGGATACAATAACCTGACCAGGCACATGGAACTCATCGAGATCACAGACGTTCGCCTAAGCAGATGGTGCATGAAAAATACAAGACATCATTGCACCGGAGGAAGACCAACTTTGGGAACATCATTCTGAATCTAGAGGATGCGAAGAAGATACTGGTGAATTTTGCCAAAAAAATCGCCTTGTACAACTGAATTTTAGAACGCGCAAAATGAGCGCAACCGGAGAGGCATACGTGCATGAGGTTTTCCAGAACCAGTCTACCTTCTGCTGAGAAGAAGATGTTCTATTTCCTAAAAGGAATGAATGTACTAAAACTCATAAGGTTCAACATATAATGGTACACAGATGAACCCAAATCGGAGTTGATGCTGGAGTATAAGGAGTGTATAGCCAGTTCGCTTCAATATTCTGGGAAAACTTGCATGCAATCCAACTCTAACTACAACAACTTCTGTACAGGAACTGTAACAATCAGTCAGTTGAAATCATGTCGGAAAGATAATTTTCCAGACTGAACAAATAGCTCTGAAACATGAGAGTTATAACTGACAGCACACTGCATGCGAAATCTTATTAGTATCTCGCTCTCGAAAAGAAGAAGAAAACCCTAGTACAGATGCAATGGATTCTGCCATCAAGACCACGAACCCTTGAAATCTGAACCCCTGGGAATCGTATCACCCAACGTAATCATTGACTTGATGAGAAACGCGGGACTAAAAGGCGAACTCTTATTCTATTATCATTGTAGCCACAATAGATCTGAAAAGATCGCAGTGCAAGGGGCGGTTATAGCTGCATCAAAACGGAACCTTATCTAACCTCATTTCTTCTCACTCCAAGGTCAATAACTTCTTACCTAAGAGGATTTGATGGGCTACACCGATGTAATCTCCGACGTAACGTTAAGCAGTAGAATAACAATAGATCGGTAGATCGCTGACATAACATCATCTACAGAGGGTTTCTAATCGAAAGGCATTCATTTATTTCTTCGAGAGACTCAACCTCAGAATATATCTCATTTCTCTTGATCCCAGAAAGGCCAAGATGAACATGGGTACTATAATGATTTTCTCTTCCTGAATTTGAGGGGAAAACTGGTTAAAACAAAAAAAAAGAGAAACTTATTCATTTTGACTTCATAAACCGACGGAAAGATTAATATTTCCCAATTGAGTTCCGAGAAACGACCACATACATATACTGTTTGTTTCATTTCATTTTGCTGTTTGGTTAACGTGTTATCAATTCTATAAATTGATGCTTCACTCCCATATAAACTAAGGACATTGAAAGTTGTGCTCCAGTTCCGAAAACTGAATCATCATCTCCTAAGAGAAAGTGAATAAATATTTTATTCGATAGCCGCTCACTTCAAGAAATGAATGAAATATCAATTAATTCCTAGGTACCTACTAGAGGCACGTGATACTCAGTCGCAACCTTGTATTCAACCTTCGTATGGAATTACCATATAAACACTCGACATTTTTGTCCCACTATCCAGATTGTTAAAAAATACAGAATTTCGTTTCGGAATTATCCATCATTATCTCAAAATGTCACTTCGAATATATCTAAATGTTACACGCAACATTCTTTTTAATTTTATTTCCTCTGATCAGAAGTTTCTCCTCATCTAGACCAACTGTGACATATCATGATGAAATTAACACCTGAATCAACAATAACATTGACATACTTTCAAACACATCATGCAAAATTATCTTGATGATTATGAGTAATGATATCAAGGCATAGAGAATGTTGAGGATACGAAGACGGCGTTTGAAGTATTATGTAAATGATTATAAAACGCACCTGTGAAACTTTTATTTATCTAATAAACAAATTGATCGTGAATTTCAAATATATAACATCGAGTTATAGGTCCATAAATTTGATGGTGACATGTAAACTTTGAAATTTTCAACAGGAACGTTATTTTATCCGAATAAGTCTTTTTGTAACAAAACAAAACTAACTGTTTCTTCACTTAATGTTATTACAAAAAAGTAATTCGATTTCCGAAGTAATTTAAATACTGGAAAAGCAATACTGGATTCCATGAAAAAACTTAACCTTGACCTTGCAATAGCGTTTGATAAGTGTTTCATAGTTTGTTGTTAAAATTCAAAATTATTTGTGACAGTGGTCACACATTGTTGAAATCAAAGAGTGGCTACCTGAGTAAACGTATTCATGTCAGAGTTGAAGTTTCATAAGGAACAGTGCTGGCTACTTAGCTACAGTGCGGTCCATAGGTAAGGAATAAATTAATTTTTCTACACCCGTACAATAATACACTTATATGCCCATAATCCGTTTCAAAATGAGACCCATCAAGATACATATTTTTCATAACGATACAGATTTTTAATCAATAGAAACCCATAATTTTTCAATCAAGCATGCTGTGCATTTGACGTTTGTCCTAGATTCCTATCTAATTGTTTTATTTGTCAAAATCAGTAGGTATTGAATTTTCGAAGAATATAGCTGAACTCCGATGATTATATTATCAAAATGTCTGATATCAGCGATATAGAAGAATAACCATCGACTCCTCCACACATATCGGAGAAAGCAGAAAATGCAGTACAAAATATTTTTTCCCAAAAATCTAAGAAAGTGTAAGAAAAACTATATCAACGGTTTATGGACTGGGGAAATACAAATAATATTTCGACATTCTCCGAAGATGTTTGAGTTGCTTATTTTCAAGAATTGATGGAAACTATGAAATCATCTAGTACATGGACACATTATTCAATAATAAAATCGTTGGTAAATATCAAACATAATATAGACATTTCTAAATATAAGAAGCTACAAGCTTTATTGAAGCGAAAGTCCGGAGGATGGGTTGAAAAAAAATCAAAAATATTTTCACCTGAACGAATAAAAACGTTTATCGACGAAGCACCCGATGAAAAGTTTTTATTTATAAAAGTAAGTATCTACCTAACATTGCATTTTTTTTAATTTTGTCATGATTACGTTTTCCATTCGACTCATGCGATATATTTCATTGATATCGAAAAAACTTGATAGGTTAACTCGTGGCGAAGCGGGCTGAGGCGCTAGATTTGAACTATAGACTACAGTATGAGACGCGGGTTCGAAGCTAGCCTAGGTCATCCTGCTTTTTATTTTTTTTTATTTTCTTTGTTTCTTATTGTTGTATTTTTTTATTTATCTCTTTGTTTTAGGTAGCAATGATTTTTGGAATAATGGGAGCATGTCGAAGGCATGAACTACATGACCTAAAATGTGAAAATGTCAAAGATATGAATGGAATCTTAATTGTTAATGTGGTAGAAACTAAAACAAAAGTTCAACGAACATTTACAATTACCGGCAAATACTACGAAATTAGTAAAAAATATATTAATCTACGGCCGAAAATTTGCCCCACCCCTTCTTTTCTCGTTAATTATTTCAATGGAAAAGCCACAATTCAAATTTCTCTCATATTAATAGATTTGGTAATTTAGGGGAGCAAATAGCAACATATTTAAATCTGCCTGATCCGAATTTATATGCAGGGCATTGTTTTCGAAGGACATCTGCAACCGTATTAGTTGATGCCGGTGGTGATATTACTGCATTAAAACGTCATGGTGGCTGGAAATCCAATTCAGTGCCGGAAGGCTACATTGAAAATTCGGTTCAGAATTAAATCAGCATTTCCAATACAATATTGAACGATATTGAGACTAGCAATAATGAAATCAATGTAAATATTCCTTCCACTTCAAGATCAGTGGGACCTGGAATATGTAACCATCATTACATGATTTTTGCATAATATACTATTTCAGCGTTATTATGTATTTGTTTAAAAAAACTGAAACAGCTCGATTTCTATTGTCAATTTGACAATTTACATTATGAAAATAGTACCCCTTTCTTGCACCCCCTCTGAGTTATGAGCACCCCTTCAAAAATTTCACATGAGAAGGGGGGTCGTGTGGCAGCTTGTTCGAAATAAAGTCACATAATGTTTAGGAGGTATTTTTCAATTTATTTTACAATTGAATTAAATGTTCAAAATGACCACCATTTACTTCTTGACAATAAGCAAATCGACTTCGGAAATCTCGTACAGCATTTTGTAGGACCTCGGGGGTTATGTTGTTAATTTCTTCCGTTATCCTAACTTTGAAATCTTCAATATTGTCTGGTCCAAAATAAACTTTCGATTTCAAATAATCCCATGAAAAGTGATCGAGAGGATATAAATCGGGGATCTAGGCGGCCATTAAATCGTTACACGTCTTCCAATCCACCTATTGGAAAAAAATTCGTTCATATAATATCTAAAAATACGTTTGTAATACGGTGGAGCTTTGTCTTGTTGGTACCAAATTGATCTATACATTGGATTTGGATCATTTACATCAGGAAAAAGTCTTTTTGATTTGGCACCGGTGCGCGTTTTGTGTCAAAACGAAGTGTCCGCATTTAGAACAAGCGGCATTTCGGAAGTATAGATTCGGAATACAATAGATTTTCATTGTAAAATATTAAATATTATTTTAGGCTGCTCTTATTGAGTTGTTTTTGAACTAGTGACTGACGTCACTGACTATTGATAACGTCTCATGGTATATGTATTAATTTTATCATGATATTGTGGCTGTCGTTGTTTTAATTGAGGCTATACTTATTTATATTTGGGCAACATCATCATTATGATTATTGGATTCAGGAAATCATCCTGAATTCAGAAATCCAATTAATATACAGGGTGTTTTATTCGAAAATAAAATATTAAACTTAAAAATAAGATCAAAAATATTTCCATTTTGGAAATATGAGCCCATCAAAATATATTCCAGAAATTTTGATATTGATGTATATTCACAAATTTTGTCGGTAGTGGAGAAGTTTTGGTTCGTCGCTAGTGAAGTGGAATATTTCATGATTCAGCATTGATTTTTATCCTAATTTTGCAAAAACTCAGTTTGAGGCTTTTTAGGCATAGGTGCTCATATAAGTCCTCTTGAAAATTCCAAATCTGAACTCATGAGGAAAAAATGAATTCAGTCCATTGGTTTCGCATACCCTTTCTTGAATAGATTTGATCAGTTTTCAATAATTTCGAGCAAATGTGTAGCAAGGACTACAGTGCAGCGTCATCAGAGTATGTAGCAGTTGTGGTCAAATCACTATACCATGAGATGTTCATTAATTAGTCAGTGACGTCAGTCACTAGTTCAGAAATAACACAATGAGAGCGGCTTAAAATAATATTCATTATTATAATAAAAATGTATTCACTCCCGATTCTATACTCCCGAAATGCCGCTCATTCTTAATGCGGACCCAGCGTTTTGACACAAAATGCGCAACAGTGCCAAATTTATTTCGGCCCGTCCAATGGAGCTAACGGAACATTTGAAGCAGACTCTTTTTTAACGAAAGTTTGTGGTCGACGTTAGTAATTGTACTGTTATTTATCGACGGCGGCGCGGAGGTTGCAACACTGAACTATCGATTCATTTTGCTCCCAGCATTTACGTTGTCGATACCTCTTGCATAGTCGTAGAGATTATTGGGTTATTGATGCATTGCATTAATTGCATGCAGTGTTGTGCCTTGAATGTGATAACTGACAAGAGTCGGTAGTGACCAGAGAGATATAATTTCAGATTGTTTTTTTATTTTTGTATTGCATTGGCGATTTAGTTTTGTTTTTGCATTTCAAATATTAATTTGTGATATAATGGAATAGGGAGAAGCTTTGACAAGTCTTGGCCCACCTGCTAGAAAAGTGAAAAGACATTCTACTGTTGGCGAACATGCAATGGTGAAAACTTTGATTGAAAGTATTCGCGCTCCAAATCCCGATTTGTGTGCGGAGGCCGCAGCAGAATTGTGCGGGACTTCAACAAAATTGTGTTCTCGGATAGTTTTCAGATTACTTGAAGTTGATTACAAGAAGCAAACTATGGATGAAGGAGGTAGAAAGAAAATCATTGTGAATGACATAAAATATATATATTTGCCGGAAAGTGCACAGTGTTTTCCTTGAAATGATATGCCAACCCTACCGAAAATCAAGGCAGAGTAGGCCAGTAGATATAGACAATCAATTAACATTGATTCCAAAAGTTTTAAAACTTCAATAGTATGTTAGTGCATCAATGGAAACAAACTATAAAATTCCGCAGAAGTCTGCGATGAACGGAACATTGTTTCAATTGCAAAAAACCTTTTCATGCTTTATTATTGCACTGGAAATTGCAAAAGTTCTGCAAACTAGGCATACCTATATTAATGATGTTTCACAACATGCATTGAGTTTGAAACCTTGTAAAAGTTACGGAACCTTGTTTTTTGTCATTTTTTGAGTTTTTCATTTCAATTTATTTGGAAAAATCACAAAAGTTCTGCAAATTGGACAAGTGAATGGAAAAAAAGTTTAAATTATCCACGAACATTTGCAACCATTTCTGAAATACGCATCATTTAATAATCAAACTTTATTATCGACGCTCCCATTTTCAATACACACAAGCATTTGAATATTAACATTTTTTTTTCATTGTGGTTGCAAATAAAGAGAATATTGGTCTTAGTGGATATGTAACTTTGCAACCTCATACGAAGAACGGAACCAATTTATCCACCAATATATTTTCTTTGCATTTTCACAACTTCTGGAATAATTGCAAAAGTTATGCAAATTGCAATTGAAATTACGACTTATATTTTACGTGGAGCAAAAGATTTGCAACCGTCATTGTTCAACAGAACATTTTTTTGTATAATTTGTTTGTTTTTTATAATTTGGCCTAAATCAAACATGTGCAAATGAGTTTGAGATATATATTAGACCGACATATCTACAGTGGTCCAGTTGAATACTTGATTATCCATCGCGTATATCTGTTATATTTCGTACTGGTTGATTAAAACTGCATCCGAAGAATAATACGCTTAGTAGGCAACCATTGACAAATTCGAAAGTGATTATTGATCTCAGAAGCAATCACTGTTTTCTAATATTTTCGAATGCAACAATCAAAAGAATACAAAATTTTGCTAAATTCTGCTAAAAGACTATTGGAAGACATTAATTCTTTATCGCATAAGAAATGACATGCAATCATCCTTCATTTGAAATTTTCACTTGTCACAACATGACCTTCGACGAGATTTTAAAATGAATAATCGATGCTCTATACTATGGAAGGAAGGATATCAAAACGTTATCGATTGTATATCTCGCAAGTACATTATTTTCATCATCAAACAAAATAAATAAATAAAAAAAAATTATGAAATTGATATTACATCTCAAATTGAATTCTTACAGGTATGTATTTCTTGATTTTAATAAAATTATAATTTACCTTTCCACTCGACTTTCTTACTCCAATTTTGGTTTCAGTTGAGAAATTCTATTGAATCCGAATGGAGGACTGAAATCTAATCGACTCGTAAGAATCATTTTCGTGATTTAAATTGTTTTTCAAAATACAGAGGAAAAAACATGTTGGTGCAATTCTATTTCAGTTGTAGCTCCGGGACTGTAAGATGAATGTGCATTGTTTTTGGTTAGTTAAATAGTTGTCTGTCATAAAAATACAATTATCGGTCTTCTTGTTATTCTAGTAATAAATCATGTTACTGAACTGCTGTGCATTCATTACTCTGTAAACAGAACACAGTGACGTAACACAGTTGTAGGATAATCGTACTAATTTACAACTGTACGAGTGTTTTTCAAATCACAATATTTCCTACATTTTTTAATAAATCAAAAAATTTATGAAAATGTGTCGAGAGATTCATGATCCTCCATCAAACGTACGCAAGAGTATCTTTTTAAGCAAATTCCTAATTGTAATATGATGTTCTGAATTCATATTGAAAACGTTAGCTTTCAACATTGAATTTTTTCTCCTACTGTTGACGATCTTCTTGGTCGATAGTTTACTGGGTAACACAATGAATGTCATTTATTAGGTATATAAAAATCTTTATTATTCAGATAACACAAGTGTTGCAAAAATAAAAAATAAAATTTGTTCCAAACGTTTGCTTTTTTTGTTCAAATACGAAAATATTTTTCTTTTAATTTCACCCTCCACTTGCAACCATTATTTGAAACTTTTGTAATAATTCCGATACTTATTTCAATAAAAAAAAACAATTTGAAGAAAAAAATATATTCTCCGTTTGACGCAAGAGGTTTCAAATTGAAACTCTTCTCGAAAACATTATTTTCGTTATTTTTTCGAGGTTGCAGAACTTTTGGAATTTTCATCGAAAAATTAGGACTAACAAAAATTTTTTTTCGATAAAACAGATATTTTCGTTTTGTTTGAGTAGTTGCAAATTCATTAGAGTATGCAAATTGCTAATTTCCAAAACTACGGAAGTTTGCAGAATTTTTGCAAATTTTTCCGCGCTAATAATGTGAAAATTCATTACATCCTGATTTTTGACATCTTCCGTTCAGAAAAAAAAGTTGCAAAATCAGACTACATATCATATGAAAGTCCTCTTCACTCTACTGAAGTTTTGAAACTTTTGTAATTATTATTAAATTTTGGGAAAATCATGTCTATCTCTACTGGCCTATGAACTAGATGCTACTAACTCTCTACCCATAATATCCTTTGGAGTGTTGGAGCGAACATTACGCGATTTAAACTTATTTGAAACGAAATCGCAAAAGCTTTTCAATCGAAAAAGATGAGATTGTGAATTTTTGAAAGAAATACGTGACCATAGGCCATACTGACGAGACTTGATAAATGAGGGGCACACCAGCTCAAATGTATGACAGGACTTGAATGTAACAAGTTCAAGGCAAGCATTTCTTGACGGGTTTTCGACAGGTTTGAAATCTCCTTCCGGTAAGTGCCGTCGACTGATTATTACCCACATAGGTAGTAACTCTGGATTTTTGGATGGTGGCCTTGACGTTTTCGAATCTGGCGACTTTCATGTAGATATGAATGCGGAAGTTTTTGAAAAGTTATTTTCGTCAATAATGGTGCGCGTGAACACCGGTTCGGTAATCGTTATAGACAATGCGCCGTATCACAGTGGGCGAGTAGAAAAATTACCCACGTCTGCTTAACGAAAAGCCGACATAAAAGACTGGATAAAATCAAAAGACACACTTTGAAAAAAATATGGTTAAAGTAGGTACAATTGCTTGATATTGTCCGTGTATATTAAATATGTTGTCGATGAAATGGCGCATAAATATGGAGTTACTCTATTGCGATTACCTCCATATCACTGTGAACTAAATCCGATAAAACTTATATGGTTTCAAATAGAAGGTGAAGTTGCGAGAAAAAACACAACATTTAAAGTAAATGATGTCAAACTTTTGTTAAACGGAGCTATTAATATCGTGACAGCAGATAACTGGAAGAAGTGTTTGGACATGTCATAAAAAAGGGCACAAATGTGGGATTTGGATACTCACGTCGAAGTAATGGTTGAACCTCTTACTATCACTTCAGGTTCCGAAAATAGCGATAGTGACGATTCTGGGACAAATTCTGTTCAAACCTCAGATAAGGAGTAATGAACCTAAAGTTTTATTTTATAATTATTTGTGATTTTTTATGGAATATAATAACACATTTTGTCCGTTATATTTGAATAAAAATTTAACATAAACATTTGTTTTTTTACAATTCTAAAAATCCTCAAATAACAATTTCAGTTAGTTAGTTTTTATTAATAATAACGCAATGGTTGCTGAGCTATAGTTATATAAGTTTCAATACGTTATTTTTATGATAGCAAAAGTAACTGAAATCATTAACAACTGTTACTACCTGTAGAGTGTTCAGACAAATACGGAAACTGATACACCAACAGACTAGCGTAAGGTGAATTCTATTAATGTGTTTAGTATTTAAAATGGACGGAAGTCGATCTCAAATTGTCTTTATTTTGAATTTGGATTTGTGTTCTTTCAGATACTTAAATACCCCTGCTATATATATAAATATATATAAAATATATAAAAAAATATATATATATATATATATATATATATATATATATATATATATATATATATATATATATATATATATATATATATATATATATATATATATATATATATATATTGGCAACATAAATGAAGTTTGCATTGATATGTTTCCAAATTTCTTAGTCATTAAATTGTCCTGCCGAATTACACTCGATGTTTGTATTGATATCGGGTAAATTTGTGTTGTTCAAATTCTAAACTGTTTCCTTTAGCAATTTGACTCAGAAAACTGCCAACCTAAAAACGCTCCACCTTCGGTGTCGCGTTTTTAATAGTTGACAATTTTTCTCGTCTAATTGCTAGGCAACAGTTTCTCATTAAACAACCCAAATTAACCCGATAAAGTACAAACCTCTCGTGCAATTATAAGTGATAATTCAACTCATGTATAAAAAATCGCATATGCCACAGTGCAATTGTCAGTTTGACAGCGGCAAAAGTTAGCTGCAACTTTTACAGCGACAAATGCACTAGTGGTTTTTTCACTTATTCATTTGTTTATCAATTATCGCGGTGTTGGTTGCCAAAATAAATAAAGTTTGCATTGATATGTTTCAAAATTTCTTATTCATCAAATTGTCTTGCCGAATTACACTCGATGTTTGTATTGATATCGGGTAAATTTGTGTTGTTCGAATTCTTAACTATTTCCTTTAGCAATTCGACTCGAAAAACTGTTAACTTAAACATTGACAATAGTTGACAATACTTGACAGTTTTTCTCGTCTAATTGCTAGGCAACAGTTTCTCATTAAACAACCCAAATTTACCTGATAAAATACAAACCTCTCGTGCAATCATAAGTGAAAATGATGTTTACTGAAATGTATCAGGTGAAATTTTTTGTTTGTAGGACTAACAAGTCAGGACGATATGTTTAGTATTTCTAGCAGGAGTTTGTTATAATAATGTGTTATAATAATAATAATTCGAATGCTTGATTTGTTGAGAATATAAACAGGATGTTCATAAAATCAGATTTGTGGGGTATTCATGTTGAAAAGGAAAACATTCTCAATTGAATATTGATAGAAAGATTTTTCTGTGAATTGAAAAATCCACGATTAAAATGAAGTTATTTTTTGTGAATGTCTAACAGAAAACAACTACTTTTCCGGCTAGAGCCACGCTGGACATTCAACTACATATGATAGATATTCTGAAAAAGCCCTAACTCAAAAGAAAAAATCTGAAATTGAAAATTTGCATTTTTATTCAGATAGTTATTTGATTTTCTATTCCAGTCTTGATTAAGAACTCATGAAGATGGATGAGGCAAAGAAGAATGTTTTCCAAAAGAGAGTACTCACCAGAAATCATTCGTAACATTGACGTAGGAGAGACATCGCATTCACTAGGTCTTCAATACATTTTTGTCGACGAAAATCTATTTCACGCTTCCACGATCATCAGAAAGACCGGAAGAAATGGGAAACAAATTTTCAAGAAACAATCTCACTTTGCAAAGATGGAGAAAGTTAGAATCATTCCTTTTGGAGAGACACTTTGAAATTAGTGTTTTCTGACATTAAAACCTGTCATGGGGTATGATAGATTGATTTGTTGGAAATATAATCAGAATGTTCATAAAATCAGATGTGGAATCATCTACGACTGAAAGATATACTTTAGTCACTATCTTCCATCTTCAAGATAACCTCTTGTGGGGTATTCATGTTGAAAAGGGAAACATTCTCAATTGCATATTGTTAGAAAGATTTTTCTATGAATTGAAAAATCCACGATTAAAATGAAGTTATTTTTTGTGAATGTCTAACAGAAAACAACTACTTTCCCGGCTAAATCCACGGTGGACATTGAACTACATCTGATAGATATTCTGAAAGAGCCCCAACTCAAAAGAAAAAATCTGAAATTGAAAATTTGCATTTTCATTCAGATAGTTATTTGATTTTCTATTCCAGTCTTGATCAAGAACTCATAAAGATGAATGAGGCAAAGAAGAATGTTTTCAAAAAGAAAGTACTCACCAGAAATCATTGGTAACATTGACATAGGAGAGACATCGCATTCACTAGGTCTTCAATACATTTTAGTCCACGATCATCAGGAAGACCGGAAGAAATGGGAAACAAATTTCCAAGAAGCAATCTCACTTTGCAAAGATGGAAAAAGTAAGAATCATTTCTTTTGGAGAGACACTTGAAATGAGTGTTTTCTGACATTAAACTGTCATGGGGTATGATAGATTGATTTGTTGAAAATATAAACGGATGTTCATAAAATCAGATGTGGAATCATCTGCAACTGAAAGATAAACTTTGGTCACTATCTTCCATCGTCAAGATAACCTCTTGTGGGGTATTCATGTTGAAAATGTTAGACATTCACAAAAAATAACTTCATTTTAATCGTGGATTTTTCAATTCACAGAAAAAATTTTCTATCAATATTCAATTGAGCATGTTTCCCTTTTCAATTCAAATGCATTTTCAATTATTATTATGAAGCTAAAACAAACCATTTCAAGTATGTCTTTTGAAAAGACCAAATTTTCTAAAACCCACCTGAAAATTGAAGTGTGTATACCTTCATAATGGATATTTCCGAAAATATTTGTTCATACCTAGAACTGCAAACTATCCCTACCTACCAGAAGAGGTTTTAGGGTTTTCGATGCTGATTTTTTATCGGTAAATCTACCCAAACATACACTTAGGAACTTATAATATAGAAATATTGTCTTAAAAGGAATCGTTATGCATAATATGTCAATTTCTTTAAAAAAATGCAAAATTTTTGTTTGTATAAAATTTGCTGAATATGCAAAGTACATATTTGCCATAAGTCTACTTATCACTATTTCTTTATAGTTATTATACAACATTTATTTAAAAAGGAATTGTTTTCGCCACTGGAATTTCCTTCCCTCTTTCCTTGCCTCTCTTGGGCACTCTAAAGCTAAGAATGAGTCACTTACTATTATTTCCGTCTTATGGTATAGTTGATGAGTCAGTAGTGGAAACCAGTTATGATACAGGTTTCAATACATTATCCCGTGGTACTAATTCAATTTCGAATATTTCAGTACGGGACTATTCTTGTTCATAGAAAACAACTACTGCTGTCGATATTTCAATTTCCAAAAAAACTATATATTTCTAAAATTCAATGGACAATATTTTCCTTTTCAATATGAATAACTTCTGAAAGGATATCTTGAATGATGGAACAGGATATAATTGTCGAAAAAGCAGTCCAAAAGAAATATTTCTAACAGTTTCCATTATCGCTAAGTAAAAATGTAATTGCAACATCACCTGAGGATGGGAAATGTGATTTTACCGAAACGTCGTGAAATCGGTCTCTTCAAGCACCAATAACATTATATGCGGTAAGAAACAGAGAAAGCATTTCAACAAATTACATCCGTGAAATTCTACAAAGAAATATATAAAAAGATGAGTTTTTTTATTATGACAATAAAATATTTTTATTCTCATAGTCAGTCATTCAGAATCGGTACATCTTGTATTTTTGACAATCCTGAACGCCTCAATTTCAGTCAATCAAGTATCAAGTGCATATAGTTTTCTATTCAGTTTCGATTCCAGGATAGAAAAATACTAGAAAAACTGAACATGAGGGTGGAAGTTCGCCTTCCCAGGTGGCACAGGTAGTACAGGTAGTGATATGACATTCTAATGACGTCTTATTTAAGTCACTATTGGTCCGTGACGTCCTCGAGCGCAATGAGACCTAAAAATGACGTCATATTTCATGACGTCAAATTCACGTATTTCAGTGGAGGTCATAATGACGTCCCTGCGAAGTCAACTATTTGTCATTAGAAAATTGAGGACAAAAAGGGTCCGTTACTGAGCATTGTTCCAGGATCCGTGATTACAGAAATCTGGATCCCTCCTGTCAGCAATTCGCGAACAATGATTAAGGACCGGTTGTATGAAGCGTTCTTTTATATTAACGAAAAATCAACGCTAACCCATCAGCTGTGCTAAACATTTCTGGCATATCAAAAAGTCTAATCAAAATCTTCACCGTTGTATATAATAATTAACTCAGAAGTGAAACTGACATCTTCCGTTCATTTCCTTATTTTTTACATCTTAGAAGAAGTTTGAATCTGATACGTGGTCCCGCGCTAGCAGTTGATTGGTTTGAACAGGGAATTCCATCTCCACATTTGGCCTGCATATAAGTACTGACACCACAGGTAGAAGGTCGCGGTAGCGGACAGCGTTGCCAGTACTGAAAAAAAATCCCCAGGAATGAGGAATTCGAAATGACTTTCAATTTGAGGAACAGAGGAAACTTAATGAATGCTTGTTGGAGAAGGAATAGGCTGTTCCAGAGTGAAATTTCAGAATGCCGTGAATAATCGAAACGTAATGGATGACAAATACCAATGAGATGAGTCATCTTGTCACAATGTCAAACACCAAACTGTCAATAATCATGAATAATTTGTGTCTGGAAGTGTAAATGTATTCGAAAATGAAGACAAAATAGTTGCGGTGGGCTTGAACTATACGTGATAGAACTCGTCCAATATTGAAACGACCGTTTGGTAGGTAGAGAGGGGGAAAACACGAGTGGACACGATTTGATGAGGCAGCTTATGCTACAGCGAATCTTCACCAGTGTCTTGGCATGCAGCGTTTGAGAGGTTATGTTTGTTTGATTAATAAATAGGTAGTGCAGTTTTTTATTCAACTTTGCAATAGTTTACTTGTTATCTTTTGCCAGAAGCCCAGTGGTAAGTACTTTTCAGTAGCGAAAAAATAAATTATGGCAAATGTTATCAAATTCATGAAAAATGGGTTGAAAATGGGATGCAAATACCTTTACAAAATTACAAAGAACGTGCCAAGGCAGCAATGGGTATAACAGAATATTGTTTTGAAAAAATTAAAACGGAACAATCAGCTGTGAATTCAGGTAGTATTCCTTCATTGCCGTCTCCGTAAAAAAGAGTAGGAAGAATAAAGTCGAAAAGTAATATTACGGAAGGACAGGAAGAAACAATAAGAACGATTATCAATGATTCTTGTTTGAAAAACAACGCCCTACTTTGAAGTCTATTTTCCAAAAAATCAAAAATGCTCAGGTAGGGTTTGAAGGCTGTCGTTCAACATTGCACAACATAATCAAAGAGTTAGGTTTTGATCGGGAAAAAACGCCTGATAATCGAACGATATTGATGGAAAGTCATGAAGTTAGATTACTAAGGGTCGAATTTTTAAGAAAATTGAAAATGTATCGAGAACAAGGAAATAACATTATTCACACTGATGAGACGTATTCGCACAGTTCTCATACACATTCTAAGACGTGGTTTGATAAGAAAAATCCTAATATAAATTTAAAAAAACCGTATAGTAAAGGAAAATGATTAATGATAGTTCATGCAGGAGGAGAAATGAGGTTTGTGAATGTTGGCCTTTTAATTTTCAGATATGGGAAAAAAGTGGAGACTATCACGATGACATGAACAACGAAAATTTTATGAGGTGAGTAGGAACACAACTCATTCCAAATATGCTGGCGAACAGTGTAGTGGATAACGATTATTACCACAATACTTTTCTGGAAAAATGTCCGACATACTCTTCAAAGAAGGACAATATGCTAGACTGGCTGAAAGATAAAAATATAGAGCATCAAGCTACTTTGACGAAAGCACAATTGTACGAAATTATAAAAAAGCACAAATCTCGTTTTGAGAAATATATATTAGATGAAAAAATGTTATAAAACGGCCATTTAGTACTGAGATTACCACCCTATCACCCAGAACCAAATCCGATAGAGAAAGTTTGGACTTTGATGAAAAATTGGGTGGGGACTGATAATGTTGCTTTTGAATTGGATGATTTAGGAAAGCTTGCCAGACAAACATTAACGGAATTAATGGAGAAAAAACATATGCTGAACTCTGCTCACGGTCGTTTCATTATCACAGTAAATGCGGGTAGTTCTGATGGGTCCGACAACAGTGATTGTGATAAAAATTCTTTTGACTCAGTTAGTGACTTCAACAGTTCGTTTACCGAAGGTCTAGAACCCAAAAACCAAATTGAATTTGCGGAAAACTCTATAATAACCAAGCAAAATCCCTCCTGCGATTCTCTTGAAAGCTTTTATTGTTCTTTTGCGGGAAATCTAGAAGAATGTGAAAATTAACAGTCATGAGAATAGAATAGAATAGAATCTGACTATAATCACAAAATTCGTCCGTCATGCTGGAGTCGCCATCCTCAATTAATATATTTTGACAAAAAATTCATAATCTCCGAACCTGAGAACCCCCACATACCAATTTTGAAAGAAATATGGTCATAATCAGAAAACTTCTTCATCTTGGGGCCTCCATCTCGGATTTGTGAATTTTGACAAAAACATGCATAATCTCCGACCCCAAAAACCCCCCATACCAATTTTGAAATGAATCGGACCATATCGCAACACTCGTCCGCCAAAAAACTACGTCTCGTGTATCGCCTATACCAAATAATTTGGTACGCCCATGGAATTTCTATTGATAGTCACAGTTCGGGCATCTTCGAGAAAAATTGGTTGTTAGGTAGGGGAAGGCCAAAGTGGTCGTTTCAATATTGGACGAGCTCTACCCTTTTGTTTACAAGAACATTTTATTTTTGTTTTATCACTAGATGGTAGTCAAATATACTTTCTTTTAGTTTGTCAAGTAAAATTATCACTACAAAAAGCTTGTCGATCGGTCAAGTCTAAAAAAGTTATTGATATGTATTCTTAAAAAAAATTGAATTTTGTCGGAATAAAATTAAGTTTTTTTGACCTGGCAACTTTGGCGCGGTAGCGGTGTCACCGGCAAATATTATACTGTTACGAACCGGCACCGCTTGCTGCTTTTGTTGTTTTACTTTTGTGGTTTGGTGCTAGTTCATTTATGACTACGCTGTTTCTTGCTGTCACTCTCTCGGATTCATCAATAAATAATGTCCGATGTAGGTACTAGTAGAATTCTCGGAGAAGGACGGTGAAGGGGTCGCCATTGTCAACAAAAGTTGTCTAACGGCAAGAAAGCGGGAAGTGTTGTGGCCTCCATTAAAAGACCAAAGAACTTTCGATGGATATATCATCAAGGATATTCACTGCCTACACCTGTCTACATTGTAAACTAATTTTTAAAAAATCCTTAAAATTCGCCATTTTAACAATTTTATTTTAACAGAACAATGAATCACAGACTGAAGTGAATATTCAGAAGTTGCTCTTACTGACTGACAGTTCGTCGATGGCCGAATACAAAACAAACAGAAATGTTATTAGAGCATATTCTCTTCAACAGATACATATCGATTTATGAGTTTATTTGTATTCAGAATTTAACAAGGAACTGAAAAATCTAGATGGTGTTCTAATCACAATAACAAAAGTAATGTCTACTCCAGATATAACTGGGTATACTCAGAGAGAAATACCAAATTCAATTCAAAGAGATTAAACCATTGCAAAGATACTATACTTTTTCTAGCGAATTCAACAATTTCTTTTTTTTCAATTGTTAATAGGGATATCCTGTGATTCGTTTGATATTTGAAATGTAATAAATTCAATAATATATTTCAGTTTATTATATTCTACTTCCCTAAAACTATCAATTTCCTCATGGAAACTAGAAGCTCCTAGAGGGCCTGGGGTCTGTGTAAGTCTTTCGTTTGACGTCATTTATTGGTCATTTGACTGACGTCTTCTAATTGTCTTGTAAAATGTCGTCGTCATTTTTCAGACGTCAGAGGGACGTCCTGCTGATGACATTGGCTGTGACATATTGACGTCTTGTCAGAGTCTCTGAGATGTCACTTTTTGACGTCAGTCTGTCAATCATTTGACCAAATTAGGACGTCATTTCGACAATTAAATCACATGAAATTGTTTCTATAATTATGTCTAATTCTCCTTTTCAGTGAGTAACATATACGGAAGCCTTCACTAATTTGTATACTTTGTCAAACTTTATAATTAGCTTAAAAGTATTTCTGAATGGAATTCATACCTAATAACACAATCAGTAGCTATATTCATATTTCTGCCGAGTCTCCTCCTCACAATGCCATCAGCTTGTCATCGCTGATGAACAAATAAATCAAAATAAGCCATTGTTCGGCAGCTGAACGGATGAAGTGCCGCAAATTATTACCTCTTCATAAGACCCATTAATTAATCCACTTCAGTAGGTGATGTCCTTATAAGCCAACTTATCATCATGACATTGACAAAATAATACCACTAGTCATAACAGATGATGAACAAAAAAATGGTGGAGTAATTTCAACTGATTGGAGATAAAAAGAATCGAAAAATAGCTTCTACTCAATGCAGAGTAAGAAAATTGAGAATGGACAAACGCTCGTACACATAAGTACCTACTTTTGAATTCATTTAACTTTCATGAATGTTTTGTAGGGGTAATTTATAGTCATGAATACTCCCTGAAAGGACCAGGTTTCGGAACACTCCTGAGGACTAAGAGATTGCATTCAATTATATTTGTTATTATGGAGGTTTTATAAAGATTCACAAAACCACGTTCTGCTCATAATAGTTTTATAGCCCTCCTCAGGTTCATATGATAAAATCACATCAAAACTGGCAATGAAGATTTATGATGAGAACGAGTTGATCCATTGTGCAAGATTATGTCGTGAACAGTTCAAAGTAATGTCGTATACTATATATATATATATAATAGGAAGAACATTTCCGTAGAAACTGTAACTATTTGGATATTGCATGATACATTCCAAAATTTAACGAATCTTGGCTTTCGTCCTAGTAGATATCAACGCTATCTAAAGGACTAGGCAAATTTGAAAATGTCAATGAGAAACTTCAAAATCTTATGAAACAGAAACGTTTTTTTTCAAACAAACAAAGGAATCCATTTTTTTCAGAATTCATATTTAATGAAAGAGTCAGAAACCTCTCTGATACTGTGTTCAATGATGATGAAATGGACTTGTTGAAACTAGGTCTCAAATTTGCTATGGAATCTGACTTCTCTGAGAGAAAACATTGAGAGTTTGCTGTTGATATAGAAGTTGTCTTAGAATATTTACCCAGAGATTATGATCAGAGAAAGACTAATCGCAATGATATCCAAAATATTTTATACCAAGTTAAACGTCAAAGACGTGATACCAACCATCACAACCAGAAATCTTATCTCTCAGTACTAAAAAGCATTCAATCCAAAATAAAAGATCACAACTTAATTATTTCAAAAGCAGACAAAGGTCAATTATTTGGTCATTCTTAACGAAATCGATTACATAGATAAAGCTGAAACTTTTCTAAAATTTTACCTTCAAACCCCCTCAACAAGTTCATGAAAAAAACAAAAACTTACATCAATTTAAAGAAATATTTCTTGGTAGAATATTCTGCTCCCCACTCTTCAATTTCTAGCAATCCTGTTATGCCAAGGTTGTACGGACTCCCAAAGATTCACAAGATCGATACGCTAATTAGACCAGTAGTGAGCTTCACCAACACTCCAGTATCAACTTTAGCCTCTTGCACTTACAATATTATTAAAGATTCAACGAGATTCAAACCCATATACTCGGTAAGTCATACCTTAGATCTAATACAGAGACTCAACAACGTAGATTTACCAGCTGAGATCTGCTTGATGATATCTTTCGATGTATCCAACCTTTTCACTTCAGTCACGAAATCTGAAACACTACCCTCAATCAAGAAAATCTTAAATTCTCTAATATCGATGATGACTGTACGACCCACATTTTGACAGGATTTTTTCGTTTTTAATAACAACATTATCAGCAACCAGAAGGCCTTGCTATAGGAAATTGCTTATCACCTTTCCTAGCAGATATTTTCATGAATAATTTGGAAAACAGGTTTATTGTCACTGAAAACAACCCCGAAATTTTACACTGGTACTGGTACGTTGATGATTGTCTAGTCTACCTCGAAGGCAACGAAGATACTACGGTTAGTCTCTTGGATAAAACCAATTCCATACACCCTAGTATTGAATTCACTCTTAAAATTGAAGAAAATAGTGAATTGAACTTTTTAGATCTAACTATTTACGAAAATTGCAACAACTTAAATTTCAGCATTTATAGGAAACCAACACAGACTGACCATGTAATACAGAATTTTCAAATCACCCACATCAACACAAAATGGCTGCTTTCAATTGCTATATACACATACTTTCAAACATTCTTCTCTCTACAGTTAATTACCTAGCAGAGATTAATACTTTGAAACAAATAGTAAAGATAAAATTGATAACTTTCTTAAAGTGGTATTTACAAACTGAATGGCGAAGATTGTACAGCGACATACACCGGTAGGACTTGTAGACCTTTGAAAGTTCGAATAACCGAACACCTTGACAAAAATAAAAAATCAGCTTTTGGTCATTTTCTCAGATTCAATAAACACAAGTTCAGCCCGAATAGAAATTCAAAAATTCTACATGAAATCAGACAAAAGAACAACATTAAGTTGGACTTCATGGAGGAAGTCAATCTAGATAGATCTTTTCCACTTCACATACGTCTGCAATAAATAAATAAAATAATTTCTATGTCATTTAATCAAGCTCTTCTTTCTCTATGATGATTCACTTCAGAAACACTCTAGCATTTTGTTCCTAGCCAACTTCCACCCTGAGAACACCGTTTTTTACTCTAGAGTCACTCTTCTCCACTCCAAAATGGAATAGAACGCCATCTGCGTTTGCCATGTCCTGGCTAATATGTTTCTGAAGTTCTAAGACATGTGTCACCCTTGTCAATGTCAACGTCAACATCCACTTCCTTCATCACTTCAACATTGACTTCCATGAAACCATGTGGAATATAATTTTGAAAAAATGGATTACACCAATTTGTAACATATGAGTGTTTTTCAAGAAATATTTCAATTACTTACTTGCAGGTAAGCACTGAAGATGACTATTATATAGTCGAGAGCGCTCTGCTACGATTTTAAAAATAAAAATAATTTTGCACGAAATACAAAATTCTCTCACTCCTGCCATCGATAGAATTTGCCGAACTTTTAGTATGTCGCACCCATAGACAAATTAAAAATAAAGAAACTGAAACATTGGTGATCTTGACCACCAAGTTTTTGGTACGGCCAGTCGCGCATGGAGGCGCTGCCCGCAATCAACAGACGACTGACATGATAGTTTTCCAATTTCGACATTTGTCAGAAAATGACAAACCACGTAATAATTTCAGAATAATTCTACTGTTAATTGTCATCGAAAAATTAATTATAGAAATTATACTATCGACTTGAATTATGAACCCAAAGTCGAAAATGGAATGTTTTGTCATTCGAGTTGACGCTGAAATTCCTTGAAATATTCTTTCACGAGGTGAAATATAAGCTGCTTTTCAAAAACTGATACTTATTTCCATCCATCAGTTGCAGAAATTTTTTCACAAACTGATACTTATTTCCGTCCATCAGTTTCCATTTCCTATCACCATTTAAGGAAGTACGAAGATTATCATCAAACTGGAGTATTTGTTAAGTATACCTACTCGTTCTCCTTTGTGCTAATGAATGAACAAAATTATTGAAGGTTTGTTGTAAATGTAATTTGTTTTTATTTTGGATGATTTGATGAAGACTGAAGAATATTTTTAATTTTGTGTTTTTCGGAGTTCTGTTATTGTTTTGTCTGTAGTTCTACCTTGTCCTAGACACAATAAAATGTGTTTTTATATTGTTCAACTTATTATTCCTGTTTTATAAGATCTTCAATTTTGTTCTTGATATCATGTAATAAAGATTACTTTGAAACTTTATTTTAACCACGAACGAACTAAAAGATTCTACGAATCGATTACTGTATGTATTTCATTAGTGATCCATTTGCCATTCCTGTATTTCATTCATATGGAATACAAGAATGGCAAATCGATCACTTATAAAATATATACCATATCAATCATATAAAAGTAACAAATTTGAAAAACCCGCCTTATCTCAATCGGTTTTACCAACTGTACTTAGTTCGGCCAGTTGCGAGATATGTCGCCACTGTCTAAACGTGGTGCCAACTTTTACTGCAGGTTTGACAACTCTCTTTATTTTTAGTTTCTCTATGGTCGCACCCATAGACAAATTAAAAATAAAGAGACTGAAACATTGGCGATCTTGACCACCAAGTTTTTGGTACGACCAGTCGCGCATGGAGGCGCTGCCCGCAATCCGCAATCCACAGCCGACTGATGACATGACAATTTTCCAATTCCGACATTTGTCATAAAATAGAAGTTTATTGGTTACAGATGTATTTTTTATTATGACAAACCACGCAATAATTTCAGAATAATTCTTCTACTGTTATTGCCATCGAAAAATTAATGACAGAAATTATGAAATTATACTATGGACTTGAATTAGGAACCCAACGTCGTAAATAGAATGTTTTGTTATTCGAGTTGACGCTGAAATTCCTGAAAATATTCTTCTACAAGGTAAACTATGAGCTGCTTTTCACAAGCTGATACTTATTTCCATCCATCAGTTGCAGAAATGTTTTCACAAACTGATACTTATTTTCGTCCATCAGTTTCCATTTCCCGTCACCATTTGAGGAAGTACGGAGATTATCACCAAACTGGAGTATTTGTTATACCTACTCGTTCTCCTTTGTGCTAATGAATGAACAAAATTATTGAAGGTTTGTTGTAAATGTAATTTGTTTTTATTTTGGTTGGTTGGTTTGTTGGTTGAAAGCTGACGAGCCAGAGACAGTGTTGGCACTTAGCTTCCCTTGACACTGCGACCAGCTGGGGTCTATTGTATCACTCTGTCGTCAGTGGTTCCTCATTCAAACAGGTTTGTGCCTTTTATTAGGTTAGGAAGCCTGTTGATAAGGTTCTTCGGATTCATGCCTGTTTCCGGGCTGATCTCTCCAAAGGTTCTGTGTCGCCTACTACTTAGGGCGTCACAGTCGAAGATAATATGAGAGGCTGTTTCCTCCTCTTCATCACACAGCCTACACTCCACGGTTTCCCTGCGTACTCCCATGGTGTTTAGGTGTTTTCTTAGGCCGCAGTGTCCAGTCAACAGACCTATTATTATACGAGCCTTCGTTCTGTTCAGGTTTATTTTGGTTGATTTGATGATAAAACTGAAGAATATTTTTAATTTTGTTGTTTTACAGAGTTTTATCATTGTTTTGTCTGTAGTTGTGTCTTGTCCTAGATATATTAAAATGCGTCTTTATAGAACATATTATTTTTTTTTATAAGAACTTTGATTTTGTTCTTGATATCATGAAACAAAGATTCATTTTGAAACTTTATTTCAACCACGAACGAGCTGACAGATTCTACGAATCGATTACTGTATATATTTGATTAGTGATCGATTTGCCATTCCTGTATTTCATATGCTACAACCATTCATATGAAATACAGAAATGACAAATCGATCACTTATAAAATATTAACCATAACAATCATACAGTGCTTCTCAAAAGTCCCCTCCCCCCCTCGTATTTTTGGAACGATTATACATAAACAAGTGAAATTTGAAAACTGAATATTGAAGGTTGTAAACTTCCCTACTAGTGATGATAGATGACGAAATCGTCAAGATGACGTCACAAGGCCATTGTGACCAATAATTTTAAAAGGAACCCTACGGCAAGTGACACCTCTTTCAAAAGGTATCGAAAAAACCTATTCAATGATACTAATTTTAATTGTGTCTATGGCAGTTTTGGCAACTCGCTTTTAAAAAACGCAAGGCTGTGATGAATTGAATCAGTTAATACTACAATTCCAAATTCAAGCTCCGCCTCTGGATAGTTGTCAAATGAGCTGACGTTTTTGTTAGTCTCCCTAATTCGACGTTTTTGTAATTGTCCAAGTTTTTGTACATTTAATAATTTGTGTATTGTTGATCGAACGTTTAACTGTTTTAGCAGCTTTTGGTACTTTCAATATTTTTGTACATTTTAATAATATTTTTAACTGTTGTGAGCCGAACGTTTAAGTGCTTCAAGAAGCGGAATGGTACATGCTTTAGGTGATAAAGTAGCAGCGATCCTAATTCTTGGTGAAACTGGACAAAATATTCATGCAGCAGAACGCATTTTTAATGAGAGGTTTTCTGATCGCCCCGTTTTGAGGACTCATTTGAGGGAGCTTCTTCGTAAGTTTGAAACAACGGGTAGTATTAATGATGCGAAACGATCTGGCAGACCACAAATTTCTGATGAGAAAAAATTGATATACTGGCAGAAGTTATAGTTAATCCTACTTCTTCAACAACTCACGTTGCATCTACCTGTGAAGTCAGTCGGAGTACAGTACACAGGGTGTTGAAAAAAAAATCAAATTTCATCTATACAAATTAGAAATGGTTCATCAACTCTCAGACGACGACCCAGACCGAAGACTAGAATTTTGTGAAAATATGGAAACTTAAATTAACCAACAGCCAGACTATGTAAAAACAATTTGTTTTAAGTGACGAATGTACTTTCTATCTAAATGGAAATGTAAATACACAGAATGTGAGGTATTGGCTGACGCAAATCCTCACCTGTTTCGTGAAACACATACCCAATTTCCCCAGAAGGTGAATGTTTGGGCAGGTATCCTGGGTAACCACATCGTTGGGCCTCTCATTTTGAATATAATTCAACTGGTGAGGTTTATCTGGAGCTGTTGCAAAACGCAATAGAACCGTTAATTCCTTGAAATTTTGGAAGATAATCCAGATGAATTCAGCAATTTGGAAATAACATTTCAACAGGATGGTGCTCCTCCACACTATTACGGTGCAGTAAGACGGTATTCGGATGAGGAGTATCGTGGTAGATGGATTGGACGACGAGGTTCAACGGAATGGCCAGCTCTGTAGGGGTACCTTAAATCGAAGGTTTACGCCACTGAACCTGACAATATTGACGTTTTGAAACAACGTATTGTTGCAGAATGTGAGGCTGTTTCCGCAGACATATTTGCAAAAGTACGAGAAGAGTTTAAAAATAGGATATTTCACTGTCAGGAAGTAAATGGAGGTCGCTCCGAGCAATTTCTTTGAGTAGATACTGATTCTTAAATCTGTAATTAATATCATACTGAATGAAATTTAAATTTCAATGTTTACTAATGAGCCATCAAATCTGCCATGAACACAAACAAAATAAGTATCATTGATGGTTTTTTCGATACCTTTTAAAAGAGGTGTCGCTTGCCGTAGGGTTCCATTTAAAATTATTGGTTACAATGGCCTTGTGACGTCATCTTTGACGATTTCGTCATCTATCATCACTAGTAAAGGAAGTTTACAACCTTTAATATTCAGTTTACAAATTTCACTTGTTTATGTATAATCGTTCCAAAATTAAGAGGGGGGCAGGGGACTTTCGAGAAGCACTGTATAAGATGAAGATAAATTTGTTTTACCAACTGTACTAACTTAGTTCGGCCAGTTGCGAGATATGTCGCCACTGTCTAAACGTGGTACCAACTTTCACTGCAGGTTTGACAACTCTCTTTATTTTTAGTTTCTCTATGGTTACACCTGAAGTATATTAGATTAATATTTGCATGCTGCGCGACCACGATTGCAATTGCTTTCCTTGATTCAGATGGTGTAATTAAAACATATAAAGTAGGTTCCTAGGCATCGTTAATGGTTCCGTGTCAGGAAGTATACTACTTATATGGAATGAATGGTAGGTCGTTTTTTCATCCACATGAGTTGATTCATTGTTCTGGAACGAGTGTATCATTGATATCTTCTTCTGTTTATGTTTTCAGTTCTCGCCATGTCTCAGCCCTATACAGAATTGATGTGTCGTCCGCGGTAAAGGTTAAGAATATGAGATCACCCTGTATATTCACGAAATTTCCTCAGGATCTTGAAAGACGATAAAAACAGTATAGCAATCGAAAATTTAGCGCATAAAAGATAATTTTAGGAGATATGGGGCCCAGAAGGTCCATAAATAGAGGTATTGGAATATCACTTCCGGAAACTGCAAACTGATATAAAGAATAGCTTTTTGCACTAAACTCGTAACTGTACACTCATTTAACGTTTGAGTAATATCAAAATCACTTAATGATCAATAAAGACATGGAAAAACTCCAATTAGGTTTCATTAAATTTTTCACATGACCTGTCAAAAATCAAATATTAGTGGTTGCATGTGCATTGATCTTGGCGTTTCATGGACATGCCACGTTGCCAACTATTCAAGTAAATTTGCCAATCCGGATTTTCGCAATTAATTGGATCGAAATTTTCGCAGCGGAGCGAAGCGTCGCTTTATAAGGTTGATTAGCTTGCATTCAACTTGGACAGCAAGGTTAGCCAAGTTAGGTAGGTTGTGTTCCTTCGTTTTACGTTAGAAATTGATTTGATCGAAATGTTGCGCGGAGCAAGCGTCGCCTTGTACGGTTGATTAGCTTGCATTCAACTTGGGTAACAAGGTAAGCCAAGTTAGGTTAGGTTATGTTCCTTCCTTTCACGTAAGAAAATAATTGGATGTTCTCTCGTATGCCTTGTCGAGACACGCCGAAGGCCAGGCATACAAAAAAACATCCAATCCAAATGCGTTTCTTGGTCAAGTTTAAAATTACTTAAAACAAAATAATCTGAAGTCACATTATTTCATTTCTAAATACGGCACATCAACTTCATGCTTAATTTTCAAAATTAATCACTATCAAGAAGCGTGGTAAATATACTTTTAATTTTAAACACAGATATCAGATCGTTATTTCATACTGTAATACTTATCATTTATATGCTCAATACGTATGACGCATTGAATTTCAGTATTTTCTTTTCCCCCTTTGAAGACATAGGCAACGTCGCATATCAATAAACTTCAAAATTCGGAAAATCATAACATTTTGATTTTTACATTTCTTCTGTAAAATTGTAAAATTATATGAAAAGTAATCGGAGTTTTTTCATGTCTTTATCGGAAATTAAGTAATTTTAATATTACTGAAAGGTAAAACGTAAGCGCAGTTACTATTTTAGTGTGAATAGAAATTGTTTATATTAGTTTATAATTTCCAAAAGTGATATCCTATAACCTCTCTTTATGGACCTTCGGAGTCCATATCTCCTAATATTATCTTTTCCCGCAAAAATTCGATTGCTATACTGTTTTACCATGTTTTGAAGCACCTGTAGAAATTTCGTGAAGATACTGGGTGATCTCATATTCTTTACCTTTTCCGTCGTCGCGAAACTTAAAATAGTTCCACAAGATTCTTGTGTTAATAACGTTTATATCGTGAAAATAACGGCACCCAGGACAGTACCCTAGGGGATACCGGGAATATTATTTGTTAGATTACTCAAGTATTTTGTGCAGTAATATTTTCCCTACTTTCTTCCCTCAGAAGGCTCGATATCTTCATATATCTCGAGGTATAACGGAAATCGTGTAATGTTATCAAATTAACTTGTCAAATTCCAACAACGCAAGCGATCCTCCCTCTAATCACGATTCCCATTTAGCAAAAGGCGTACCAACAGCGCATCGCATGCCGTTAGTTACTTATCTATTTATCTTAGATGTTCACGAAGAATTTCATAATCGATGAATGAAACGCTTCACATTCTTTGGCAGTTGAAATAGCTGGTCGAGTGACAGGAATAGTTTACGATCATGATCACACAGAAAGGAGAGGTTCTTGGAAAACGATAGCGACGTTGGGAATTCTCCGGGATATTTCCAATAGTCGATTGACATCTGTCTCAGGATATACATCTAGTTCGTGGAATAAATGTTCTGAATACTTGTTTGGAGAGGTTTGTGGAGCGATACAGTGAGAACTATTATTCTCTGGTCAATTTTTTTCTCGGAACCAGTATTCAATGTTTGTTTCACTATTTTTCAGTATAATAATAATAATGCATTCGAGAAACTGAAAATAGAATATTGTCTGGGGCATTCAAGGTAGATTCCAAAAATATAAAATTTGAGTATGAAATAAAATATATTTGTCCATTCAGCATGCGAAAAATAAAATGCTGTACTCGTTTTCCATGTGGGTGAGCTTGTGCAAAATTTCAGAGCAATCCGAGGTAATTTATTGATTGTTTTCGTATCTTAAACCTCCAATGATACAGTTGCCGGGACGTTAATACGTGTCCCATCAAGTTTCATGTATTTATATATTTCAAGTAATTGTTTACTCTGATATGTTTATCACATATAGTGCAGTAAAATCAAATAAAAATATTTTCAGTGCAGTTCGTCGATAGAGAATGTTTCTTACCAAGCCACAGAGAACATGCTGTAAATCTCCAAGTTGTAGTTGATGAAGACATCCCAAATCTACTTAATTAAGATACTTGAATTACAAAGGTTTTATTAGTCCAATGCGTTATCTCAGATCAATTCAGGCCATTGGCGAAATTTTTTTTACAAAAAATAGATACATTTTCTGGTAATATTTTATTTATTTAAATTTTTCTTCAATTCTCTCTGTGGGGACAACCTATGTTGTGGTAAATCACCCTGTATGACATATTCACTCTTTACATATTTCAAAATGAATTGAAACTTGTTGATTCCAAATACAATGTTTTAGTCTAGAATCTAGAATGCAGGACTGAAATAAAAATAAGTATGTTGTTGAGATTAAAAAAAAGGAAATTGTATAAAATAATCGACTATTTCGGAATAAATGATTGAGTAAAATGCAATGGTTTACAATTTTTGTAGCAGGCACTTTCTATAATTCGGATAGCTTTTTTGTATCTCTTATAGTTCATATATCTCTCTCTACTTTCTTAAATGAAAACACTAACAAATTCACTCATCACTGTTTATATACTGTTATCATATACTTTCTCATCCTCAAAATGTATGTAAAAAAACTGTAAAGTTTTGAAAAACGATAGGTAAATATCTATCTGACTCGGATAGATTTTTTTGTAGCCTGAATACTTCAGGATTAGTCTGCATTTCCTCATAAAATGAGATACAAGACTGAAAAGGATGATAAATATTCCTACTGAATACATTTCGAGGTTGCCCCAAGATAAAGGTCGAGCTAGGAAGTCTAGAACAGAAGTTTTTATGTGAACAACACATTTAAAAATGAATCCCAAACAAGAGGTTTTGAAGCTACAGTAGTTTTTATCGCATTTGAAGAGAAAGTAATATGATTTGAATCGCTTGCAATGAGTTCAAAATTATTGGCTGTGAAACCATTTTTTTTACCCAAATAAAAATGGAGTCAACTGGTCAACTATACCATAAGACGGAAATAATAGTCAGTGATTCATTCTTATCTTTAGGGGGGCCAAGAGAGGCGAGGAAAGAGAAAAGGAAATTCCAGTGGCAGAAACAATTCCTCTTTACGAAAAAAATGTAATAACTTCAATGGAATAGTAATAAGTAGACTCAGGCAAATATGTACTTTGCATATTTAGCATATTTCATACAAACAAACGGTAGATATACTGGAAGTGAGTCTGAATTTTCCCATGGGGTTGACCTGAGTGACATACACTGCGCGTCACGTCAGAAGCTATGGATATGCCATTTTTTGCGAAAAATAATAATAGGGGGCCAGATTAGCTCAAAATTTTCACGTATTCGTGATCGAAACACTAACTCCAGTACCAATTCATATTTCCGCTGGAAACTTCTCAGTTCTGAAGAGTCCGAATTTGTCTCACTTCTCACTCTCACCCCCGTATCTTCCGTAATTATTGGAGTAGAATTCTGAAATTTCCACGATCATCAGGTATACCGGAAATGATGCTGAATTTTTTCTGGGGTTGACCAGAGTGATATATAATGCGCGCCAGGAGCGATTGAAAGGCTGATTTTTATGAAAAATAATATCGGGTTGGATAAGCGGGATTTTAATGATTCGTGATTGGGACATCAAATTTATAACCGATAGGCATCTTTGCAGAAGAATATTTCAGTTCAGAAAAATTCAAATGTTCCCACTTCTCATGGAAACACCTCCGTATCTATTGTACTTAGTGGAGTAGAGCTCTGAAATTTCCACGTCAGGTAGGTATACAGGGAATAATATCTGGAGTCTAATTTGCTGAGCTTCTAGAGGGGAGTACAAAAGTATGGATTTTCTGAAGGAAGTATTGAACTTTATTTCCGAAAACATCACATAATCGAAAAACGTTTCAAAATGAAAGTCAGACTATGTTATTGGAGCATATTAAAAAAAATTGTTTCCTAATATTCAATGAACTCAATGTAGAAATATTTCTCGATAAGTTCTACAGTTATAAACTAGGTAAAAATCGTTCTATCCATCGCCCCTGGCGCGCAGTGTATGTCACTCAGGTTAACCTCAGGAGAGAGTAGGACTCATCCTCGGTATATCTAACGATCGTGAGAATCACAGAATTCTACTCCAATAATTACCGAAGTTACGGAGGTGTTTCCATGGAAAGGGAGACAAATTCGGAATTTTCAAAACTGACATTTTTTTAGAAGAAATTTGGGATGGTACTAAAATTGATGCGCTGATCACGAATCCGTAAGAATTCTGAGCATGTCTTGCCCTCCTATATGATTTATCGCAGAAATCAATATATCCATCGCCCTTGGCGCGCAGTGTATGTTACTCAGATTAACTTCAGAAGAGATTCAGACTTATCCTCAGTATTTCTTACAGAATTCTATTCCAATAATTACGGAAGATACTGGGGCGTTTCCATGGGGAGTGAGACAAATTCAGATTTTTCAGAACTGAAAATTTTCCAGCGAAAATATGGAATGGTACTAAAATCGATGTCTTGATCACGAATCCGTAGAATTTTGAATCTATTTTGCCTCTAATATCGTTTTTGCAAAAATCGGTATACCCATCGCTCCTAGCGCGCAGTGTCACCCAGGTCAATTCCATGAGAAAATTTATACTCACCCCCAGTATATCTACCAATCGTGAAAATCACAGAATTATATTCCAATAATTACGGAAGATACGGGGGTGTTTCCATGAGAAGTGAGACACGCTGTATAATCCCTAGTCCTTATCCATGAACACCATGAGTTGTATATATTTTTCACTTATCTCGTTATGTTTTTCTGAGAACCCTATTGGTCTCAACTTCTCCCAAACGTATATGGCTACCACGGTCTTCTCACGGACATTATTGGGCCTTTCGTGGAGCAGAAACTAAAAAAAAAGTATGATTCTACTCGTTCTGCTTGAGGTGAAGGTTGTCAATTCTCCTAAGTCAAATGTGGATTGAGTCCACAGTTCCCGATCACGATACCTATGACAAAATGAGCCCCATGCAGTAGACTTCTCAAAAAAAATTCACCTTCAATTCACACATCCCAGTTGATTTTCTATTTCAGGTATCTCTCCGCTTCAGCAGCGAAACTTCCATGAGTTCAAGGTCCCATATATGATTTGTTACGATCTTGTTCTTGACAACACTCTGATGTCTGGGTTATGGCATATATGTGAGCTGCAATGTGAATCCTAGCAAAACAGTCAATTCACAAGGAGGCGGAAGTACGAACTGAGAGCCTTGACCCTGAATGCAACCCACTGACTTTTTCCAAGAAAGTTGTCATTATAATCGACCAAAGACTTACCATGCCAATAACATGATTTCCAAAGCCACAGCAACAATCTGGAAGTGCTGCAGATATTTCAGCAAGACAAGGGGTTGGTCATATCAAAAATTATCGAACCATGGTCACCTATTTTCATTAGTATGATGGCCAGAAATCCAACATAACTTGACACGAATCAAGCTGCAACAAGTGCAGTGGTTAGCCTGTCTGGGAATTACAGAGGCAATATTTACTTGCCCCACAGCAACATTTGAAGTGATGCTGAACCTTCCACCCCTACACTTGTGCGTAATGGAGGAAGCGGCAATGTGTGCTTTCAGACTGCACCAGGCATCAAACTTGAGGGCTGAATATCTGATTGGACATCTACAGATTCTGAAAAATATTTTCCCCTAGAATTCCATCAGGATATTATGCCAGCTGAGCACGACATCTAAGAAAATTATGAAGGGGTTACAAACAACCACCATTATATATATATATATATATATATATATATATATATATATATATATATAAAAATATATATATATATATATATATATATATATATATATATATATATATATATATATATATATATATATATATATATATATATATATATATATATATATATGAAAAGCATCAAATTATAGGTAGTGACACCTATAATCTGTGTTGAAGCTTAGACCTGTCATCGTGGAATTTTAAATGACACGAAATTTCGTGCACATTGATAGGTCACCAACAGATGTCAGCATAGGCCAATCCACGACACCAATAGTCGTACTCCTAGTGCGTTCTGAGTAACGCAAAACAAATAACGAGAATGATAGAAATTTGTTACGAATCCAAGAGAGCCCACCATCCGCCTACAGCCTGTTTCATGGTTTCCCGATCATCAGGACGGCTTGTGGTCTCTTTCAAATTCGTATCAAATATCTCGTAAAGTTAATACCTATCGGCAAGTACAAAAATGTGACAAGCAAGTAGTGACATCTATAATCTGTGCGGTGAAGCTAAGACCTGTCATCGTGGAATTTTAATGACACGAAATTTCGTGCACATTAATAGGTCACCAAGAGATGTCAGCATAGGCCAATCCACGACACCAATAGTCTTACTCCTAGTGCGTTCTGAAAGAGACCACAAGCCGTCCTGATGATTGGGAAACCATGAAACAGACTGTAGGTGGATGGTGGGCTCTCTTGGATTCGTAACAAAATTCTCTTATCCTAGTTATTTGTTTTGCGTTGCCCAGAACGCACTGAGAGTACGACTATTGGTGTCGCGGATTGGCCTATGCTGACATCTGTTGGTGACCTATTAATGTGCACGAAATTTCGTGTCATTAAAATTCCACGATGACAGGTCTAAGCTTCACCGCACATATCATAGGTGTAACTACCTATAATTTTATGCTTTTTACATCTTTGTACTTGCCGATAGGTATTAACTCTACGAGATATTTGATACGAATTTGAAAGAGACCATAAGCCGTCCTGATGATCGGGAAACCATGAAACAGGCTGGAGGCGGATGGTGGGCTTTCTTGGATTCGTAACAAATTTCTCTTATTCTCTCTCTCTCTCTCTCTCTATATATATATATATATATATACGTGAGAATTGTTTTCGACTGGATGGTAGGGAGAGGATTGTATTTGGCAGGTTTCGCAGTTACTTATTCAAAGAAAATGCTCTTTTTTCTGTTCAATCTTCCGAGATTTATTATCTCTTCTTCAGGAACTGAAATGTGAGGTTATAAAAAAGTTAAACATTACAATATAAAATCGAGGAAATTATTCATTCTTGTACGGCTTATTGTAAAAAACATTGAATTTAGACTATCACATACATTCAGATAAAAAAATTGTTTGAAAATAATTAAAAAAGATGTTCTGCTCAGCAGATCATTGAAAACATAAACAATCATGTGTCACATGATAAGCCGTACAAGAATGAATAATTTCCTTGATTTAATACTGTATTGTTTAGCTATTTTATAACCTCACATTTCAGTTCCTGAAGAAGAGATAACAAATCTCGGAAGCTTGAACAGAAAAAAGAGCATTTTCTTTGAATAAGTGACTGCGGAACCTGCCAAATACAATCCTCTATATATATATATATATATATATATATTCACAACGAACATGCCCCAACTAGGAAAGGCATGCATCAGTTCCATATACTGATGGATCCAAGATGGGCAAAACGACTGTTGTGGAAGTAACAGGTCGAAACTTCTAGGCAAAAACCCATCAATTTTCCAAGCAGAAAGCCGTGTTATAGAATGCCTTGCAAGAGGCCCCGGGAGCAGAAATCTATATCCTATCAGACAGCCAAGCAGCACTCAAAACTCTAAAGTCACACACTTGTGTGAGTCTAGACTGACTTGGGACTGCAAACTTCGCATGCTGCAGGTGGATAATAATAATTAGGTCACTCTTATGTGGGTGTCAGGTCGCAAGGGCATCAAAGGCAATGAAGAAGAGGCAAGAACTCAATGTCTTGGATCAGAACCTTTCTGTGGTCCCTTCAAAGCCCACATTAGGGTAGAGTTTCGCTGCTGGGAAGCTGATCGACTAAGAACCCACTGGAATGAGGTCCAAGACGAAGACAAGCGAAAAGGCTACCTAGCCCATCGCCAAAGAAAGCTTCTTGAGTTGGACAAGAAAGACTTACTGGTTACTGGTTACGGGACTGCTAACCGGGCATTGTCCTCTGAGGTAACATCTCAAAAAAATTGATAGATCAGACAGTGAACTGAGTCGTTACTTCAAGAACTCTGCTGGAACTGCAAAACACCTTCTTTGCGACTGCTAAGCGCTTATTTCAAAAGGCTTGAGTTACTTGGAAGTGTTTCATCAACGCCCTCAGACATCAGGAACATAGCTCCCAGCAGTGGAGTTTCGGAATCCCGGGTCCTGAATAGTTGAAGAGTAGGATGCGAAAAACATTATAGGTCGAGGTACGAGGAGGGTGAATAGCCATATCGAATCCCCTATAATCTACAATCTACATCTATCTGATTTTAAGGTCCCATATACAATTTCTCATTATCTTGTTCTTGACAAATGTCTCCGTTATGGCATATATGTGAGCTATATGCCCGAAGCGGGTATCATTTATTTATAATGTTCTCTTCGTACTTATCCCATTACTAATAATAATCACTGAAAATACGAAATAGTTTCGAATCAGGCCACATTCTTCATAACTGTTTCTAATGAACCCAATCAAGTCATACTCATTTTGTCGAGAAGATCACTATCTGAAAGACACATATTTCAACTTATTAGCATAATGCATATCGTTAAGTAACTTGGTAGTATAAAGCTCTTAAACGTTTCATTATGAATATATTTATTTCTTTTGATACTCTTGTGATGGTAACTAACGATTGAGAAATGATTATATTTCAGAGATGATTATGTTTCAAAGGAACTGCGGTAAATATTCCGTTTAATGAACAACAAACTTTAGTACGATAATAATTGAACTGTTTTTAAAACCCTAGAAGAAATGATAACTTCGTCAATGGGTATGCGTTCTGTTTTATATAGAACACGGACAATGTTAGCGGAATTTCACATCTGATTTGATTTTTATCTGGGAAAAATTAATATAAAACTGTAAAATTCTGCAAGTTTCTAGAGCGATCAAGCGAGTGAGAAATTCAAACGAGCAAACTTTGTTCAAGTATTTTTTCAATAACAGAAATATAAAGAACGGAATTGTTACTTTTGAATAACCTCAAAATATAAAAGCAAAATATTTATATAATTAAACAAATCTTACCCATGAAGTTTTTCCATGACGATTTTAACCGCCATATTCACTAACCTGAAATAGAAAAAAAATTGTTATCTCTGATAAACTATTTCGAAGGTAGAATCCAGAGGTTTCACAATTGAAGTGTTTATCTAACTTTCGAACGGTTCAACGTAGAACAATGGGACGAAAACCGTTTCGAATTATATCACGAATACTACTTTTCAAAATAAAAGACATTGTGACTGCTTGATAGATGGCGCAGGGAAGCACATCAAATTAACAATTTCAAATAGCATGGGGGGTGGTCGAGTGGCACATCGTTGGAAAGATAATAAGTTTTTTTACAATATGGATTGGAAATGTCATGTCAAGAATAAGTACGAATCTGAATGGTACCCTTACCTCGATAACTTTTGAACGGTTTGATGTGAAACAATATGACATAAAATATTTTGAATTGTGTTACCGATCCTACTTTTTGAGGTAAGATACATTACAATTACTCGACAGAGGGTGCTGGGGGCACATCAACTTCGAAAGTGATAGAGGTCGAGTTGCACATAATACCCAATTCCTTTTTTATTTATTATGGCCATTAACGGGATTTGGTGAACTGATAACCAAGCAGTAACCTAGAAATACCTAATATTAAGTAACATATCTGCAGGTATACCAGCACACACCCGTGTTATTCGTTGTTCCAGTTGCGATTATTCGTTTTTAATATGAAGAGCAGGTGAATAGTGCTATAATCATTTCTACATTAGAAGGTCTTAAACATCGATAAACTAATCCAACTTCATATTAGGTATTTCTAGGTTACTGCTTGGTTATCAGTTTACCAAATCCAGTTAATGGTCATAATAAATAAAAAAGGAATTGGGTATTATTTGGGTTGGAAATTGGATTATTGTATGTGCAACTCGACCTCTATCACTTCCGAAGTTGATGTGCCCCCGGAAGAATATTCCATTGTCAAGAGGCATTAGGCGGACATTTGGAACACCCAATTCAATAATCGACAACAATTTTGATTCTTATTCTCATTGAATAGAAATCCTACATAATAGTTCTGTTTCTTATTGACGAAATGAAATAAAAAATATGGTCAAAAAGAGAATTGAATTATCTTTTCAGCGATGTGTCACTATTGCAATTTGAAATTGATGTGCCCCCCGCGCCATCTATCGAGCAATCACGAACTGATTTTCTGGCGGATTTGGTCTGCCGCAGACGAAACCTCTCTGTTGGATCTCTCCGTTAGTAGCCGACGACGGGCGGAGTCCGTGACCAATCGAGTCGGTGAAAGAGCTGTCCCGCCGCAGATCCGACCTGGCGGTTAGTGAGGAACCAGGGGTATGGTACGCTGTGAACTTGTTATTTGTGGAAATGGAGCGGACAAAAAAAAATCACGGAAATCATAGACATGTACCGTGTACGACCTTGCCTCTGAAAAGTTTTCAGAAAAATCTGAAATAATTTTCAAAAATCCTCGTTTTTATGTTGACTCAGTTCTCCACACATTTTTTCACCCATTTTGTTCGACGTCGTGTTCTTTTCTTGGTAACAAACCGATGAGAGCCACGTCTCGTTTCCGTTCTATCCCAAAACTACATCTGGAACATTTTATACCAGTCATTTTCAACCAATCAGATGCTTTATTTCGACATTGTTACTATGATAACCAGCAAATTTTCTGAAAATTTTTCATCCACATGAGCATGTAGACGTAAAATTAGTGGAAATTTCCCGGCACATGACAGCTATCGTATAATTAGACAAAAATAATATTGAAATAATATTGACAATATTTTTCATTTACTAACTTAATGAGTTGGAAATATTACAACAATTTATTAAGGTGTGCATTCTATATCATTAATTAATTTTGAATTTTTGAAAAATTCCACTTCTACCTCTTCTTTCCTAAGTGGTGAATAAAACGCAGAACTGGTGTTTTTTTAACAATATGCCTGTGTTTCATAAAATAAAAATAATACTGAGACACCAGTTTATTTCTTTGAGTATTAAATTTGTATCCAAAAGAAGGCACAATATCACGCAGAATGTTGCCAATCTCTTTAAATAAGTTTTCTTGCTCAGGATTCAATCCAGATTCTTCCACTAGGTATGTTAGATATTTTACATTATTATGGTACATTTTAATGTGCTGTGATTCTTTGCAAAGGAACAAAATTCATACGATTGAAAGTTCATTTTATTATCACTTCTTCACTAACTTTTGATTGTTTACAATGTTATGGGGAACTTATAATGCCACAAATAAAATATTGATTGACAGGAGTAGTGAATGTCAAATCCATGGCTAACTTTAGAAAATATTTTTTTAACCGGCAACATACGCCAACAACATTCTATTTAGAATAAAGAATAAATTATCCCGATTTCCTGAATTATTTGAAAAACAAATTATTACCGCTAATATTAATTTTTCTCAGAATTAAATCTAAAAGGATATGAAAAATATTTGAGTATATATGTATAGGTATAGTTATATATTTTTTGTTTGAATGTTGTAGACGATGTGGTAACTTGATTACTATCGTTTCGGACGTCCATCGTCTCAATGTATTTAAAAGGTTTTCACGACGTTTCGAATGCTTGTAACCTAGTGAGAAAATTATATGAAATTAATTATTTTTATATAATAATGAATCTGATATTATAAATTTTATTTTACTAGGGCACGGGGAAAATAAAAAAAAATATCCCGCAATACGAACATCCACTTTCATTTTTAATCAATGTTGACATTCCCCTGAAACCCAGTAAAAAAATTGTATTAAACCAATCAATTTTATATGAAAATGTATCTGATATTAAATATTTTATTTGACTATGGCACGGGGAAAATCAAAAAATATCTCCCGCAATACGAACGTATCCACTTTCATTTTTAGTCAATATTAACATTTCCCTGAAACATAGTAAGAAAATTGTTGAAATCAATCAATTTTTTTCATCTGATATTATATATTTTATTTCACTAGGGAACGGGGAAAATCAGAATTTGTGAAAAACATCAAAATAAATATTTACTTAATGTTTTCTATTTAAATATAATTCCGGTATAAAATTTTCTCACCGTATCCCCCACGTGCTTGAATTAATTGCGGAAAATCTGTGGTACATGAATTTTTAAAGAAAATTATCACTCGTCGCTTCGCGACTCGTGATAATTTTCAAAAAATTCATGTACTCAAAAAATTTCCGGCAATAATTCATGCTCTAGGGAGATTATAAGTGAAAATTAGTTGCGTCGAAATGATCTAGCCCGCAGTCCACGTCGTTCAAACTGTGACAGATCTGCTCCCTCATGGGCTACCTCATGAAGGTGCGATATGTCTGTTAATGGTCAGTCGGATTTGGCACTCGGCAGACCAGATCCGCGGGCGGCGACTGGCAGATCTGGACTGCAGGCCGCATCTCTCGAAAAATCATTTCGTGTGTGTCCAGCTATTGTCTTTCATTTCAAAAAGTAGTATCGGTGATATAATTCAAAACTATTTTCGTCCCATTGTTCTATATCGAACCGTTCAAAAAAAAGTTAACAAGTGCGGGGGGGGGTGGGGATATGAAAAGCCGCACTGTATACGGATATAATATTCAAATTCTTGAAGATAACGCACAATTGCCATAAGAAAGTTGCAGGGTTGGGCCAAATTCCAGGCAATATTTGACACTCTACTTTTTTATTTACCAGTTATTATCAAGAAATGTTAACAGTTACATCATCACGGCTCGGAACATATTAATTTGAATTATTCCAATAATTTTTTTTTTAATCCCGAAGAATATTAGGTGAGCGTATTTTCAAATACATCGTTGAAAAAATATTTGGCGAACAAAGGATATGGATGTACCACAACCAAGTTCCACTCATGTCTGATTCGATATTCTGGAAATTTGGTAATTCAATCCACATGATTTCGAAGGAATCTCTAATTTTAAGAACATGAAAATACACAATGTATCCCATTATTAGTTTTAGAAGTGAAACGTCTTTGGGCGCGATGAGAGTGAAATTTTGAAGTCGAATTTGTAGTGGTTCTACCCTTTGTGCTCGAACCGTTCGGGGGCAGTCGTGGTCTGGACTGTAAACGACAACCACGTTATTTTTGAGTTTGCCCTCTAAAGAAATCACTATTTTTTTTTTTTATGTTCTGGTTCCCACGAAAAGGGATATCCTGTAATGTTCAGAGAACATCGTGGGAACCAAGGGAAAGAAGGTAGGAGTTGGTGTTCTTCTTAAATTTCTGGAGGTTGTATGCCTCGGGGAACACCTCCCTAGGCAATGAGTTCCAAAGCCTTGCTGTTCGTTGGATGAACGAGTCTTTGGAAAGTGATGTTCTGCAGGTCTCCAAAGTGACCACGAAGGGGTGTGATGACTGAACTTGACGGGTTAATCTCGAAGAGACTGCCAAAGCAGGAACGATTGTTGATATTTCAGAAGAGCATCGCCCATGAAAATATCTATAAAATAGAGACAAATCGACAACTTTTCTATGGTGTTCCAGACAAGTGAGCGAGTTTGTAAGCGAGGCATCACCGACGAGACGAATTGCCCTTTTTTGGACAGAATCCAATAGCCTCAGGATATGTTTAGGTGCCGCGCTCCAAATATGGGAACAGTATTCCAGGACAGGTCGGATCTGTGCCTTATAGATCATAAGCAGCTGGGTAGGGGTGGAAAAGCTCTCGGCACGAAACAGAAAACCAAGTTTTTGGGATGCACTTTTGGCAATGGACCTCACGTGATTTTCCCAGGAAAGGTTATTGCTGATAGTAATACCAAGCATCGATATGGATGGCTTCAGTGGTATGGTTACTCCTGACAAAGTTATGTTAGGCACAGTGAGATCGGCTTTTCTAGAGAAAAGACATGCTTGTGTTTTGTTTGCATTGAATTCTACCAAGTTATTCGAGAATTGTTGCTAAGTCCATATTTATATTATTAACATTTCTTCCTCGTTCATTTCTGGTTTCACGGGCTGATATAGGGGCCCTGGAAGAGAAAGCGGTATGGAGGGTACTATCAACTGGACATGAAGTTGCTTTCAACAGGTCGTTGATGTGAAGTGGAAATAGTGTTGGTGCGAGAATAGATCCTTGCGGAACACCAGCATTTATGAGTAGAGTGTCAGATGAAACTCCATCGACCACTACATGGAGAGACCTGTTTGGGAGAAATTTAGCAAGCAGAGAACACAGCTGAGGGGGCAAGCCATAAGACGGAAGCTTGGCGAGGAGTCCCTGGTGCCAAACTCGATCGAACGCCTTGGAGATATCTAATGCCACAGCTAAAGTTTCTCCATACTTCTCAATAGATAGCTGCCATATATGTGAGACGTAAGCAAGCAGGTCACCAGTTGATCTCTGATGGCGGAAGCCATATTGCCTATCGTTGACAATTCCTGAGTCTTCCAGATATTTCATAAGCTCGATGTTGATGGCTTTTTCCATGACCTTTGAAATAATAGATAGCAGTGCGATAGGTCTGTAGTTGCTAGCTAGGGCCTTTTTGCCTTTTCTAGGGACTGGCTGTACTCTTGCAATTAAAATTACTATCTGGGATAATACTGAATTTCAGAGTCTCAAGTGCTTTTAGCCGCACCTATTCAAATTTGAGTGTAACGTTTCAAACGAAACGCTTCTGACTCAAAAGAATGGAAAATAGGCACTCGGCAAGAGAGAAAAAAAGAGAGAACTATGCTATACCTATGAGTTGCTGGCTTCGTTTTTGTCCCACTCTTTGTGCCATCATTCGTTGCCCCACTCACGCACGTGTTTCAGTAAATATATAAAGGTATCCTACACAGTTAGCTGTGAGTGTCTTGCACTTGGTAGTGAACGTGTGTAATATCAATTTGTTAATGTGCTGTACGTATTTCAACAGTGAATAATATTGTTTATTAACTAGTTGCCTCGACATACGTTGACCTGTCCAAATTTCTTTATTCTTGAAATGAAAACCTGAAAAATTTTCGTTCGCTTAGATATTTTTTTCTTTGTGTTATTTCATTCAGTTTATGCCTAGGACTAGATTTAACAACACAGAGAAAATCATAGGAGAAAATACAAATTCCACGCGGACGAAGTCGTGGGTACCAGCTACTATATGTATAGATAGATAGATATATTTCATTGACTACGTGACACATATATGAAATACATTTGTAGTTAGTCGGGCGAGGTGGATAAAATTAAAATTAAAATTATCTGCCGTAATGAAATGGAATGATTTGAATTTACACAACATATAAGAGACTGATTCCAAATAGTAGACAGATTCATAGGACAGATTTACAATACTAAAAATAAATAAACATTTATGGAGTCATGAAACACCCATGAATAGCACTGTGACAAGCGGTTAAGTATCGAATATCTTTGATTCCATGAACTCGTTTATGGAATAGAAACAACTTTCGAGGAGAGCCTTTTTGATCGTATATTTAAATTTGATTAAGTTCATATTCTTGACTTCAGAAGGCAATTTATTGTACAGTTTTATGTCTAGTGAATCACGTGCAGATGTGGTCAGTCTATATCTCGGATTAACTATTTTACTGCAATTTCTAGTGTTATAAGAATGATTTTCAGAATTAATAGCATAAGTTGTTGGGTTTTTATGAATATCCAGGAGAGAATGAAAAATGTAAATAGAGGGTAGAGGCATTATTCTCAGATCCCGAAATCTCTAAAACCTGCCCTGGCAACAATTCTTACAGCCTTTTTTTGTAGAACGAATACCTGATTAGAGTAACTTGAGTTGCCCCATAGTACAGTTCCATATGTGATATATGAGTGAAAGAGAGAGAAATATGAGATTTTGAGTATATCTGGACTTAGAACTTTTGCGAGACGTCTAAGGAGAAATAATTGACTAGAGAGTTTTTTACAGAGTTTTTCAATATGGCAAGACCATTTCAATGTTTCATCCAAAGTAATGCCCAAGAAATTTACAATAGACCCTTCATCCAGTGGAGAATTTGTCGAAAATGTGATGGATTGTGTTTTACAACGATTTTGTTTGAAATGATTGGGGACCAGCCATTGTTCAATTTTAGTGTTAGACACTTCCATTTGGTACTTCAACTCATCGTGATTTGGGTTAGCCCCATAAAAGGTTGCATCGTCTGCAAACAGTACACAGTTCAATGGATTCATATAATCAAAGATATCATTGATGTCTATAATGAACAGAAGCGGACCTAACATCGAACCCTGTGGTACACCGTGTTTAACTGTTGGGCTTACTGACTGGGCTCCTTTCAAAAAGACTGATTGTGATCTGTTAGAGAGGTAAGATTTGAAGAAATAATTTGCTACCCCCCTAATGCCATAATATTCAAGTTTGTCAAAGAGGGTACTGTGTGTACTGTGGGTACTGTATATACCGGGTGGTTCTCCACACCTATAACTTTTTTATTATTGAAGATAGGAAAACGAAATTTGGGGGTTGTGTATTAAGGTTCAATTTAATTTTTTTTGACATATTTACTTGCTTTGCCGTACTTCCGGTGTGACCGGAAATGAACCTTACTTTAGATTTTTTAATTGGACATCCTATATATTTTTACCTATTTCCATCGAGAATGACATTCTGAATCCAACAACACCGAACTTGTCAATATTTAACAAATGAAGTCATTTTTATTCCAATTTTTATTTTTCGATCTAGAATGCCATTGATCTTGTAAATCGCTTCATTCTTGATCAAGTAACATGGGAAAAATACAACTTTGAGGCTTATCACTCCACAGTCGTTTTAAGAATTATTCAAATTAGTCCATTAAGGTTCTAAATTTTTGAAATGACCTCCTCCTTGATCACGGCAAAGTTCAACTTTTTCAATTGTTGCGCGCACCACGTTGATTAGCTGTCCGGCAGTGATGTTCTGGAATGCCACCCTTACTTCATACTCCAGTTCTTCACGAGTAGCTGATGTTGTGTTATACACCTGATTTTTTATTTATCCCCGGAGGAAAAAATCTAGCGGAGTAAGATCTGGTGATCTAGAATATGAAAAAGAAATCATACAGTATGAAAAAATATGACAACTTAAGAATGTACCTGGCAGGCCACCGAATAGGTCCATAAGTGCCAATTCACTTTTCTTGGAAGGTGACATTCAGATGTTCTCTTTCGACTTGAGAATTGTGAGGTGGCGCTCCATCTTGTTGGAAATAGATATCAACTTGGTAGCCAGTGGCAAATCTTCAATGATATCATTAATTTGATTTCTAAGGAACTGTTGACATCTTTCCGCAGTAGGTTGTCCGTCGAAAATTATTGGCCCCGAAAGTTTTCCTCCGATAATACCCATCCAGCAATTGAAACCAAATCACCCCTGCATCAGATGTGAATTTGTTTGAGACCAGTACCTTTTATTATTCCGATTGAACAGACCCAAGTTGGTGAATCGAGTTCCATCTGAATAAATAATTTTAAATAGAAAACATACATCTCCTCTGTATTTAGTCAAAAACCAGTTTCAATAATCTTCGGTTGTGGTCGTTATCGTGGAAATGTTGGTGTAGTTGATACTTGAATGATCGATAATTATATTTGTGAAGAATTCTCCAAACAGACGAATATCTTATATCACACTCAGAAATACTTTGGCGAATTGACGCCGTACAATTCACTTCTACATAGGACAACACGTCTACTTTTTTTTCTTCACTGACGATGAGGTTATTGGCATTTTTTTCTGGTTCATTTCGCATTTTCCTTTCCAGTATTGGAAATTAATGCCGAGTGGGATGGCGACGATTAGGAAATCTCTGAGCATAAATTCGAGCTGCATCAATTGCATTCTTTTTAGCTTCTCCGTAAATTAGCAACATGTCAATTTTCTCGCTTCTAGTAAAATTTTCCATATCAAATTATAAACTACGCAACGAATACATTTTCAAAAGAGAGAGCATATTCATTAGCCTATTTGTTCAGGTAGTCCTAGCAACAGCTTCAATTGTTTGTCATGGATAACTAGAATAACAGCACTTAGTGCATAAGTATACCGAATACGTATTATTTGTTATTAGGTATGATCGCTTCTTGCAATTATTCAGAAAAATAGTGAAAATAAAGTGAAAGGGTGTGGTATCAAATTATTCGTAAGAAAATTATCTTCCACAAAAAGCCGACGAACCACCCACTTTCCATTTGAAAAAATCAAGTTAACTGGCAAAATTCATATTTCCATGGCATTCTTGATAAAAAATTAAAATTGGAATAAAAATGACTTTATTTGTCAAATATTGACCAGATAGGTGTTGTTGAATTTAGAATATAATTCTCGATCGGAATAAGTAAAAATTTATAGGATGTCCCATATGAAAATCTAAAGTTGGGGTCATTTTCGGTCAAACCGGAAGTACGGCAAAGCTAGTAAATAAGCCAAAAAATTTAAATTGAACTATAATACACAATCCCCAAATTTCGTTTTTCCATCTTCAATAATAAAAAAGTTATAGTTATAGCCACCTTGGAGAGTCACCCGGTATACTTACAATAAAAATCAAGGTTTAGATAACCAAAAGAAGTATCACTTTTGTCACGTGTACTGAGTGCACGAGCTCTTTTTTAATAAAAAACTCACATAATCTTGGCCCCAAGCATTGCGGTAACAAAACCAAAGATGAGGTAGAAAGTTATATGAATATTTTTCCAATTAACGTCTTGAAGCTTGTTGAATAGAAACATTTTTCAAAAAATTAATAAACCTACGACGATAAAAATAAAGGAATTTTTCGTAATATCTAACAGAAAACAACTACTTTCCCGGTCAAAGCAACGCTAGACATTGAGCTACATCTGATAGATATCGTGAGAGAACCTCAACTCAAAAATAAAATCTGAAATTTGCATTTTGTTTCAGATAATTATTTGATTCTATATTCCAATCTCAATTAAGGGGTTATTTCGAACGATGGAAGATAGTGACTAAAGTTCATTTTCCAGTCGCAGATTTCATAAACAACCTGCTCATAGTTCCAACAAATCAGTCTATAAACAATAAACATATACGTTATTGATATTAAAAAAAGTGCATGAATCATTCTTATAATATGCTTTCACTTTTCTACCAATTATTCAATATTTTTTTCTAACAACTAAACTATGACAAACGTCATCCGTTTGTCGGCAATAGTTTGTGAAATGTACAAGTACCGACTGGGCTCGCTATCGTTTATCAGTTCATAATATATTCTTGAATGGAATTATTGAATCCGAAACTGGAATATAAAGAAGCATGTAGAATAATGCATCCCTTCCTATGAAACTAGCTTTTTGATAAATTTTCTGCATTCGCCTTCATTCGCCAATACTCTCTATCCATTATCTCTCCTTGTACTTTATTGGTTCTATGAACTGTTCTCATATTTATGCCCGCAAGAACTGGATGGGGAACGTACTACTATGTCGGCAACCTAGATTAATGTATTCGATCCTTTTAATTCTTATGTAAAGAGCTATTAAACCCATATGCATGCCCACGCAATGGAGGTCTACACAACGAGAGAATTTGATGTGGCCTCGCCACAAATAAACGACTGAATTAAATATCCATGTAAATTAGAATGGGAATGTTTACAAATTGACTATAAATGTTCCATTAGTTACTTTTCTGCTCTGGTGAAAGAGTAACGACCATTTTGTGGAACGACCATAGGACGCGAACCATGAATGACAGTTGATGATGGCCCGGATGGAACGGTTTAGGGTTCCGGACACAAAAGGAAAGATCTGAATCCCTATGAGATCACTCACGTGTTCATCTCTCGGTCATTCAATTAGAATAAGAGTTTGTTCGACGCGAAGAGTTGAAATTTGGCATCGTTTTGTATATTTTCAATAATTAGATCTCTAAATATCTGAAAATGTTGTTGGGGGCAAAGTTTGGTACAACTTGGTTTTTCCGGCTTTCTGATATTTCATGAACAGTCTGTTTGCAAATATTGTTCAGCAGCCAATAAAAAAATATAGCGTGTATGAGTTATCTGAAATTGTGAATTTTTCGAAAATAAATCTTCACAAAAACAATAAATTTGTTTGGGAAGTAGAACATGATCATGCTTTACGACAAATACATGTGATTTTATTGTTTGTCCCCGTATTAGTTTAATCTTGATTATGTGAGGAAAAGTTAATATTTTTGCAAGCGTACAAAATCAGAGCCATACGTTCTGTTGATTCGTGCACTCTAAGAATCGACGATTTAGACACGGTTGTGGAAGAATTTCGCTAATCACTTTACAAACCTTGTTGAACTATCACAATGTATACATACAGTGTATTCTAGTATCCATATTATTTTGGATTTGTATCGAAACCTAAAACAAAGAACAAGGTTATAATGGAAATAAATAACATACACTTTGAAATGTCTTATTTCCCAATACGAATTATTTTGATGTACATACATCATGAAATCATTAAAAAAAATATATTCTCTTAAAATTCAAATTTATTAAAATCAAAAGTTTATCTATGTGGATAAATTATATAGAAAGTAGCCAATATAAATTTGTTGGAGTGGTCTCATCAATTTGAAACGAGTTGTAATATTATTTTTGATGTATTGAAATGATATATCAAATTTCTCGAATACGTTGAAGCCTGTGGGGTAATTTGTTTTGTCATTGTCAGCTCCAAATTACTCAAACGATGAATTCAAAGTATTCAACTCTTTCTGCGATCCTTTTGTTGATTCCAGGAGCGAAAACATATGAAATGCTTCTGCAACAATGTCCCTCTGGCGGTATTTATCATTGTCAGGTTCAACAGCGTTGATAAATCATAGGTGCTTCCACAGCTATCTCACTATCGATATCCTAGAAGTAAAATAAAAGTTTGCCATTTCTTTATTCTCACCATTAGTAGTATCACAGTTTCAATTTAATATTGTACACCTACTTTTCTGGGATTTTCCGCGGTGTAATCACCATAGCCCAATAATTGATCAGAGACTCAGGATACACTCGACATCTAACTTTTGTAGGATTTCCTAAGAAATTGGATTTGTGTCAATTATTATCCAACTATTTGTGAACCTTACTCATTGGTAAGATAATGTTCGCTGCAAACTGGAGCATATTTGAGTCTGAATTCGGTCTATTGATTGCCTTGATCCATTTCTGTCGTCGTTTTGTAGGTAATGCGTTAAGGTTCCAATCATGTCTATAATTAATTCTACCAGAAAATCTAGAAAAACTAGAATTGTTGCGTTGTTTTCAACTTCCCCAGTTGATCATACAAAAAAAGGCCGAAGTAAAATAATTCTCAATTTTCAATCAGATTCCAAAAGCCTAGTCTGGATTCCCCCATTTAAAATGCAAAACGTCAATAGGAGATACAAATACGAACTCCAACACAAATTTCAACTCGGAGTTCGAGAACAACAAATTTGAAGCAAACGAAAACACCAGTAGGTCAATCAGCTTTTGAGTATTCATGTACTACAGCAGTCTTTTTGAATGTATTGTAAGAGCAATCTCGGAGTACTTTATTATATTCCATGAGCGTAATAGTATCCACTTTATTGGCGAGTTTTGTGCAATTTTAATTTTTCTACTTTTATATAGGTGATTTTTGGTCAAATGATCTATCCTGACGTTTTCCACGCCATTTTGGAGAAGATTATCCACCTTTGAGAACACCCCGTATAGATACCAAATAGATATAACTATAATGCCTATAAAATAGTACATGATACGGAACGCTTTCGGTGCAGGAATTAAACTCGCACTTGATCCTTTTTATGTGAGAAAAACAGGTCATTTCAAAAATCTGAAAAAAATTGAATCATCCAGAGTAGGAGTCATTAACTTTATACATTGAATAAATAAAAAAATCATTAAATAAACTAATATCGTCATCACACGTTATCTTCAACAGTAGAAAATGAAGCTGTGTGTTAATTGTGAATAATGTGTATCACAATTATATTGGAAGAGTATTTCAAATTTTGTACCATTACGTGGAAGGGTCAAGACAAGCTGAAGATTTATTTTGACAAGTTTCCGACTAAGATTTCGGGGTACCGATTCAGATATCGACATTTCAATAGAGGGATGAAAATAAACGAGAACAGAAAAATAGGAAGAAAAAAGCAAAAAGGGAGAGAAAAGAAAGAGACATTGTAGGATATTTCTTTGGTGTGTCAGCAGTATTTGAGAGCGAATGTTCAAATTATGGACGGTTGTTCTAAATTTCCGTTTTTTATTAAGATAGGGTGGTGTGTTCATTTTGAAGATGTTGTGGAACATACACGCCATATGGTGACGTCGCCTGTTATATATATATTCGACTGAATTTACGTATGCCAAGAACGAAACGAATACACGATGCACTTCCTGTATTCGACGAGCATCTACTCAAATAAGTATTGTATACCACATCGCAGTGGTTGAAGTGTGACAGTACCATGAATCATAAAGATTTTTTCCACCTCTAGTGACAGGAACAGTCTTTACGTGGAAATCAGCTCAAGAGTCCATGTTTTTGTGGGAAGATTTGATAGGTATATCCATATCTCAGCAAAGAACGACATATATTCAATAAACGAGGTCCTCTTCCATTTGCGCATGTGTGGAACTTTCATTGTCTCATAATAGAAGACGAGTCCCCAAGATGACTTTGATGCATATACCAGGTGACAATGGGACTAGGACAATGCCTATATCTCCTTCATTTATCAACCAATTTGAAGGAAATTTTGTACATAGATATAAGGCCCAATTTTGGATTGACAAATATATGAAAACAAAATGACCGACTTCCGGTTTCGCCCGAATAGCCACCATTTTTCAAATAGAACACCCTGTATGTTTGATGTTTTTCCATTTTTTTTCAGCTCAGGAGGCCTTTATCAGGTTGAAATCTATACTAATTTACTTCAGTGACTCATTGTAATAGTCATTCCAACGATAAAATCTATAACAAATCCTACAGCAGGAATTAAAATTTTCTAAACGCATTTTTAACGAAAAAATAGATTTTTTCAAATGGTACTTACCCCAAAATCATGTACCATTTTCGTTCTGTTCAAAACGTAGAGAGCCATCTAACAAAATGAAATCAATCTGAAAACATTGGTAGGTAACATGATATCTATTCATTCTTTCAAACTTTACTTCAGAATGGCAACAATAAATTACTAAAAATATTCGACATGACAATATGCTATGATCATGAACCCATTACAGAAAAAATAACTTAAATATAATCAAACTGTTTGAATAAATTTAACGACTGGAACAGTGAAACATTACACGTTCAAACTATTACTCACAATACCATTATCCTGTTTTAAAATAGAAGAGTTTCACAATCATCAAAAAGTCATTTCATTTATTGATGACCAATGATATGTTCGAAGTTCTGCCCGTTGTTCCTAACACATAGACTAGTTCTATTTATTGTACACCTCATCACATTTATCAGTTCGTGAGCAGGAATTTCGTGAAATGCGCGCTCAACTCTATCTCTCAAGTCCTCCAAAGAAGTTGGTCTCCTCGAGTATACTTTGGATTTTATGTGCCCTCATAAATCAAAATCAAAAGGGGACAAAATCGGGTGATCTGGCTGGCCATCTGATTTGACCATGTTCCAATTCATATCTGCCCATAGGTATCACTAAGATATTGCCGAACAATGTCAGCATTATGTGGTTTTGCACCATCCTGCTGAAGAAACATATTTTCCTGATGTTCTCAGGTGAATCTAAGAATTGTAGATATCTTAGGCCCGTCAAAGGACCGTTGAAAAGAATTGGTCCAATGATTCTTGTCCATATGATTCCTACCCAGACGTTGAATCCAAATCATTTTTGAAAATTACCCTCACTCAGCAACGTAGGATTTTCTTAAGCCCAATACCTTGTATTATTCCTATTGAACATACCATTATTCGTAAACCTAGACTCATCTGTAAACAGTATCTTCGAGACAAAATCATTATTCAAATCATGATGACGCAAAAGCCAATAACAATAAGTTAGTCTCCGTTCTGGGTCATTTTCATATAGATGCTGATGCAAACTGTATTTATAGGAGCGATATTTAAATTTTTTCAATAGTTTTCTGGCACTTTCCCTGCTGATCCCACATTCAATTTCCAATTCTCGCACTGATGCAGATGGAGAAGAATGAACATATGCTGAAACATTAGTTTCCGTTTCTTCACTGACGATGAAGTGGATGTGGTTTTGATCAGCTGGTTCTTTCCTTAGCATCATTTCCAATTACCTGAAGTAGGTCCTCCATGGGTGCCGTCTGAACGGATAACGAGCAGCGTATAGCATACTAGTATTGACAGCGTTCTTCTGACATTCTCCGTATATCAATGTCATATCGATTTGTTCGTTTCGAGAATAACGATTATTATTTTCCATTTCAAAAAAACTATTTACAAACGATACGAGATGACAAGTAAAATTGGTATTTCACTTTTGACATGACATTAGTCACCTACTGTTTTCCATGATTTCACGGCTACTTTTCATTTCATCAATCCTAAACGGATAACTCATCGTAATTTGTAGGCATCGTATAAAATACTGTACAAATTCATAATGTATATGTAATTAAATTATCTATCGAAGGGCATAATGGCCCTCGGTAGGGACCATTTGATAAAAACGATGTTTTCATTGAAAATGCGTTCAGAAAATTTCAAGTACTGCTGTAGGATTTGTTATTGATCTTATCTATGAAATGACTATTACTGTGAGTTACTGATGTAAATTAGTATAGATTTTAACCTGATCAAGGCCTCCTAAGAAAAAAAAAATTGAAATTATTGTGAAATAAAAATTTAGCAACACGGTCGTATGTAATTTGAGCCTAAGAATCCGAAAAACCTCAAACATATAGGGTGTTTCATTTGAAAAATCAAAGATGGTTGCTATTCTGGCGACACCGGAAGTCGGCCATTTTGTTTTTATGTCTGTCAATCCAAAATTGTGTCCCATATCTATGTACAAAAATTCATTAAAATCGGTTGATAAGTGAAGGAGATATAGGCATGGTCCTAGTCCCATGGTCATCCGGTATGCATAAAGTCATCTTGGGGACTAGCCTTCTGAAAATGGACTTTTCTTTCGTTTCTGAAACTCTGGAGACTACGTCAGACTATATCTCAAAAAATGGAACAACCTGTATATTTTCTTTCATTTGAATTGGTTTTATTGTTGGGTATAAAAATATTTATTTAGAAAATCTCGAAAAACTGATGATAATTCCTAATTCTGGATAGATATGAGTAATTTGATGCTCCTGACAATACAACACATTATTAATAAGATTGCCGACATAAAACTCCGCGGGCAAATAACTCTGAAATGAAAAAGGATATCTTTATTTTATGAAAGTAAACGATTTCGATATAAGAATGCCTTTCGTCTCCGTTGAGGTGTAGCGACACCAACGCATTTTTTAAATGACACAAGTGAATTCATGTATTCTGCATAAAATTATGAATCCAACCATATATCATAATGATAGAACGTTCGACGAATTGATTTTAATTGGCCTACCAATAACCCAGTTTCAAAATTTCATTAATTCTCCATTCATGACAGCTAAAAGCACAAACATTTGTGATACTATTTTTCAAATCACCTACATTTCTCAGACGTTGCATATAAACAAAATTCCAACAAAAATGTCCGGATTCCGAGCGGTCATATGTTGACCGGTATTTCCAATACCATTATACAGGGTGAGTCAGAATAAGACCGACAAACTCCGACTACAGATTCCTCACCTCATTTCGAGGTGAAAAGTTGCTATCAAGGTATGTCCTACAATGCATACCCTCTGAGATACAGGGTGTCGAAAGTACGAAAAAAATTAATATTCAATTTGTTTTCTCCAAAATTCCTGAAGGAAATAATTTGAAACTTGGTACACTAATCAAGGTTTATCATTTGAAGTTATAATTTTTTACTTTCGTAAACCACTGGCGTAGTTACGATGGTATGTGGTTATATGTTCCTTCATATTTTCTTGGGACAAGTGAATAGACAAATGAGCGTTTGACATCAGTTCAGCTCATCGATACTCAACCTAAGAGTCATGACTTCCATGTTCCTGAAAGTGGAGGTTTCTGAGATAATTGAGAAAAACTGAAGATATGTCCCAAGTAGAGACATCATTTCCTATGTGCAATAATCGCATAATGCTAATTTCTTACAACATATCGGAATATGTGTCAACTTCCTGATTTTTTTTTTAATATTGGGAGAATCGGAAACATAGTACGGGTGAGTCAGAATGAGACCGATAACTCCATTTCTCCATTCATCATATTATTTGATCGAATCGATGTCGCGGATTCACTGATATGTTAGCGTACTTTCTTGCTTATGATTGTTTTGAAAGATCAACTGACAAACAAACCCAACCTCAAATTCATAATACTCCACTTAGATAAGAGTTAAGGTCTGAAATATTTTTTACGAAAAACTGAAGATAAGTTGGAGTATCATTATCAAAGTCATTTCTGATTGAATTATCTAGGAAAATATCCAATCAACATGATTTTGATGAAGAAAAACAATTATTGTGTATCAATATCTACTTAAATGATTTCTTTCGATTCGTGATAACTAGTTGCAAAGTCGAGTCTTTCATGCTAGTTTATGGTGGGCTGTTCAGTACACCACTGATCAACTCATAAAACATTCACGAAATTTGGAATTAAAAGTAAACGTAGCCTTTTTTCATTGTTCCCGGTAGAAACACACTGATATATCGATACTTACATAGAACATAATCGACAGTTACCCAAAACAGTTTGTGTTATTGTCAAGTCATCTGTGTATTAATATCTTCTTTTACAGCTGTGCATCGACGATTGGTTCTATTGGTTCGTCAAAGAATATGGTATCAATATGACGGAGCACCGGCCCATTTCCAACGAATCGTTCGTCAATTTTTCGATCAAACATTCAATGATCGGTGGATAACATTTTATTCCTCCACCCTTACTGAGAAACATTATACATTCTTGTATTATCTGGAACCATCTTTAATAACCTAACTCACATAAGTTTGGGTAAAAACTAATCAAATATTTCTGGAATAGACATTTTGCGGGAGATTAATTATGAAAACACGATTTAATCACTGGGTGTAGTCATGCCCTGTATATTGTTGCACATTCTCAACCCGTAAATAAAATTTAAACCAACTAATATTTGTAATTGAAACTTTATAATACATTATTTATCCTAATTGAATTTAGTATTGTTTAGGTGGATGTGAAAAAATGAAAAACCCAATAAACAAACAATGTACAAATTTTCAATATTCTACGTCTACGCGCTCCTTACATAGAATTGTTCTAGAAAATTTGGCGGCGAACATTTTTCCACATAGTTCTGTTGATCAGTGCTGCACAATTCTTCATACAAATCTCTAAATGGTTTACGTTTCCAAATTTGCGTTGCTCATAAACATTTCTTTTCAGGTAACCCCATAAAAAGAAATCACACTGCGTTAGGTCTGAAGACCTAGCAGGCCAAGGATTACCTGAATATCGACCTATCCACTGCTCACCAAACTCATTGTTCAACCACTCCTGCACTTCATTTGTAGAGTGAATAGAAGCCCCATCTTGTTGAAAGAATAAACGAATCCGCTCTTGTAATGGTAGGTTGTCGATAAATGTAGATATCTCGGTCCGTAAAAAGTTCAAATACCATTCACCATTTAAACTTTGTCTACAAAAAAAGGGACCTACAATTCGCTCATTTAAAGTTCCGCACCATACATTCACTTTGAAACTATATTGTCCTTGGCTTTAATAATAAAATGAGGATTATAATCTGCACACCATCTACAATTTTGAGAACTGACGCCAGCATTGGAGGTAAAAGCTGCTTCATCAGAAAATAGCACATTTTTTGAGACATCACGATTGTCTACTAACATTCCCTGGAACCATGCACAAATATAAAATCGAGCGTCATAATCCCTGTCTCGCAGTACTTGCACAAATTTTGGTTTGTATGGGTGAAAGTGATTTCGCTTTAAAATTCGTCTAACAGAGGTTTGAGATATTTCTGCCTTTTCTGCCATAATTTTTGTCGAAACTCTTGGTGTCTCAGTGACTGTCAGTAAATCATTGTTTACATTATTTTCGTCATTTGAAACAGGCTTAACGTGAACACTTTTATATTTGTTTTCAACCGAACCAGTTTCCCTAAAGTTGCGCATTATATTTCTCCCCGTACTAAAATGCAAATTTTGGTCTGGATGTCTTCCATTGAAAATTTCAGCTACTTCTCTTATGCTATGATAATTTCCGCCATATAGCAATACCTACTATTTCTATTTTTTCTTGTAAACTGAAATTTGGAGTCATTTCTATTGAAAGATTGAAAAACACAAAACTTTTTAACAAAAAATTAATCCGACGAAATACGGAACTGAAAAGTAAAAAATAAAATAAAGCTTCTCAGTCTCCGTTATTGAGCTCCTAAACTAATGTAAGTAACTAATTTTGAGTCGGCGCCAAACAAACAAGCAAATGAATTAGGTAAGGCATAAAATTATGGCATCGAGTTGGGCGGTGACATTCTGTAATTTAATGATCTTCGTTGATTGTTTGTTTGGCGCCGTCTCAAAATTAGTTACTTACATTAGTTTAGGAGCTCAGTTACTGGGACTAAGGAGGTTTATTTCATTTTTTACTTTTCAGTTCCTATTTCGTCGGTTTAATTCTTTGTTAAAAAGATTTTATTTTTCAATTTTTTGTGGCTAAAATTTACTGATTACTACCTACTTGTTTCCTGATTATTTCCAAAATACTTACTTACCCACCTTACTTCAACTATTACCAGTTAAATAATATGATTATCTACTTTTACTATTTGTTGTAATATAAATTATTTTTGTTGTTCTGGTTAGTTTATTTCATTACTTTGTATATCATTCCATCCTCTCATAGAATATAATGATTTTGACGGATGTGGAACAAAAATAATGTCAGTAGCGATCTGTCATTGTCAACTACGTATGTGTGTGCCAATGTTCACAAGTGAAAAATCAATTATCCCCTATTTTTCACCCGTAAGGGTAGATAATTTCATTCGAAATCCAAATTTAAGGTATACCCTATCTATTAAAGAAAGAATCATCCAAATCGAAGAACCCAGTACAAAGTTATGCCTGATAGAATCGGTTAACGGACCAGAATTCAGAGGGTGGGTGATCAATATCCTTCATTTTGCCACCTTAAGGGGTTGATTTCATCTTTTAAATGGGACCCCCTTCGAAGTACACCCTATCCACTGAAAACAAAAGTAATCGAAATCGGACGCCCCAGTAAAAAGTTAAAAAAAAAAAAAAAAAAAAAATCATACGCGTCGACTAGAGAACCTCCTCCTTTTTGGTTTCGTCGGTTAAAAAACGGATAAGTAACAAAATTGTCAACGAGTTATTATTATTATAACAAATGTCGCCGCAACGTAGTGGCAAAGTAAGGGCAATATATCATTTCATAATATTTATTGAGGAAAAGGCGAGTAAGGGAAATATATTATTTCTTAATAATTACCGCAACGTAGTGGCAAAGTAAGGGCAATATATCATTTCAAGACAAAGTAAGGGCAAGCAAAGGCAATATATTATTTCTTAATAACACTGGGTGAACATTACCAATTGGCATTTCAACGAGTAAGGCTAAATATTTGTGAATGAAAAATGGATCTGAGAGATGGTAAGAAAGTTGGTTTGGAAGAAGAAGAAGGTAGAGATAGGGGTGATCAGGAACAAGGAGAGAGTAGTAATGTGTGTGAAATAAAAAGTGAGAATATACAAATGGACAGTAAATTGGAAAAATGATGGTTTATACAAGATGGAAGGAAAAAAAAAAAAAAAAAAAAATGGGAAGTATGAAAAATGAAATGAAAGAGCAAATAGAAAGAATGAATGATGGAATGAGAGGAAGTATGGGAAGAATGGAGGAAAGGATGGAAGAAAAAATAGGAAATATAAAGAATGAAATGAAAGAAAGTTTGTCAAATGAAATAAAAGAGTTGAAAAGAAAAAATAGGAAGAAAATAAAAGATATAAAAGAAAATATGGAAAGGATGGAAAATAAAATGCGAACTAAATCAGTACAAAATAAAGAAGAATTATTAGAAATGCACAAACAGTCAGAAACTAAAATAGGACAAAACAATGAGGAATTTTATGTGGCAATAACACAAGAAGTAACTACTATAAATAATCATGTAGAAAGGAGGATAAAAAAATGAATGATATGAAATTGGATATTAAAATAAACAAGAAAGAGCTAAAAATGAAATAATTACTCTTGATGAAAAAATAGTAAATGTAGAGAAGAAATAACTAAAAATGTAGTACATTTGTTTTTGTTACAACAAAAGTAGATCTTTTTTCAAAGCCGCCCTATAAAATTCAAAAATATAGCCAAGTCATTGAAGTTCAAATTTACTAACCAATATTAAATTTAGAAAGGATAAATAATGTATCATTAAGTTTTAATTACAAATATTAGTTGGTTCAAATTCCATTTACGGGTTGAGAATATTGAATAAGCTCATGTGCATCAATATACAGGGCATGACAACACCTAGTGACAAGACTAAATCGTATTTTCATAATTAATCTCCCGCACAATGTCTATTCCACAAATATTTGATTAGTTTTGACCCAAACTTATGTGATTTAGGTTATTAAAGCTGTTTCCAGATAAAACAAGAATGTATACTATTATCTCAGTGAGGGTAGAGGGGAGAAGAGAAAACAGGAACAATCCTGAGCGTGATGAAGATATAGAGAGAAGTATAACAGAAAGATAAAGGAGGCTAAAGAGAGAAGGCTGAGGAAAAAATGCCAAGAGATTGAAGAGATGGAACGCAGACATGACAGCTTTAACATGCATAAAAAGGTCAAATAATTCACCCATACCAACAAAAGGAGACAAACTGAGAGATTGGTAGATGAAAACAACAAACTCATTATAGACAAAGGAAAACAGTTAGTGATATGTGAAGCCTACATCAAAAATTTGTTTTCTGGCCATGGTCATGCAACGAGCACTCTTGAAGCGGAAGGACCTGAGTTATTGAGAAGTGAGATCATGAAAGCCCTAGAACAAACAAAAGATGGAAAAGCAGCAGGATGCGATGAAATACCTGTCGAATTTCTGAGGGTTATTGATGAGAATAATCTTAATATTTTACTGCACCTGTGTAATAGGATGAACGATACCGGTCAATTTCTATCGGACTGGCTGAAGGCTACGTTCATAACACTTCCCAAGAAGGCAAACTCCAAAACGTGTAATGAGCTTGATGAGCCACACCCTCAAAGTATTATTACAAATCATTCATTCCTGAATAAGTACAAAATTAGAACAAAGTATAAGTAACACATAGTTCGAATTTAGGTGCGGCTATGGAACGCGAGAGCCACTCTTTGCGATGCAGATCTTGTTACAACATGCTTAGATCAACAAAAAACGTTTTTGCCTGCTTTGTCGACTACGAGAAGGCATTCGACACTATCAACCATGATAAACTCATAGAACTATCACATCGTTCAGAACTTGACAGCAAGAATATTCAAATGATACAAAATGTGTACTGGAATCAATACGGAGATATAAAGGGCCAGGATATGAGCATTGCTAGGCAGAGTTGCGTTTTATCCTACTACTGTTCAACTCCCAAGTAGCACAGAGTCATAAAATTAACATAATGACTTCTTATACCGTCTTAAAGACCAAGTATTTGTATGTTTCAAAACTAAAAAGTTAATGTGCGTTTTATAACCTTCAGGCGTTGCTATGAAGTCGTGTAGTAGATATAACGGGAGTACAATAAATAATTTTTGAGATGAAGTTGTACTGTGGTTTGTATATAAATAAATTGTATGTGTCGTTAAGTAGAACTTAAGAGAGTTGCTGTGAGGTTATTATGACAATGAACATATGTGGTTCTAATGAATAGATTTTTGAAACATTTCTACCACTACATATTGTACTATGTAATGTGTTTTATCAACTGATAATTTGGTTGTAATGATAACATTATGTATCTAGGTTAGATCATTTTTGTTGGTTATGTTATTTTTGTTGGATAGGTATATTGTGTTATGTATGTAGAATATTCAGTTCCGTATGAATGATTAAAATTCCAAAACAAGAATCAAATCTGCCTTACAAGAGAACTGGAGCGTGTATGAAAATATAAAGAGGAAGGATGAGTGCCTACCCCAAAATTAACATCTGAAATAATTAATCAGTCTATCGGGACACTGCAAAAAAATGAAGTTCATCCAGTTTCTTCAATTGTTTTCACAACAAGACATAAATAATATGTATGTGCACTTCGAGTGATAAATACAAAATATTTAAATATAACTGCTCAACATCAACATAACCTCTATTGTAAATGTCAGTTTTTTTAGCGTTTTCCATTAGGCGGAACTAGCGGAATGCTTATGCACTTAGTGTATATCTTTTTCTGTTTTGATAGCGTTACGACATTAGTACAACAAAACTTGCTACAGCGACTACATTACAACTTTTTTATGTAAGATATTGCGATGTCTTTGAGACACTCGTATGATAGTACATACCGGAGTAATTACAACTTTTTGACACTAGAAGGACGGCATCCATGTTTTTCGATTGATTGACATCATTCTGGTAGCCATATTGCAACAAAAATATTTAAAATAAAAAATATGGGTCCCTGGGTGTTATATCAATTAAAAAATCATTGGAAATGTGCTAATCAAGTATCTTTCGTAATATGGTCTACATATTTCAACGATTAATGAGAAAAATTGATGAAATATATTTTTTCTGAAATGAAAATAAATATTTATCTCTCTTCATTTTCGAGGCCCATGAATTTTAAGTGAGTAGAATTGGATTTTGATCGTAAAAATGGATTGGCTTGGTCACTAGAGTTTCAGAACAATTCTCAAAGACACATAAATGAAAATCAATTTTATCTCGATGACAATCACGGTCACAGAGTATCATGAACATGTAAAGGAAGGCTGACATATATATTATATTGATATTATATAAAATATGTTGATATGATATACATATTTTAATACTATATTAGAAAGATTATGACGTTCATGCATAATGACATAATGACTACACTGAGACCACAGAACGACCCTTTTGCGACTGGCTTTTATAAGTCTATTACCACTACTTCATAACGTCGATGTGACGTCGCAAGGGTGTGCCTTTTTGTCGTATTGGCATTCATAGCGACGTCTCAGCATATTACAAGACATAAGTCATGGACTTTTGCGAAAGGTCTAGTAGACGTCTGTACAACCGAATTATGACCTCTGTGACCTACTCGGGCTTGTACTCAGAGCAAGTATTTGTAGAAGCACTGGAAGAATGTAATGAAGACATGAAAATTAACGGTGTACCAATCAACAATCTCCGCTATTCAGACGATACTGTTATATAGTATCGAAGATCTGCAGACGATGCTCAATAGGGTAACTACAATAAGCAGCCCGGCTGGTCTTGAGATCAACAGAGAAAAAACTGAATTCATGGTGATTAGCAAGAGAAACATACAAAACATCAATCTGTATCCAGGAATGGATCCCCTCGAAAGAGTACCCCGCTTTAAACACTTGGGATATACGATCAATAGAATTGAAAGCAAGAGCAACGTTCATAAAAATGAGAAGGATCCTAAGCAACGATAACCTAAGCGCAGTATCCGATGGCAAACCACGAATTGCTATGTACTGTCGACGATGTTATATGGCGTGGAAGGTTGGACACTAAAAACAGCAACAATGAAAAGACTGGAAGCTTTCGAAACGTGGCTCTATAGGCGCATCTTAAGAATACCATGGACTGACAGGTTGACCAACACGGAAGTACTAGGAAGAATGCTTAAGATTTGGAATTATCAACAACTATAAAAAAAAAGAAAGCGTCTCACCTGGGCCACGTGTTTACGGAATGACAAATACAGTTCACTACAACTTATCGTAGAAGGCAAGATAGAAGGTAGGAGAGAGTTAGGTAGAAAGAAAAAATCCTGGCTGAAAAACCTACGTGAATGGTTCCAAATACCGGAAGCTTCGAACATAATTCATGGGGCGCAAAATAAGAGGTCTGTCACATGATGGTCGCCAACCTTCGGTAGAAGACGGCACTGAAAGAAGAAGTGAGGGTAGAGGCATAAAATGGTATTTTTCTTTTTTTTTCTTCAATAAGGTTCAAAATTGGTATATGGGGTTTTTTATTGAATTTTTTCGACATCTTGTCTATTTGACCCATTTTTCGGCACCACAGTCAACTTTTTTTAAAATTCCCGCGAAATCTAAGGTCACGTGATATAAGTCGCAACGGATTTTCCAACCGACGCAACCAAAAAGGAGGAGGTTCTCTAGTCGACGCGTATATTTTTATTTTTAATTTTTTTTATGTATGATCACGCATAACTTTTTACTGGGAAGTCCGATTCCGAGTCTTTTTTCAGTGGATAGGGTGTAAGATGAAATCCACCCCTAAGGGTAGCAAAATGGAGGATATTGATCACTCACCCTCTGAATTCTGGTCCGTTAACCGATTCTATCAGGCATAACTTTGTACTGGGATCTTCGATTTGGATGATTCTTCCTTTATCAGATAGGTATACCTCATAGTTGATCATATTTGGATTTCGAATGGAATTATCCACCCTTATGGGTTGAAAATAGGGGATTACTGATTTTTCACTTGTGAACATTGGCACACATATGTAGTTGACAATGACAGATCGCTAGTGTCATTACTTTTGTTCTCCTACATCCGTCACAATCATTTCATTCTATGAGAGGATGAAATGATATACAAAGTGATGAAATAAACTAACCTTAACTAACCAGAACAACAAAAATAATTTATATTACAACAAAAATTAAAAGTTGATAATCATATTATTCAACTGGTAATAGTTGAAGTAAGGTGAGCGAGTAAGTATTTTGGAAGTAATCGAAAAACAAGTAGTAAGTAATTAGTAGATTTCAGCCACAAAAAATTGAAAAATAAAAACATTTTAACAAAAAATTAAACCGACGAAATAGGAACGAAAAGTAAAAAATAAAATAAATCATTTTAGTCTCAATAACTGAGCTCTAAAACTAATGTAAGTAACTAATTTTGAGTCGGCGCCAAACAAACAATCAACGAAGATCATTGAATTACTCCAAAAAAATTATCAGAATGTCACCGCCCAACTCGTTGCCATCATTTGCTTGTTTGTTTGGCGCAGACTCAAAATTAGTTACTTACATTAGTTTAGGAGCTTAGTTATTGAGACTAAGAAGGTTTATTTTATTTTCTACTTTTCAGTTCTGTATTTCGTCGGTTTAATGTTTTGTTAGACAATTTTTATTAGTTGTCAGACATTCAGAATCGAACCGCCATTAGAGTTTTTCAGAAATTTGAATAAATTTTTTTTTTCCATATCTAGCCTACTTTATGACGGACACTATATATATATATATATATATATATATATATATATATATATATATATATATATATACATATATATATATATTTATATATATATATATATATATATATATAACTCAATATTTTGGGAATATAAATATTTTATCGATTTCTTCTGCAAAAATAAACAGTATTGATTGATATTATTTTCGAAATGAACCCGTAACAAAATATGTAGTGAATTTATTTTAGTCAAAGATTATTCTTGCCGGTGTATTGCATAGATGATGGCTCCCGACATGCCATATCTATAACTTTTTCGAATATTATGTGTCTGCGAGACAAATTCAAATAAAAACATTAAAACCATCACACTCTGTATAGTCAACTCCATGGGAACCGTCACGTACGTCAAGATTATTCCGCAGACTTTTCCCAATTTTTCCCCTGTTAAACCTACCGTTATAAGATTATATTTCTTAAAAAGAAATCGATCTTCCTGGCCATATTACCTTACTAGTCGAATCCTTTGAAGTCAGATATGCAACATCACATCTGTCTCTCGCAAATTTATGCACTCGACATGTTAATCTCTCAACATAATAAAGATTGATTGCAAAATTCGATCTGACGTGTGGTGCATTTCAAAGGTATGCCTGCAGGAGGGTTTTTTATTATGTTTGAGTGCTCAATAATGCGGTAGATAATTGATACCATTCTTGAAGGACCGAAAATCAAGCCACTCAGTGTACTTTGAATATGAACATTTATTGGAGAATTGAGATAGGATTTGTCATGGGTTCAAATTCACAGGACCGGATTGGAGGGTCCAATGCAGGATGGTGAAACCGTCGCAGGGTTTATATAAATTTCAACTATAATGTGAATACAACAAAGGAATTGATAAATATTTTTTTCTGTCACACTTATTTCTGGAAATAATAATCTTCTATAATTTGGAAACATGTTTTTTTTTCGAGAAATCTATAGAACGGACAAGAACCACCTACTTCTCCGACCTAATAAGTTATATATTGCGCCCACCACTCCTCACCAATATAGATAAAAACAATTCAATTAGTCAGTAATCCCTGATATTGCAGTTTTTTCGCTCTTTATTTATTGATTTGTTCTAAGTATATGAAAGGTTTCTATACCCAAAGTTGGGTAATTCTTAGGTAAAAAGTAATTAATAATTACAATTACTTTTTTCCGTGAAATTTGTAATTGTATTTAAGTAAGTACTTTTCTTTCTTGAATTAATTTGGAATTGCAGCAAAATCTGTGTCGGAATTGTAATTTGTAATTATATTATTCAAATAAAAAGTACAATGACTTCTTATAAGTACAAAAACTTTTTCCATTTTTCCAATTACAATCCCACCATTTTTCCTTCATTCCGTGGTCCACTCTCGTTAAAAAGTGTTCGATTCTGATACCTTGTCCTGAAATGAATAGTTTTCAAGTTATAATATTTTGAAAGTTGTTTGTTACCTATTATAAAATATCCATAATTTGAAAACTATTGATTTTACGACAACTAGGTATCAGACACGTTGAAAAGGGAAACATTCTCAATTGAAATATCTACGACAATAATAAAGTTATTTTTTGTAATATCTAACATAAAATAACTACTTCCCCGGCAAAAGCCACGCTGGACATTGAAATACATGTGATAGATATTATGAAAGGACCCTCACTCAGAAAAAAAAATCTGAAAGTGAAAATTAACGTTTTCATTCAGATAGTTATTTGATTTTCTATTCCAGTCTTAATTGAGGACTCATATGAATGAATAAGGCAAAGAAAAATATTTTTCAATAAGGAGTGCTCAGCAGAAATTATTCGTAATATTGATGCAGGAGCGGCATCCCATTCATTAGGTTTTCAATACAAAATGTTTCCCTTTTCAACATGAATACCAAACAATTGAACGAACGATGGAAGATAGTGAGTTAGGTTTATTTTACAGTCGCAGAGGATTCCACATCTGATTTTATGAACATCCTGTTCATATTATCAAACAAATCAATGTATCAGACCCCTTTTTTGTGTAAAACAGTTAACAATCTTTTTATCAAGCTGCCCCAGACTAATGGCGCCCGATTGGTTTGGAATGATTATAATAATAAATTACCCAGGTACACGAACTTTTGTATTGAAGTTCCGATTCAATAAACTTTTGAAAGCTCACATATTTTATTATTATTGAGGATTCTATTCTGTTTTTTTATAAATTAAATATACAAAAAATATAATTTCCAATGAATCAATTTTTTGATATAGGTATTTCAACTGGGATTCATTCCATTTAGTTGAACACTTCCAATTAAATGAAAATTTCAATTGTGACGGTTCCTCAATTTTATTATGATTTATGGTTTTATCCGAAAAGTAATTATAAAATCAATTGTTAATTGAAGTTTTCATGTAATTGTAATTGAATGAATTTAATTCCTGTATGAGACTTTTTAATAGTATTTACATATAATTATACTCAGCTCTGTTATAGAAAAACATGACGAATAAAAAAAAAACACAGTATAGTATTTCTAATGTCACTTGAATAAGTTCATCTCCTACTCAAAATATAGGGTTGGTTCAACATCATACAAAATGATAATGTCCAATAATGAAGGAAAACGGAAAGATAAATAAATATGATTCCCCGTATGAAGTATATAGTAGACCAGATTGAGTAAAAACCGTTCGTCGCGTGAAAACCAGTAGATAACCTCGCTGACGGCTTGTTGCATAAATTACCATAAATCACCGCAAATTATTTTCATTGCATTGGGGTTGACACTATTAGTAGAGCATTGGTGTGGTGTATGTTTGGGCAGAGGTAAACTCGGTCGCTTTAGATATTTCAAACCTTGCGGTCACAATAATTCTTGAGCTGTATATACAATCTCGACCTGACAATACAAGCATATGATTTGTCCAAGTAAACTTAACAAATAAATTTTCCACGCATATTGGATTTCCTAGTTTTTGTTTCTATCCCTCTTTCTCTCATTCATTCTAATTTCAACTCATATTCTTCCCCTTTTTCAGCAAAGTTTAGTTTTCGAAAAAAAAGTCTAGGAGTGGGTATTGTTCATGTTCGATTTGAAGTATTGAAATTATTTTCGGGGCCAAAAAGTCAAGGATAAGTTTAAAGACAAGCTTTTATTCAAATGCTCTAAGAAAGAAAAAATAATTACTTTGGATGTGTGATGTAAGTTATTCCGTGAGTTTTAGGTTCAAAAGCTTGCCACGCAATGTTTTCAGTTTGAATATACAAGCCACAAGCTTCTGAATCTATAACTCACGGAATAACCTACATCGCACATCCAAAGCAATTATTTTTCACTTTCTAGTGCATTTGAATGAAAGCTTGTCTTTAAAAAGATTTTTTAATAATTATATCATTTTGTGCATTTTAGTACTCAAGTACGCCTTAATCTATGCATTTTTGTTAAAGCATCGTTATTATGAGGCCTTTTTCCTGTAAGTTCTGAGCTATCTAGTCCTGCAATGAGGATACCATCTGAAGATTAACTCATCCGCCATCTTGGAGTTGCCATCCCCAATTTATGACTTTCAACTCAAAATCAATAATATTCGACTAAATTCATGATTTCCGACCGTAAAAACCACGACATACCAATTTTGAATCGAATCGGTCACTAAATACAAAACTCGTCTGCCAGCTTGAATTTGTGAATTTTGATAAAAATATCCTAATCTCCGACCCCAAAAACCCCCACATACCTATTTTCAATAGAATTGGACCATGAACACAGAGATCATCGGCCAGCTTGAAGCCGCCATTTCGTTTTATGAATTTTGAAGAAAAAATCATAATCTTCGACCCTGAAAACCCCCACATAACAATTGTGAATCGAATGGGATCATGAATCTAAATCTGGTCCGCCATCTTGGAGCGCCATTTTGTTTTTTCTATAACAAAAATTCCATGAGCCGCCATTTTGATTTCATAAAATCATAATCCCCGACTCCGAAAACCCCCACATACAAATTTTTAATAGAATCGGACCATAAGCACAAAACTGCTCCGCCATTTTGGAGCCGCCATCTTAAATCTATGGATTTTTACTGAAAGTCATGATCTTCGACCCCGAAAACCCACCACATACCAATTTTGAATAGAATCGGACCATATTCACAAAACTTGAACACCATCTTAGAACCGCCATTCTGTTTTTTTTTCTAACAAAAATCCCATAATGCATTGTCACCGGAATTATGAATACCTGCCAAATTTCAGATCAATCGCATGTCGGCAAGTGCTCCAAAAATGGATTAAAAATTTTAAACCCGAAAGAATGACAGAATAACAGAATGACATAATGACATAATGACATAATGATATAATGACATAATGACATAATGACATAATGACATAATGACATAATGACATAATGACATAATGACAGTATGACGGATGACAGAATGACAGAATGACGGAATGACGGAATGACGGAATGACAGAAATGACAGAATGACGGAATGACAGAAATGACAGAATGACAGAATGACAGAATGACAGAATGACAGAATGACAGAATGACAGAATGACAGAATGACAGTATGACAGTATGACAGTATGACAGATGACAGTATGACAGATGAAGAATTACAGAATGACATACAAACGGAGCAAGTTGAATAAAAGCTTGGAAAAAATTATCAAAAAAAGTTGAAAGTATGACAGTATGAAAGAATTACAGAATGACAGTATGAAAGAATTACAGAATGACATACAAACGGAGCAAGTTGAATAAAAGCTTGGAAAAAATTATCAAAAAAAGTTGGATTTATAACCAGAATACGCAAGAATCTGTCAGTGCCCACAAAATTGTCGCTTCACAGCGCCATTGCACACTGATTGAAAAATTATGATTGTTATTTTTGTTTTCTTTAAATTCGTGATACTTTTTACATCCTAGATCGCTAAGTAATATTATCTGCCAGTCCCAAACCCGGAAAAAGGAGAAGAATTTGATGCGAAATCGAAACAACAAATTATTGAAAATTGAGTGTCCTTATGTTTCTTTTGATTTTTTCGGCCCATTCGAATGACTTGGAAGAAACATACTGAACATATGAACATAACGCAAATAAGTTGAGTTACATTTGAAGTAAAAGAAATAATCTCCGCTTATGGTCGTCAGCTCATACAACTGATATTGAAAATACTAATATATCAAGACGAATTTACTAATTCACTCTCTATGAACATATGACTAACATTTTCCACTTCCAGGGAACGAGAAAAAAAAGAAAATGAGACTTTGCACGCCGCATAGGAAGAGACCAGGGATTTAAAGTTCACGATGGACAAGGAAAAACTACTAATTATCTAGGAAGGTTCACGAATATCATCATAGAGATCATCACCTAAGTCACCTGTGCAAAATAATCTTAATATATATAAATCCAGTGTCCTGATGTTTGTTTCCAGTGAACTCTTCACCAAGTCAACCGATTTCGATGGGAATTGGCATGTATGTGTAATTTTTTCCAACTTGAGAGATAGGCTATTTTTCATCCCCCTAAATGTTAAAGGTTTAATTTTTTATTTTATTTTTTTCGTATTTTTTTTTTATTTTTTTATGATACAGCATTTAAAAATACATACAACCCTAAATTTTCATCCTTCTACGATCAACCCCTATTTTTCCATCGCGATTTTTATGTTTTTTTATTTTATATAATATATATAATAATTGTAGTACGATAAATTGAGAACGGGATAACGGGATAAAGAAAAATGGGATAACGGGAATAACGGGATAACGAAAAAACGGGAAAACGGGATGACAGAATGAGGGAATAACGGGAAAACGGGATAAATAAAAAACGGGATGATAGGAAAACGGGATAACGGGGATAACGAAAAAACGGGAAAACGGGATGACAGGATAAGGGGATAAGGGGAAAACGGGATAATGAAAAAATGGGATAACAGGAAAACAGGATAACGGAAAAACGGGATAACGAAAAAAGGGAACGGGATAGGATAAGGGGATAACGGGAAAACGTGATAAGGGGAAAACGGGATAACGGGATAAAGAAAAAATGGGATAACAGGAAATTGGGATAACGGGATAAAGGGAATAACGGGATAACAAAAAAACGGGATGAAGGAAAAACCACAGCCACACCAACGCGTGGCCGGGTCTGCTAGTATTTTACTATTTAAACTGGTATAGATTTTACGCACTAATTTTCATTGAAAAAACAACGAGAATTAGTAATATAATATTGTTAGTTTCAAGTGAATTTGGCATTTTTTTTCAAGGAAAGTAAAGGTATAGGAAGAAACGTGTCAAAAAATTATTAATTGTTAAATTCAATAATGACCAACTGAACTATGAAGATTCTAATGAAATATTAAGTATGATTGTTCAAACGTTATTTCACAAACAGCACTAGTGTATAAGAATGATTTATCATCTGAGAACTCGATTTCATCATTCTCAATGTAGAAGGTGAGCAGCTCCTTCGGGTAGAGGTAAATCATTATTGATAATTATTATCGTATCGTATTGGTTCGGAATTTTGTTACATTTACGCACTGAAACAGGATTCTATGCGACCTAGACCTACTTGATATCGTAATAGAGGAAATCAACAGAATTGAGATAATCTGTTCATTTTCAACATGAATACATTCAATGCAGGTAGCAGATTCGGAAGTGTCATTAGTTGAAGACATCATGAACACATATTTTTGAATCAGAGGGAAAGAGTTTTTTGTCAAATATACGACAATCTCAATGAAAAGCACTTCAATGGACCTTTTTGTCGGCACTGCGTGAGAAATTCATTCATCATTTCTGACTAAAGGGGCCTATAGACGTGCCAATTTATCGGACCCGATTTCGGAAGGCCGACGTCAGGACTAGAAAACGTGACGTATGTAGGCTCGTCGGTCAACTAAATAATTGCGTTCCTGATATCGCGTTGTCGGTAAGACCGGACCTCCGACCATGTAGATCGACCCGATCCCCGACCTCATCACCCTATTGGTTGGCACGTGTGTAGCACGGTCAGACCCATAGACAAATTAAAAATAAAGAGATAGTCCAGTCATGATAGTAAGTTCACCTCGGAATTCGAGATACCCAGCTGTAAGTCTGTAAATACTTGTATATTGACACCCTAAAAGTTGTCTCAAAACCTACATATGGTAGGGTGTAAGCAACTATTAAATTTCAAGGTCAAAGGTCACAAAAATCGGTTTTTTGCGCTTTTTTTGGAAATATCTCATTTCCTATGGGTTTTGCTATTTGTATTCATTATCAATATTGTAGAATACAAAATTCTCTACAAATTTTGTTTCAAAAATTTTTTTATACGGTGAACCGTTTTCGAGATAGAGGGCGGAGAGCGCGCGGTCACCGCATCACTTCAGGTCAACCGGTGCCTCCGGTCGAAAACGCGCCATATATAGTTGATGAACTATCAATAAATCAATGATTATAAATATTTGTCAATTTTTATTAACTATAATACTATATTTTATCATTTTCTTCATGCATTAAATCTATATCTATTCAATAATACTGATAACCGTTTACTAAAATTAAAAAATAATTAAGAGAAAAACTTAAATCATAATATAATTATAAATACATGAATTATTTACAAAGGCATTACAGTTCCAAAATAATTGTTGTATTTGACGGATATTCAGACTACAGTAAGAACGTAAAAGCTATGGAGCAGCAGAGAAGAACTGCTGCACTTTCAAAAACGTACGAAGTCTGTTTCGATGAAACAATGGTTGTACCAGTTACTCAAGAAAAATTTTATCAAATCGAAATAACAAAGATAAGTTCATTAATATGTTAATTGAAAATTACAAGCTGCAAATATTACTACTAAACAAGCCAGAGATGATGCGGATGTTCTCATTGTTGAAACTGCAATTGAAGAATCAAAGTCTAAAAAACTGCAGTTATAATAGGACAAGATATTGATTTACTTGTCATTTTAATTGGGCGTACACTGTCTTACGAACAAGAAATTTTCTTTAAAAAGTTGGGAAAGGAAATGTAAAACGGAGATATACTCGACTAAAAGTTTTGATAATTATCCTCATTCCAAAAAAACATATTTTATTTCTGCACGCATTAAGTGGCTGTGACACAACTTCTGCGCTTTTTAAAAAGGGAAAGAAATCATTTTTAAAAGTTTTTGAGAAACTGACAAATTTGAATGAACTAGCTGCAGCATTTGAGGAAGAAAATTGTTCGGCCCAGAGATTATTAGAGGGTGGAACTCAAACCTTATTGACAGTCTATAATGCTCCGAAATCTGTGAAAAGTCTCGATCATCTTCGTTATACGCATTACGTCAAGTCTACAAAACTTAATAAACCTGTGCAGCTTTCAAATATTCCACCAACAAGTGCAGCTGCTCATCAACATTTCAACCGTGTATATTATCAAGTTCAAACTTGGTTAGGACATGATTTGGAACCCCAGGTATGGGTTGGGCAATGCAAAATGATTTTCTGGAGCCTATCATGACAATTTTACCACCTGCTCCAGAAGATTTGCTAAATACAATTTTCTGCAACTGCAAAAGTGGTTGTGGTTCGCGATGCGGATGCAGGAAAGCGGGCTTGCAATGCTCTTTAGCTTGTGGCCAATGTAATGGGCAAGCTTGTCTCAATGCTCTACCATATCAGAGCGACATTAACGAAGATGGAACCTTTGATCCCGAAATCATGGAAGAACTTGAGACAAATGTCGTTGAAGACGATAATGAAGACCAGTTTGAAATTTACCAGCAGCCAGAAGACGACGATGAAGAGGAAGAAGATGATTAAAATTATAAATTGTAGTTTTGTACCCTTTATACCATTTTTACTTTCAATAAAAAAAAATATTCAATGATATTTTTAATAAAAGATTAATTCATAATTTATTTGTTTTTTTATCATGTAAGAAGTTATTAATATATTATTAACAATTCTGCAATTACATGGGCAGGTAAGTGTTGTTAAATAAATTAATACTGAATAAAAAGTGGATAAGTTAGGAAAAAAATGATAAAATATAATATAATAGTTAATAAAAATTGACAAATATTTATAATAATTGATTTATTGATAGTTCATCAACTATATATAATATGGCGCGTTTTCGACCGGAGGCACCGGTTGACCTGAAGTGATGCGGTGACCGCGCGCTCTCCGCCCTCTATCTCGAAAACGGTTCACCGTATAAAAAATTTTGTCAAACAAAATTTATAGAAAATTTTGTATTCTACAATATTGATAATGAATACAAATAGCAAAAAACCCATAGGAAATGAGATATTTCCAAAAAAAGCGCAAAAAACCGATTTTTGTGACCTTTGACCTTGAAATTTAATAGTTGCTTACACCCTACCATATGTAGGTTTTGAGACAACTTTTAGGGTGTCAATATACAACTATTTACAGACTTACAGCTGGGTATCTCGAATTCCGAGATTCTTACCTAATTTAAGCTTAAATGACTGGAGTAAGACTGTTTGAAACATTGGCGATCTTGACCACCAAGTTTTTGGTACGGCCAGTCGCGCATGGAGGCGCTGCCCGCAATCCACAGACGACTGATGACATGATAATTTTCCAATTTCGACATTTGTCAGAAAATGACAAACACGTAATAATTTCAGAATAATTCTACTATTGTCATCGAAAAATTAATTATAGAAATTATACCATGGACTTGAATTATGAACCCAACGTCGAAAATGGAATGTTTTGTTATTCGAGTTGACGCTGAAATTCCTCGAAATATTCTTTCACAAGGTAAAATATAAAGCTGCTTTTCACAAACTGATACTTATTTCCATCCATCAGTTGCAGAAATTTTTTCACAAACTAGTACTTATTTCCATCCATCAGTTTCCATTTCCTATCACCATTTGAGGAAATGATTGAAGGTTTGTTGTAAATGTAATTTGTTTTTATTTCTGTTGATTTGATGATAAGCAACTGGAGAATATTTTTAATTTTGTTGTTTTTCGGAGTTTTAAAATTGTTTTGCCTGTAGTTGTACCTTGTCCTAGATACAATGAAATGTGTTTTTATAGTGTTCAACTTATTATTCTTGTTTTATAAGAAGTTGAAATTTGTTCTTGATATCATGAAATAAAGATTTACTTTATTTTAACCACGAACGAACTAACAGATTCTACGAATGGATTACTGTATATATTTTATTAGTGATCGATTTGCCATTCCTGTATTTCATACGATACAACCATTCATATGGAATACTAGAATGACAAATCGATCACTTATAAAATATATACCATATCAATCATATAAAAGTAACGCAATTTGAAAAATCCGCCTTATCTCAATCGGTCTTACCAACTGTACTTAGTTCGGCCAGTTGCGAGATATGTCGCCACTGTCTAAACGTGGTGCCAACTTTTACTGCAGTTTTGACAACGCTCTTTATTTTTAGTTTCTCTATGGTCAGACCTGTCGGAACACGATTTCCTTTCCCTCTTCATTTCATTCATTTCACTTTTATTTCTTCTCGTTTTTCGTGCAACTGGCGGACAAATCGCAAAGTCCGCTAAATCCATTTGCGTACGTGTTGCGTACAATATTTTTTTGTACAAGCTTTTCAAATAAACAGAACAGAAACGCTACACCAGCCGTGAAATATTGTTCATCATATAAAGAACTCCTATATTAGAGATTTTCAAGGAATTCTGAGAGATATTTTGAAAAATACAGTTTTTTTTGTTTTTTCCATCAAATTTTCCATGGAAAATTGAGTTATGGTGCATCTTACTGAATATTATTCAAGGCCACGTCTATAGACATTTTGAGGAAGATATTTGCAGGAGTTTAAGAAAATATGTTCATAAACGTTTCTCAAATGTATTATTCTTAATTTTGAACAAAAAAAAAATAGAACAGAGGGTCTGGAAAATTCCTCAAAAAAAAAACAGTATATCAAATTTCTATTGTATGCAAATTCCTGCAAACATCGGACAGACACTTGCACTCATCAATAAAAAAAAATATTTTCATAATTACCACTTCAGAATCACTGGTAATTCAAAAAAAAACTTTTGCCTCACGATGTACATTTTCAAGAACCATTAATACGGTAATGTAAAAAATATAATCATCGATTGTTTATCAATGACACGTTTGTCAATTACTTGAACTATTAGTGTTTATTGTTCCTGAAATGAGTATTCCACAAGAATATTTTGAGGAAAACGTGTAGTCACTAGTTTGCGTCTCATAAAACTTCTTGAGGATTTGAATTATCAGTAGTAATACCACTAGTGACTGAATTTTCGCGATAAGTCTGTCGATTTATTTCTAAACGAAACTGAGTTGAGTTTTAGAAATAAAAGACAGACTTATAAGATAAATTCAATCACGAGTGGTATTTTATTAGACTATTTCACGAACAAAATGAAGGGTCAAAAAATTTAAATTCGGCAGAATGAGAGAAAGAAATTTAATAATAATAAATAATTCAAATTTAATTATAAGCATGAAATATTTATTTGAACTAGAAACGATTTGTTTCAATTATAATTTGTTACCTATAACAATAAATAATTTTTTATGAACACGAACATAATATATTATTCTCGACTATAATTATTATAAATGGTGCAATTGAAAAAAATTTGAATAGTATGACCGTTATTAGGTGGCTACAATGTATTGTTGGTATTATTACTTGATGTACTTGAAGTACTCCTAAAAGTATTCACTATATTCTGATGATTTTCAGCACTAAGATGTAAATACGGTTTCATCGAGTTCGAACTTCCATGTCCAGTAATTTCTATAGCTTGTTGTTCACTAACGCCGGATTGTAGTAACTGACTAACTGCAGTGGCACGATTAGAGTGATTTGTTATTTATAGTTTTCTTATGTCTAATCCTATCTTTTCTGCAGATAGTTTTGATATTGTAATAATACCAATAGGGCAATTCTTGTACCAGTTATTATTATTATATTTATTCCACTTACCATTCACTGTCAGAAAAAGTCTGTCATTGGTAATAATTCCCCTTTTCGATATAAGTTTCCGGTATAATCTCACAGGACACATTTCAGGATTTTTCAAATTTTCAGTAAGCCATTTAGTATCTGCACAGTTTTTATCACCACCGTGGCGGGTTTTGGAGAATATGGGGTTATATGCAATTCTGTTTGTTAAACAGCCTTTGTTGTCAGTCTCTCCCTTAAAAAAATGTAACTTGGAAAACGTTGCTTCGTTACCTCTCCAAGCTAGTTCTACGCAGCTATGTGAAAAAACTTCTTTTGGAGTCCCTCTGGCGTGTCTTCGTCCCATTGTAAGCACATATTTCTATATTCATCTGTAGTCATAGCGACAGAACTCATTTTATTTTTTTCGGGTACAGCTTGCAACAATTTTCTCTTGCTATCTCGAGCCGCCCTCGCCTCCTTGCACATTATATTTTTGAAGGGATCAATATGTCTCTGATACTCACAAAAATATTTTTCCTGTACTAATTTTGCAGTAGTGTTCCATATGGTTTTGATAACACTCTCCTTGTAATCACTACCATCAATTTTCCGCATATCTAATTTGTAGTTGCGTTCCGCACAGAACGTCATAAATTGTCTCCATATATAAGATTTTGATTTGTTTGTGTTACTGGGTATATTTACTTTTGGTTTATTACTTCATTTGAAGTAGCACCGAAGCGACTCATTTTGACGTTTGCAGCTACAATTATTTTTGGTCAAACTGTCAAACTTTGCATTGCGATCCGTATCCATGGTTACGTCGTTGAAAACACCATGCTGATAGACCAATCAGAATTGAAAGACAGCTGGTGTTTTCGCGATAATACAAGCTGTCTCTGGTTTTTGATTGGTCAGATTTTGTGAAAATTCCAAGGTGCGTGGAATAGTCTCCTCAATCTTCGTTATTTTTATTTCTGGCAACCATCACTTTTTGTTTTTTCTTACAAATTTTAGGTTTTTACTCACTTTCTATGACACTTTTCCTTATTCCAAACAATGGTATGGATTTTATATACAATTAACATTTCAATACCTTACATAATATATACAGAGTTAGTTAAAATTCATATCTGACAATTTTCTGTACTCAAAATTTTATATTTTATCATTTTCCATCGAAATGTTTTGACATGTCGTTGTCATGTTTCCTTCTGATTTGATTTTCGCATACAGGATGTTTCAACTTCAATATTATTTTATATTATTTTTGTCTACTTGAGATCTAAAGTTTTATTCATGAATTTTGATTTCTATATTTTTTATAGGTTGTGCAAATCAAATGAGTTGCTGGCAACATATTCATGACAAGAGAAAAGCTCCACTGCTAAATTCTTGAGATATCTGTGTCGACTAGAAAGTGGTCCACTACCAATGTTTCGCAAAATCGACAATAAACAGCAAATTCGACCCAGCTTCTTTACCACCAACAAAGGACGATGCACGGTACCATGCATTTGAGACCTACCTCAAGTCCAAAAATGGTGTGGAATATTTTTTTTTTTTTTATTCCGACTGGGGCTGGAAACTTGGTAATAATTGTCTCACTTCAGTTACAATGTCAGAAACACCTGCTCCAGATACCTCATTGAAGGTCATTTCATAAAATTGCAAAAAAGGATGCGGTAGAGCATGTGGCTTCAGAAAAAGTGGGTGGAATTGCTCTGTTGTATGCGGTTCCTGCAATGTTAATTCATGCGAGAATGCACCAGAGGTCATCATCGAGAGCCTGCTGGGGTTACCACAAAAAACGAGCCATTTATCCTACCTCGTGCTGGTGTGGAAATAAGTTGACTTTGAAATTACAAAATGTTAAATTAATGAGAAAGAGCTACGAATGATTTCTTTGAAAGATAGAAACGGGCAGTTGGGCTATTTTTAACCGACGAAAAGAAAAGAGGAGTTTCTCCAGTCGACGCGTATATTTTTCATGTTTAACCAGCATAACTTTTCACAGAATAGTTCGATTTCGATGATTCTTTTCTCATTAGATAGGGTATATCGTATACCTCGAAGTTGGTCCCATTAGGATCTGAAAAAAAAACATCCTTAGGAGTGGAAGAATAGGGGATATTCATCGTTCACCTATACTGAATTTTTAACCTTTAACTGATTCTACTCATAACTTTGTATTGGGTTATCCGATTCAGATGATTCTTTCTTTATTGAGTATACTTTAGAGTTGATCATATTTGGATTTGGATGGAAATAATCCATCCCTAAGGGTAGAAAAATAGGATATGATTGTTTTTTCATCCGTGAACTGATTCTGTTGAAACTTGGCACACATATCTAGTTCTGATAACACTATAACATAATGGATACCTGGAGTCAATTGAGTAGGTAGTTATTAGTGGACTTCAGCCATAAAAAAGAAAAGATAATGAAAATGGAAAGAAAAAACAAAATATTCCTTCGTAGTCTTGGTAATAACTTAAATAATGTGAGTAAACTACTGAACTAATGTGAGTCACTAATTTTGAGTTGACGCCTAACGAATAATCAACAAAGATCATCAAAATTAAAAAATGTATATGAATATGCCATCGTGCAACCCGCTGCCATCATTTTACGTGTTTGGCGCCGACTCAAAATTAGTTACTCAGGACTACGAATGTTTATTTTATTTTTTGTTTTTCAGTTTTTTTTTCGTTAGCTTCATTTTTTGTTAAAAAGTTTTTATTTGGAAGAATGTTCGCGTTTCCTTTGCTGTTACTCGTCACACATCGGATTCACAAATAAGTTATCTAACTATCTATATATACCGGGTGTCAACGAATTTATTAGACAAATAATTACCTCTAGAATTTTAGGTTTATCAAAAGAGAAGAGTTTCCGCATATTTTTCAGTTCCCGGTCGCTTCCAGTTTCACCGGAAATGACTCCGGTTTTGAATTTTTGAATGGAACACCCTGTATATTGAAACATTTTGGATTTCTGGATCAGAATATGACATTTAAAAAGTTTTTACGGCTTTTTCCTTTTTTTGGGGTCACTTTTAATATTGCATCTAGGTGGCCATGATCGGACGAAAACTAATCTGAGGACTTCAGGTGATGTCAGAAAATTACAATCGCAAAGTTTCAGTGACTAGTATGATAGAAAGGAATGATACAAGTTTGCAAAATTACATTTTCGTGTCTTACTATTATTTTTCAAATGAAGACCATTTTTTAACAAGCACTTTCCTAAAAGAGGATTTTCTGACGAATCTATCTAATTTATTTGCGATTGGATTAAAAATAAGAACATAAATTGAATATTACTGAGGAAAATAATAATTTATTTATTTTAGTCAAGTGTGCCATGGATAGCCATGATGCATACATAATATTTTGCAGTTATTTTTATCAAGTCTTCTCTGGAAAACAAAACACTCACTTAGGTAATGACAGTGACATAAGCTTTATGAACAGATAGTAAAAGTTTTTAAATTTTCGTTGAATTTCAGTTCATTTTTTTTTCAAAATAATGTATACTCAAAGTGGAAAAGTGGATATGTTATTAATATCTGGAGAATGTCATAGTGATTCGAAGAATGCTGCTGAGTTGTATGCTCAGAGATATCCCAATCGGCAACATTCAGCCCATCAGTATTTTCCGAATGTTGAGAATCGTTTTAGGCAAGAAGGAAATCGAGAGGCGGAACAGAGGTTTATTATGAATGAAGAGACTGGGATTTATGTTCCTGCAATTGTTGAGGTTGATGAAACGGTTTCTTCAAGAGAAATTTGTCAAGAAATGCAGATAAGTTAGCAAGGAAAATACTGAAAAAGCACGTATATCGAGCATTTAAATATCGGTTACATCAACATTTGTACGCTATCGATTGTGATAGACGGGTAGTGTTTTGTGATTGGCTGCTTCAAAATCATAGAGTTAACCCAAATATCATAAATTTTATTCTATTTTCCGACGAATCACGATTTACAAATTATGGTATGAATACTCTGTACTGGGCCCAACAAAATCAACATGCAATGAGAGAGGGCAATTTTGAAGAAATGTTTGGCGTCAATATGTGGGCTGGTATCGTTGGAGGTTCAACAGGGGTGAAGTACTTGGGTTTTCTTCAAAATAAAATCGATGATCATTTTAATACTTTCCCTTCAGCAGTTTTACGGTGAATTTACTTCCAACAAGATGGAGCACCCCCTCATAATAATAGAGAAGTTCTGAATTACTTAATAGAGCATTTGAATAATCAAGTTATTGCATTCAATGGTCCAGTACGGTGGCCTGCCCGCTCGCCGGATCTCACTGTGCTCGATTTCTTCATTTGGGGATACGTTAAAGGAAAATTTCACTATGCAACAGTCCCAGCCACTTATGAAATCTCAGAAGAAAGAATTCTACGGGCAACGCCTCAAATGTTACGAAACGTGTTGAGAGAAACAATTGCACGAGCTGAAATGTGTCTTGAACAAGGAGGAATGCACTTTGAAAATTTACTACAGTGAAAGTAAATAAATTATTATTCATGGCACACTTGACAAAAGTAAATAAATTATTATCCAGTATTTTCCTTATTAATATTTCATTTATGTTCTTATTTTCAATCCGATAGTAAATAAATTAGTATAGTTAGATTCGTCAACAAATATTTTTTTCGGAAAGTGATTGTCAAAGAATGTTCGCAATTTGAAATATAATAGTTAGACACGAAAATGCAATTTTACCCACTTGTTTTATTCCTATCTATCATACTAGTCACTAAAACTTTGCGATTGTAATTTTCTGTCATCACCTGAGGTTCTCAGATTGGTTTACGTTCGATTATGGCTACCTAGATGCAATATTGAAAATGAAGTAGGCGTTAACAGTTTTTAAAATGTCACATTTTGATCCAGAATTGTCTCGGAAATCCAAAAATGTTACAATATACAGGGTATTCCATTTGAAAATTCGAAACCGGAGACATTTCCGGTGAAACTGGAAGTGACCGGAAAGTAAAAAATATACGAAAAATAATGGTAATAACTTCAACATGCATCGATTATTAAATAATCGACTTGATATTTTCAAATCCAAATATCTAGAAAACGGTTGCTCATAGCGACTTGTTACAGGGGTAGCCATTTTACGAAGATATGGTAGAGAAATTGATTTTGTTTACTGAAAAATGTGCTAGAAGTACGCTCAAAAAAGTTATGAGTAAGAGCAGGTTCGAATTCGACACCTCAAAAAACCCAACAATACTAATTTTCGTTCAATTAGAGTCAGTATTTTGAAAGTTATTTGAAAAAAACTAAAATAAAAATAAAACTTCAACACCCTGTATATTGGAAACGAAGAGTTTCCGGACATATATTCATTTGGACAATTCATATCAGAAGTTTGTCAAAGTACTTTTGGATCACCCTGTATATTAGAATATATATACACCACTTACTTTCAAAATAATACTCTTTTGTTGGGTGCTACATTATTCAAAAACTTGCAAATGAACTTTCACTCATTCATTGAATGTATAGTTTGTGGTGTAACAACACAAAATTAAGGATATTTTATATGGAAAAGCAGTTGATGTAAACTTGACGATAACGGTTTCATCAAAACTTATGCTTTTCTGTTCAAGTCATAATTTTTTGTTGATATTTGTATGTGCATTTGTTGGTACTTGAAACAACTGGTATATTCCTACATATGAATACCATACCGCACTATTGAAACTGAATTTTTCCTTCAATGTGGGTGATGAACATACTGGAGAAATATTTTCTGATATAACCTAGTAGTTTAATATGTACGAGAAATTCCATTCGGTGATCTATGTGAACTCGTGATAGGGTCAAATTCGATGTTTATTTACTTCGAATATAAAATTATTTGATTTCAGAAGAATTAATCCGACATAAGGAAAATATAAAGCCTATAAGAACTATTACATAAACAGATTACCTTATTCTCCATATACCTTACATTCTCATTCTTCTACACACCTTAGTAGTACGATCTCGTTTGCACAATAAAACTTTTATTGGAACTGAAGTTGTTCCGAGAAAATTTCTTATAGATCCGCAGCACAGTTTTTGATATGTAAAAGGAAACCCGTCCCGTTAACCATTCTGAAACTGCCTTGTGTGTACGACAATTTCCCAACAATACATCGTTATTGTAACACAACTATCAATAACGAGAGATATATAGGAACTGGGAAAGTAACATTTCAGGTATAAACAAAGTGCACCGACAAAAATGTTTTTAACAAAACTCTGTTCTGATTCCTTCCGATAATTTTCAATTTGGAAAAAAAAATATGTTTCCGATCGTTATGCATTGCCTCGGAAATTACCTGGCATGAAATATTTTTTTATGGTGAAACCTCAAACACATAGAATCTCAGCCATGTCTATTGGTGTCGTCCATAGTTGCTCTCGCATCAGATAGATAGATAAGTTTATTTCCCAGAATCGAAATTACAGTTGGTATTTTTACATATTTTAACAAATATATGTTAGATTCTACATAGCATACAGCATCGAGAAAGTCTAGGGGTGTAGTGAATGAAAGCGAAAGTGGGAAAAGGAGAAAAGACAAGAAAACATAGAAATACATATATACATATATACGAAGAAACATATATACATACATACATAAAAAAAAAATCTTATTCTAATTCTTGGGAAAAAAAATCGTCTAAATGATAAAAAACATTTTCATGCAGTAATTTTTTTAGCTGTGTTTTGAAACGATATTTGCTCAGAGATTTCAAGTTGGAAGGTAGGTGGTTGTATACTTTGATTCCTGAATACAGTGGCCCCTTTCTAGTTCTGTTGTAATTATAGTTTGGCAGAGGGTATTCTTGGTTTCTAGTTGGATATGAGTGCTTGTTTGAAGTTAGTGATAATGTTGATCGATTTTTGTGTATCAGCATACTTATTTTAAATATGTAAGTGTTTGCTGAGGTGAATATTTTGTGGTCTCTGAAGAATGTTCTACAAGAGTCTCTATAACTCAAGCCGAATAGTATACGAATAGACCTTTTCTGGATCATAAATACTCCAGGAGCATAAATGGATGTGCCCCAAAATTCTATTGCATACTGTAATATGCTATGAAAATATGCGAAGTAGACTAGTTTTGGTTGTCACGAAGTTGGTATTTCTCTTAATAGTGCGTAGCGCAAAAATTGACCTACTTAATTTCACTTGAAGTGCAGAAGTATGAGCTAGCCAGTTCAACTTGTTGTCAATGGTTATTCCTAGGAATTTTGTTGTTGACGAAATCAATGGAGTTTTGGTTGAGGTGTATAGTGATATCATCAATTTCTTTATATAATCTAAATAATATATTGTTCGATTTGGAGAAGTTGAGAGACATTGAGTTTGCCAGAAACCAGTCTGAAACTCCTTTCATTATTTCTTCGGACGATGTAGTGAGTAAGTCAGTGTTTTTCTCGTGAATTAGTATACTTGTGTCGTCGGCAAAAAGTGTAAAGGTAACTGTAGGAAAGCTACAAACAATATCATTTAAATGAGAAATAATGTCGGACCTGATACTGATCCCTGTGGGACGCCAGCCTGAATTTGAGTATATTCTGAGTCATGAAGCGACACATTACCTAACATTTCATGTTTTACTCTAAAACACATCAATCTTCGTGATATGTATGATTCAAACCAAGCATTAGACAGACCTTTGATACCATAGAAATTTAATTTATCTAAGAGTGTATTATGATTTACGCAATCAAATTTCTATCATTTGGAAAGTAGCATCCGTAGTATTTAAGTTTTGTCTGAATCCGAATTGCGATTTTGTGAGAATTTGTTGTGTGCTCAAATATGATGTCTTTGTTTGTGAACATTCCACTCCAATAGTTTTGAGAAACTTGATAGTAATGAAACGTCGCGGTAATTATTGGGATCTGTCTAATCGCTTTTTTTAAGAGAGGTATGATGATAGATTTTTTGTATGAATCCGGAAATATACCAGAAGAGAGTGAGAGGTTGAACAAAAAGACGAGTGGCTTTTTCAGGGCCTCACTGTGTCTTTTTATTAAAGTCATTGGTATGTTATCTATTCCAGTGGAGAACTCAGGTTTTTGAGCAGCTATACTCTCTGAAATGTCACTTTCGGTAAGCGGAGAGAAAAAAAAAATAAATTTTTGTTGTTGAATTTGCAATCGTGCAAGTATTTTGAAGGATAAGTACGACTGTTTGAGTTAGGTATTGTTTTCGTAAATTGATTTTTGAATACTTCTGCGATCTCTCTAGGTTCAGTTATCAAATTGCCTTTTTCATTCGTTAATTTAATATTCTCAATTTTATGCCGCTTGCCAGTGAAGTATGATACCATATTCCATGTCGATTTTATTTTATTTGAAGAATTGTTTAAGTGTTTTTCATAATACAAATTTTTAGATGTCTTAATTATATTACTAAGAATTTGACAATATTTCTGTATATACTCGAGAATAATAGGATTTGTTGTAAATCGTTTCAGATATACTAGAGACCTTTCATTTCTGCAAGATTGTCGAAAACCTTTTGTGACCCATTCTTTATAACCTGTTTTTTCGTTGAATTCTTTTTTTCCCAGTGGAAAATATTTTTCAAAATGACTTTTCAATATAGTCTCGAAATGATCATATGCATTATTCGTGTTTTCATTTGCGTATAGCTGTGCCCAATCAATAGTTTGCAAATGCTGTTCAAACTTTTTATGGCTACTTTCGGAATATGTTCTGCACAATTGTTGTTTGCTGATATTTCCAGTGGAGTTATAGAGATTCAAAAGCAGAAACTGTGAATTGTGGTCAGAAACACTCATATCTAACGTGACAGTGGAGTAATCATATTCTGTGCTCACAAGAATGTTATCGATAGTGGTAGCTGATTTTGTTGTAACCCTTGTGAATTCGTTTATTGTTATATTTAAGTCGAATGATCCATTATCTGGTGATTGTATGTAAGTACGTTTACCGACAGGTTGGAATGTGCACTTGATGAAATATATTCAACAACGTTCAATAAGTTCAATAAGATACACCGATACACGTAATAGTTAGTGGAGCTAATTGCTGACGCCTACATGCACCAGCAACCACATATATAAGAATTACCTTCAAATTAATGAATAATATTACGCGACCTAAAAATTGAAACGTTTTTAAAATATTACTCCATTCATTATTCTGACTAGAAATATGTTAATAACTGTAATATAAAGCAAACGTGATCTTTTACAATGATAATGATTTAAAAAAGTTTTTAAACTTTTTAAGTTCACGTTAATTGGGAAATATTATATTTTTGAATGGCTTACCAATAGTTGAATCGTGATTAAAATGATGAGAAAAGTTTTATTTTCCAATGATTTTCTCATACTTTTATTGCCTGCAACATTTTTCTTCCAATACTATAGAAGAAATAGGGATGGTGAAATATTTTTGGGTGTTTTTTCTCAGAACATAAATTTAACTTTTTCATATTTAAATGAGCTCCATATTCCATTGGCTTCCATTTGATTGCTCACGTGCCAATGTGAAGTGAAAGGTGGTTCAATTGGGCCTTCCTAAATTCGCATTTGAAAATAATATACCATTCTCATTTCGAAAATAAGAGGAATATTGAGTACATAATTTTCTATAACAATGAAAAATTGCAGTTTGCTGAGTTTCAAAGAATCTTGAAAGAAATTCGACACATATCAGTAAAGAACATCAAAAACAAAAGGCATATCAGCGTTGATCAGATATTAGTTTTTTCAGTTGTTTCGAGAATTTCTTGACCATCACTTCAATGTTTTTGCATGTTAATCGATTAAACCGGAAAGGATACGGTTCTGTACATCACTGGGTTACCACCTCTGATGGAGAGTTTTTGCGAGGTCTCGCCGATTCCGTGTATCAATTTAGCGAGAGGATATTGTTGATACGGGCATTACATTTTCTTTGTTGATGGTGACTAGCGTGGAAAATCAATTCTCGATTAGGTATGCTGCGGAATGAAGATGTAAAACCAGCGGTTATTTTTGTCAATATATTCGAAGTATGATTTGCTTTGAACATTACCGACAGTTTCTAGCTGATATGATTTTGAGATTACTACATCTGAAATCAAATGAACGTCTTGAAATCCGTCAACTGCGGGTATTGATTGTTTATTAACCTAGTTTTCTTATTCCCTCTGAGGAACGAACGTACTGAATATTATTGTTCTCCTTTCGGAGATTCGACATGGTGATTTTTTCAAAAATAGGAATACCAAGATTTATCATAATTTTTTGTAAGCTTTGGTTAAACTTCCAGAAATGCTGATTTTCCATAATTTCAGCTTTGGAAATATCTGTGATAGGAGAAAATAAGTTCTGCCGCACATACTCAGCAATATTCCTAGTAGCAGTTATCATAAAATTTTAAAAAAAGTTTTTGGAATCCTCGTAACTGGATATTTCGAATGGAGCCCCACATGATAGACAATGGAGGAGATATACAGGATGTTGCCAAATAAGAGCGAATGTTTTCAGGGGGTGATTCATTGTCGAAAATTGAAGGGGGTCTTCCATGTAAACAGTAGGACTTTCGTCGATAAGTTACACGCTTGCAAAAATGAAAAAAACATACTTTTTTTCTTGAAATTGCTGAAGAGTTGAAGAAAATGCATTTTGTGGGCGTGTTCTACCAATAAATAGGCTACCTATGATTATTTTTTAATTTTGTTGTGAACTTTTTAACACAACAAAATTTCTCAATTTAAAAATATGTGTTCAAAAGAACGATTTATTGCAAAAAAAAATTAACAGCTGTGTTGTTTTCGTAAAAGTTATAGTTTCTTGATAAAAAAATTGAATACAACATCGTGCATGAACTAATCTTCTAAATAGATTCGAAAAAACCTATTAGGTGGGCTGTCACGTTTTGTTTGCACGAATTATGACTTGAATCGTAGTATTTTTAAATTATTTCGCTTGTTTTAAATTTTTATTTTAATATGAAGAATATTAAATTGAAGATACAAACAAAACAAAATTATGTGTATTACAACAAAGAAAAAGGAAACAAGATCAAACGGAACGGAGTTATACAAACTTTCCGGATTGTCTCGCAGACTGCAATGACGAAATTTCTTGGGTCATTTACACATTCAATGGGGTCGTATAAACCAAGGACTTCAGGTGACCTCAGATGTAAAAGTTCAGTTTATGCGAATGGTTTAAGTCTGGAGATCTGAGAGGCCAAGGCCTATTTGGATACACGTCGTCCGAGTACTGACGAGCAGTTATGCTGAAATGGACAGGCGCACCATCGTGCAAAAACCATATTTGTGGTCAAATAACTGGTGGAACATTCTCAAGTGAAATGGAAAGCTGCTCCTGGAAAAAATTTGAATAGAATGCCCCATTCAGCTTTTTTAGAATATACCATCCAATAATATTTTCGTCAATAATTCCGACCCACATGTTAAGTGAAAATTCATATTGGCAATGACCTTCTCGAATTGCATGTGGGTTATGTACGGCCCATAGATGATTGTTGTGAAAATTTGTAATCCCTTGCCTTGAAAAGTTGGATTCGTCAGTGAATAATACGTTTCCTAAAAATTGAGTATTTTGGGTGTAAACATTTGAAGACTCGGCAAAAGTCTTCTCGATGGAGAAAATTTCGTGGTCAAAGTGCCTGGACTCGTTGAATATGGTGAAGATATAAGTGGTAATCGTCTAAAATTCTATAGATTAGTTTATTGCTAACATTTAGTGTGTTAGCCATCTGTCTTGTACTTAATTCCAGACGATCTTCAATGATATTAAGAACATCTTCTTCCAGTGCCACCGTTCTTATTAACAGTGGACAACCACAATCAATTCCTCGTTTTTGAAAAGTCCCTCTTTCACAAAGACGTTAGAGAAGACGTGCAAAATTGTGTGATGGGTACCACGCGCTGAGGATACATCTCTACATAGAGCCGTTTACCTACTAAAGAATTCCCATTGGTACGACCATTCATAAAATGCATATCGCTCATTTCAGCGTAAGTGTCTTTATTCATATTGGTAATTTGAAAGGTTCAATTGAACTTCCAACTACTACATAAAAATCAAAGTGACTTGACAGCCACCTATTAGATTTGAGTTCAAACAAGCGGAATAATTTTAAAATACTACGATTGAAGTAAATTTGTGCAAACCACCTACTAGATTTTTTTAATTCCATTTACAGAATATTCGTTCATGCACGATATTGTATTCGATTTTTTTATAAGAAATGATTGCTTTTAGGGAAACAATACAGGTGTTGAAAAAGCTTTGCAATAAATCGTTCTTTTGTACACATAATCCTTAATTAGGAGAAATTTTCTTTTGTTAATAGGTTTTTGTGAAAAATGGAATGGGGGTTGCATGTTTCACTCCTTTAAAAGATCGAAACAAAATTGAAAAAATATTAATAGGTAGAATTTTTATTGATAGAAACGCCACAAAATGGCATTTCATCAACTCAGTAATTTCAAGAAAACAATTTTTTTTTCTAATTTTTGGAAACGTGTAACTTTTCAAGAGAAGGCCTTTTTTGTATCCATTAAAGACTCCCTCTGTAATTTTCGACAAAAAATCAACCTTTGAAAACTTTCGCACCTATTTGGCAACACCCTGTATACCAAACCATCTACCTCCAGGAATATGATTTTTGGCTATGTTAGACAGACAAACATGTGTTATCTTATAGCGGTTTTTTGTTGATTTCGATGTACATAAGCCCAAAAATGGAAAATGAGGAAATATGAGTTGAAATAAACATATTTTGAAATGAGGAAAATACAGGATCGGGTTATATTAAAGATAATTTTGCAGTATATTGGAGAGAAATGTCCTTTTCGGCAGTGATAGACAAGGTTATCAAGCTGATATCTGGTAGACCAAGAGCCTGTGTCACTTTTCAAACGTATCATAAGTTTAAGGCACAATGAACACGGAAACTTATGGTTACGATGTCGACAGACATGCATGCCATACATTTTTTCTGGGGCGAGGTGATGGTAGGGGGTATGCTGAACGGTTATTAAAAAGAAGGTGAAGAGTATTGGAAGTTCACGACTGAGGGTAGTAAAAAACAAGAGTTTATAATTAGATAAAACGATGCTTACCGATTGTCAGTCGTCTAAAACTTGGCGTTCACCTGTTACAACATTCAAAATATGTTAAAAAAACGGCCCCGAAAAAATTTGTGAGTTTACGACTGACAATGGAAGGGATCTTACATTAGCCTTCAAAGGACACATATCTCATTCGATTGTCTTTTTCAATGGGGTCGAAGAGCGCTGAGCCCTTCGATTTTGGAGAAATTTCAGCAATTTTTTTATGATTAGTTCACATTCCAAAATTCAAGGATAAATTCAGTAGTAAATGGCGAAAATACTGTTACGGTTGTTTAATCATGATCAAATTACAGCTCTTCCTCGTGAGCAAATAGCAGGAAGGGCTATAAAAGTTTGACTAAAAAATTAATTTTTACATAGAGTATATGTTGATAAAAGTTAGATTTCTCAATTAATAAATGAAAACAAGTTAACAAAAGATTGAAATTAATATATTTATCCTCTGTTATTTATTTTCATCCTCCGTTTTGTCCACTCGTAATTAATTCATAATTCATTGAAAATTTGAATAATACAAAAAAAATTAACGCGTTTGACCAAATTCAAATTCAATTTAAATTATATGTATAAAATATATTTATTATCTACACAGTACGGTACATCTCGTCATTTATTATTTACAATGCAGTCAATTCTGTATGTATTTCAAGGATAAAATGGGGAAATGCCCCTGTGAAGAGGCAGTAGGTGGTCGACTCGCGATGTTTTGCAATACCATATGTAAAAACAAATTATTTCAAGTCAAATAGAGCTTTATATCCCTTCCTGCTATTCGCTTACGAGAATTTGTAATTTAGTCATGATAAGACAATTGAAATTTACAGATAATACTTTCGTTGAACAAATTAGAGCTATTTCCTGGAAAAAGTACGATGAAAAACCAGGTTCAGATAAATTTTCAGCACCCTTCGGCCACTGCGGAGCAAGTCATGCTCCGTGACAAAGCTGATTTGCGTCTTGAGGGGTATAGCATTATTCTGATGGTAAAAAAAAATCCTATCTGTTTGATTTCGTACTTGCATAGCCCAGTATTTAATATGGTTTATTATCACCTGTTTTATTCAGCAATTACTGTTTGCCATCAAAGTCTATACTTTTCTAGGAGAATGCACGAGTGTACGAAAGTGTCTCATAATCCTGAACTGAACAATAATTCCATTTAGGTCAGTCCTGAAAATTCAAGGGAAAATGTCTTAGTTTATCTGACTCGCAGTATAATCACCGAATAGTAACAGAAATAATGTTGTATGTTGTATTCACCTACCTGTTAATATTTTATTTTCTCTAGATTTGTATATATTATTATTGCCATGACATTGTCAATATTTATTTTTGTTTTCAGAACTTGTAGTTGTTTATTATGTTGTATGGAGGGTTTGTCTTTCAATTCTGTCAACAATCAGCTGATCGACATTGCAGAGATACTATCCAGGGCATCAAAAATTTTGTTGTCTGTCGGTGACTATTAAAAATTATTTTATTTGCGGTATTGTTTGTTAGGTGGAGATACGTCATTTTCTTGATTGATTTCACCTCTCATGTTTATCACCCTTGGTTGTCGCCCGATTGTACGGTGATATGCATCTTCCGTCCAATGTTCCAACATTCAGTATGAAAGATATAGTCTAGTTAACAAGTGCTTTTCAGGTCAAAATTTTTTCGCATTCTCCGAAAATTATGATTGAGGTGTCATTCAATTTGGAATGGCATGTAGATATTTTTTGAGAAAATGCTAAGGCTGCTCGCAAAAATTGCAATAGTTATAAACAATTAAGTGAAAAAAAAGGGGGTTGGGTTTTTCGCCAATATCTCAAAAACTATCTGAGATAATTCAAATTTGAAAAAAGGTGCGAAACAAGGAGAAAAGTTCCTAAAAAAAATTCGTTACTTTCGGAACTGTAGGACCAACATTTATAATTTTCCCAGAGGGTTGAAAATACGCCCAAAAACGGGTACTCCGGCTTGCGCAAGCCACGTCCCCTTCGGACCTTTAATGAATAAATATTATTTAAACTTATTAAATCTGAAGATTAAAAATTGAAAAATTTCAAGCGCCTGCAGGATAGATCAATGAACAATAATCCGTGGTCCAAAATTTTTTTCGCGATTTTTCAATAAGTCGTTTATTAGTTAATCAACCATTCTTTGTAGCACGAACATTAACATTGCAAGTGCGATAATTGTTAGACTATTAATCTGAGAATGTTTTCCTTTTGTGGAGCTATTTTTCAAAGGTCTAAGAATAGATTTTCGTTGGAAAAATGAAAAAATTGTTAATTTTCGTTTTGTTATTAACAATTTTCTAAGGTGAAAAATTATAAAGATTCATTAAACATTGAAAAAAACTTTTTTTTTATAATATCATTATTGATCCGTTTTCTCATGGCCAGAAGATACTAAAAAATTATTTTTAATAATTTTTATCTCCTATTGTTTGAAAAATTGTTATAAACAAATGCGTTGTTTATGAGATAATTAAAAAAAAATTTATAACATAATCCTTGATGATAATTATGATTTTTCAAAACAAAAACCATTTCTTAAAAAAAATATTTTATTGCTTAAAAACGCATTTGTTAAATATTTTTTTTTTTACCACTTGTTATGAAAATTAAGGAACAATTTTTTTTAAATCATCATTTATCTTGGTCTTTGATATTAAAAAAACGTTTATGATTTAAATTTCCATTGTTTATTTAATAAACAATTTGTTATTAACAAATGAATTATCTCTTTGTAGTTTTTTTCTTTTTCTACTCAAAAAAACGAAAACAACCATGTATTATTTTTAGAAAAAATAATATTTACATTTTTATTGAACTTAAAATTTTCTGTTCTCTTTGATTTCACCACTCTGACCTGGTTTTTTATGTTTAATTTCATTATATCTTTTTAACTAATGAAGATACAAGGAAAAAATGTAAGACCTATTCATTGTTTATTGATTAAACAACAATCTATCTAACGTATATTTATCAACAATTTTAGCTTATAAATTTAAGTTTTGCTCGGTAATTTTTTCAATTATGAATAAAAAAAAAGTTTATTAGCCTAAGCATCTTAGTAACTAAAAATTAATTAGAAATGTTATTCAATTCAAGTAAGTTAATTTATAAAATATTTTAGAAATTGTTTTTTCTGAAAGATTATTTTTATAAACAAATGGTATGAATTAAATGAATAATTGAGTGAGAGATTCAAATTTTGGCTTAATTTGTTGTTTAATTATTAAGGATAAATAAGTATTTTTTTCCTTGTATCTCCATTAGTTAAAAAGTTATAATAAAATTAAACAGAGTGGTGCAATGAAAGAGAACAGAAAATTTAAAGTTCAATAAAAAATATAAAGATTTTTTTTTTTCCAAAAATAATACATGGTTGTTTTTGTTTTTTTCAGTAGAAAAAGAAAAAAAATACAAAGAGATAATTAATTTGTTTATAACAAATTGTTTATTGAATAAACAATGAAAATTTAAATAATAAACGTTTTTTTTCAATATCGAAGACCAAGATATATAATGATTAAAAAAAAATGGTTCTGAACCACGACCCATTTGCCACCAGACGAGGAGCTGTCCTTCGCTGTGTGAAAAAATAATGCCACAGGGGTTGTTCAACGAAAGTATTTTCCGTAAATTTCAATTGTCTTATCATGATCAAATTACAGATTTTTCTCGTAAGCGAATAGCAGGAAGGGATATAAAGCTTTATTAGACTTGAAATGATTTATTTTCTCCTACTGCCTCTTCACAGGGGTATTTTGCCATTTTATCCTTAAAATACAGTATTAAATGCATTGTAAATATTACTAAATAAAGTACAAGATGTACCGTACTGAGTAGATGATGAATATATTCTACGGGGTGTTACCAAATAAGTGCAAACTTTTGTAGGGGGTGATTCCTTGTCGAAAATTAAAGGGATTTTTCATGTAAACCAAAGCTCTTAAGCCTTTCCTTGAAAATTCACACGGTTCCTAAAATACTGTACCCTTGAAAATATACACAACGGTATACTTCAATATCATGTGTTTATGCTTGAAAAATTCACACAACGTTAGTTGTACCACATAAATCAAAGATTTGTTACCCATAATCATGTGAAGTGTGCTAGAGGAGATAGCGAAGATCAAAACGCATGATGATCGAACAATATGTTTTGTGATATTTTTTTAAATATATATTGTCAAGTTCGGTTTATGTCAGTGATGTGAATTGAGATAAATAAGGGAAGGGCAAGAGGCCCGACTCATGAATCATTAGGCTCTTTGAAATCGACATGCAACATCACTAATGGTGAAGGCACTATATTTCAAAATGTCAGTATGTTATCGTAATCTGTTCAGGCGATTGTGGAAATTACACAAGATCCAAATAATATCAATATCAAATTTATCACGATTTATCGGAACATTTCAATATTAATAGAACCCCATCCGTAAAAACTCCTTCAAGGTACTCACGATTAATTATAATTAATTATAGGTAATGGAGGTAATGGTACATGATCGTTAAAGTCCTCTTGGCAATAGAGTAATACACTTGAGAAAGATTATACCATTTAGCGGACGGCATTTCGGGATAAAGATTGTTGATAATTGCAAGAGGAATAGAGCTTAGAATTTCAGTTAATATGTCAGGCCTTGAAGATTTTTTTTTTTCGGACACACCTGCCATCAAACATATTTTTATAATTTGTTGGCTAGGTATTTGATGATAATAACAATAATGAACGTTTTGATTGGTAGATGATAGAAACTTAACGAGAGGAAAAGGAGAAACATCCTACCAAAGGAACAGTTCACTTTTGCTCGAGACCAAAGAAAACAACTTAGTCTTCCACTCAGGATAGGACAATACCACTATTTGTTCCTTAACTATATTGACTAGATTATTGAACCTGACATAAGAAATGAAATGAATAGCAAAAAAGGAATGTGATATAGGTTTACTAGTATTGGTCAAAAGTTCGTACAAATATTTGATTGAGTTTTCTCATCTGTTCTTCGAAACCCATTCAATTTATCAGGATCCAATTGAGAAGAAAAATTAATCAATATTGAGCAGAGGTATGGATGAGTTTGGTGAGAGAAGACGTTTATATTATTCAGGGTCACTCACGGTCGATGGTAGGTAAGACGATTACGGAGAACAGCCCCAAGTGGAATTTTTAGTGGGCGGAATACAGCGGCCACGATTCCCGAAAACTCTGAGGTGTTTGACCACAACCACTGCCACGTTATATATACGCTTCTATCACGCGGTGGCTATTAAAATAGGGAACACTTTTTTGGAGACTGCTACATTCCGATCTACGTTCCTGGATCTCAGATAACCACATCCCAACCACGTTGTGGTCACCTGGCAAAAACGTGGATATGTAGTGGCCGACACTTGATTCGTTAAACAGCTGACTGCGCTTGTGTATCTGATATGTAGCTCCATATCTGTCCTGCAACATATTTTTATAATGAATGATCCTCATTCGTCCATTTTGCCTGATTCATTTCTCGATTGACAATTAGTATAAGGATATATAACATACAAACAAGTGAGTACATATATTGAATTTGGATACTTCTGATCGGGATAAAATCAAAACTATTGAAAGTTTTATGTGAAATATGGGTTTTGTAGCTCGATTGTGAGCACGCGCCATCTGAATACTCTTTATTTGAGGAAAACATTATAATTCTGGAAATAACTCGCCTCTGAAATTATGTACTTAAATCTCTCAATAATTTTTTTTATCAAACTCGGTTCATTGAAACCAATACTTATGTAATAAATCAAAATGTTCGAGCTGTACTGACGACAAAAAAATCTTTATTGAATGTTTCGTTCATTTTTCTATTGATAGCGACCCAGCATATTCCTGTGAATATGGCGGCTTTGGAAAATATAAGTTTTGAGTGGCAGAAACTGCAAATATACCACTAAGTTCCTCTCATCATGAAGTGGCCATTAGAACTAACTTTTCTATCACTAGAAAGTGGCGCCCACGTCACAGGCCCATGACTCACCACTTCAAAGTTATAACTTTGAGATTGTAATAGGGTCTCATACCGTTGAAAGTGGTGAACATGTCGCGGCTATTATAACCTGCCACTTCAAAGTTATTACCTCGAAATTGCGGGTACATGTCCAATACTTGTTAAAAAAGGACATGTAGCTAGTATGGTGGATTCATGCAGTTTCAATTAACAATTATCAAGTATCAAGTAATAATGATCAATTAACAAGTTATGAAAATGCTGGCATTTATGCAAATTGAACAATTGAGGTTTGAATATTAAGCTGGCGCACAAGTCAGAGTTCCGATCTATTAACATTTTTATACAAAATCAGGAGAATTTGTCTATTGAAAATGCATAACCCATTTCATTTCAAGTAAATACCATTGACGTTTCACGTAAGAGGTAAAACGAACTTTTTGTAAGCCTCAATAAAATAATTTTAGAAAAATTAGATTCGTTTTTGTCATCGCGCGAACCAATCCACGGTCACTTCAAAATAAAGAAGAATTGTCTATCGAAAACGCATAAGCCACTAAGATAATTTGAGATAAGTTAGGTTAGTTTCCGTCATCGCGCCGATCAATCCACGGTCACTTGATGGTGAATTCCAAGGTAACTGTAACATTGTAGTGACTTTTATCAAATGCGAACTGTGAAAATTACTTATGGATATATTTAGAACGTGGCAACCATTACCACATATCACAATCAAGTGCCTGCCGCATTGAAGGTTTGATGGAAGTTACTGAAACGTCACCAAAACTATCATATTCTATTGAAAGTGATTGTGACTTCTAAGTGTTATTTAAGTGGTACAGGATGGTAACCGCAACGGTTATTTTTCTCTTTCATGTTTGATAACTTTCAAGGTGTTTCTGCTCAATTGGCCATAATGTTTCAGACACTTCAATTGATAATAATAAGTTATAGAACTGTGGAGTGGCTACCATAGGTGGGAATTACGTAACTACAACCTTGCAAATATAATATTCCAGTTTTTCCTACTGTATAGTGGTAGATTTAGTGGTGATTACGTAATAACTACCGCTACAGAGTTGCAGTATCAGTTTCCGTCACTACGATGCTGCATGGGTGTGGCGTTGCCGCTTATATTGAAAAGTGCCAACAACTTTGATATTTTAAATAAGACATCCTGTATATTATTGCATCTTCAGCTTTGAAATTGCTTTCCGATAATTTTCGTGGAATATACCTATCTCCAGCGGTTTTCGAGAAATTAATTGATTTCCTCAATTTTTGTGCAAAACATAGCTCCACATAAAAGTTTATTACTGCGGTAGGTATTTGGATTCGTAGAAAGCTGAAATTTTTGTTGTAGTTTACCAATGCACTGTGTATCAGTTATGTCTAAAGGAATCCGTTCTTCATTATGCGGGGCCGTTTAAAATTTGTGATGTTACCGATCGATACAAAAATGGCGAGAAAAGCATTTTTCCTCATGGAACATTCTGTATATTATCAAATATCCTGGAAGACAATTCAAGATCCTTTCAAATATTGTATCATATTCCTAACCCAAATAGTCAGGTTTCCGAAATAAAAGCAACTTTCTATAAAAATCGGATTATTTTGTCATATCAATGTATGAGTTAGCTATGAAATAGCATGGAACATGTCATTATGAGAATTCGACAATCAGTGCATTAAATAAAACGTAAGAATCTAATATATACTTCATTCACTTTCATTTGTCTCGTCGACCTAATAAAGGCTATATTTCGAGATAAAATTATTTGTTCTTCCAACAAAATTGAATACATCTGCGATACGATGTACGGCTTTTCGATTTCACGCGAATAAAATCAATAAGAAACGCATCCTCAATTACCTCCGAATCGAATAAAACTGAATGTTCTTATCATCACGTAATTTAATCAAGTGCAGTCAAGCAATTAAATTATAATGGAACCGAGAAAGCTTTCAATGGTTCAGTAATTAAACTGAAGCCGTCTGGTTACAAGCAACCAGTCCTATAACCGCTAATTTTTCTAGACGATAAAAACTTCATTTTTCCGTACGAGATTAGTGATGTAAATAAACGTATTCAGCAAAAAGAGGCATCAGGGTTTAGTAACACTTTTATAGCTTCCTTTACAAGCAACGATCATTTGTTATTTTATTTTTCTTTGCCGATGTGTTCTGAATGTCAATTATATCGCGTTCATCTACTAGCTATGCTGATAGACGCAAAAGAGATCATGTTCATCTATAGGCCGGTCAAGAAAGTCCAACACTGAGACATATTTTCACATAATCCCTCAATTCTGCATTCATTACAATATCATTTATCGAATAATAATAATTCGAACAGTCCTGTTCCTTGGCTATGGCAAAGATAAAGTTTTCATTATAAGATCAAGATAATAATATTGGAAATAAACGCCATGTGAAGTGGAATAAATAGAAAAATCGAATTAAACGGATTTCTTCACATAAAATATTCAATATAAATTGAACCAGAAAATGGTAGATCTCAGGTGAAAAACAACTACTTTCCTGGCAAATACCACGCAGAACGTTGAATGATATTCACCTGAAAATCCATGCATACCTCCATATAAATGGACATTGAATGCAATGATATTTTCGGAGTGTTTCTTTCTGTCACTAGGTACCGCCAGTTAAAAGTTTTCTTTTCCGGCGTACAGACTCGATGATGGTTTGGTTATGTTGTGTCTCGCTTCAGCCAGAGCTCTTCGGACCTTTGGCTGGTTGACTACTCCGTACTGATGAGGGCCAAAAAAGCCTGAAACCGGTATGCGGATTGTTAGGTGAACACAACATAAATTAAATATAATCGAGCTTATCAGAAAGAAACATTTGCATTCAATGTCCATTTATATGGAGGTATGCATGGATTTTCAGGTGAATATCATTCAACGTTCTGCGTGGTATTTGCCAGGAAAGTAGTTGTTCTTCACCTGAGATCTACCATTTTCTGGTTCAATTTATATTGAATCTTTTATGTGAAGAAAACTGTTTAATTCGATTTTTCTAAATATTGGAAATGATATACGAAAAATATTGGATATGTAGATGTCGATATGTGCAAAGGGCGGCTCTGTGGCCTATTTCTATTGCGACTTTTGCAGATGTATTGTTGTTTCCTTGATATTTAGATGACTTGCGGAGCTTCGTTCTTCTTAGTATGTTCAGGATCCCTGACAGTGGCTTGTCCTTGCTATGTCTTCGCATTCGCATGGTTTATGGACGGCGGTTTCTTCTTCTATCTGAAAAAACCTGCAAGTGGTTTATTTTGCCACACCTGTCATTTTTATATGCTCATTGAATTACCAGTGCCTTGTTAGCATGCCTACTATTGCCTTTACTGACCTTCTGTCTGCCATGAGCGGAGGTGATGGTTTTCTGAGTAACCTTTTTGCCTGCCTCTGTCCTGAGGATTTCTGATTTGTTTTCCTGACTGTTGCTTTTGCTATGCCGCATAAGTGTTCCGGGCCGTAGAATACCTTTGAATAGCTTTTTCTGGCCAGTTCGTCGGCCTTTTCGTTCCCTTGGTGACCTTCGTGCCCTGAAACTCATGCCAGGGTCACTTTCTTATGGTTAGCTGATTTATTGATGGCACACTAGTGTGGTCTTTGATGATATTTATCCACAGGGGTGAACTTAATTTCATTATAACCACTTTGTCAATGTTATCTGTAAATATTTGTTTGCTCATTCATTCTATTGCGCATGAGCAAGTCATGTGATGATTTCTCAAGTTCATAGATTCAATTATATTTAATAAAAGCCAGATATCGCAGGAGTAGGATTTTGAAATCTTTGTACATTCATTTCAATAAAAGGAAAACACATTCAACTATTTTCTGTTTTGTTATTCATCATTTGATCATATCACGAACTATATTTTCATGAAACAATAACTTGACTTCAAACAAAGAAACTAGATGGCGCAACTGAACTCTGATGAGCTGTAGGATGATCATGTCTCCATAGGCGTACCGACTGAGCTGGAATAAGGTAACAAACGAAAGGTAAAATGGTGTGGAGTAAGAACAACATAGCCGGATATTCAATTGTTATGATAAGTATTTCTTTTAAAGAATCAAAAGAAATTGATGATGAATCAAATCAATCAAGCTTACTATCATAACAAATTGCAAAATTATTGTGATGACTAGTGGTTAATAAAATAATGAAAATAATAATCAATCAATAAAAAACAAAATAAAATGAACAACCAACATCATCATAATAATTATATATATATATATATATATATTTAGAAGAAGGCAATTTAACAACGAGTCTTCTTTACATGGCCATTTCCCATTGACCATCCTCAAAGAAAATATAAAATTGGTTTTTTGTGTTTCGTAAACTATATATATATATATATATATATATATATATATATATATATATATATATATATATATATATATATATATATATATATTTAATTAAGGGTGTCCCATATAATATATTCATAACATTTTATTGACTGGGAGAAGTTTCTTCGAATACCTAATTCCAAAATGAAGTAACTGATTTGCATTTCGAGAACAGATTACCGATATTTCCACTTATATGTGGAAGAAGAGCCCCAGAAATGAGAAGACTTATATTGATACCACCCGAAAATATTTCGACCATTACTGAAGTAATTTTAATATTTTTATATTTCAGAATAATAGTCATTATGCGTCAGTTTCCTGGAAGTATTTCGGTATTCTCTTTCTCATTTTGAATTGATACACCCAACGACGATTGAAATATTTCAAATAATCTCAATCTATTTCCATTCCAATCATTCGTGAATATCTCTTAACGAGTCAACTCTCTCAATATAATTTTGTCTTCAATCTTCGTTATCTTGATGCGAATTCAATATTCCTCTGAATTCCATGGATATTCATGATGATTGTTAGCCACGTTAAGTAGACAACCTTGTTTCCCGTATATCAAGCTATGCAAAGCATCCTCGACTATTCCATCTTCCTCGTATCTTCGTTGTTCTTCGCTGTCTCAGCTTTTTATCTGTATTGAGCACTTCCAGCAATCCGTTACAATTTCTTGCCTGACATCGTTAGTTTCAATCAAAGCGTATATATGCGATGCAAAGTATGTGATGCATTGCAGACAGAAACATGTCAACTGAAAGCATTGAAACGGAGATTGTCGAACCAAAAACGGCATTGTCAAGCACATGCTGAACGGTATCGGTTGTTTTGCTGCATTCATATGCAGCCAAGTTGGCGAGCCATCAGTTTATTCATAGTATATCAGGGCGATAGATATATTTGTTTCTCACGGGAATATATCCGATTAAAAATAAACAAGTTCGCACACTTTCTAGATTTGCTACTGCAATGATATGGCTCTTTTGTAAGGCCTCGCACAATTGTTCTATACCAGTGCAAATCAAGCATCGGTATACTCGGATATTGATTCAGATTACGAAGTTTTAAAACTGCATGCATTTCGAAACTATAGTAACATATAGACTCGTGAGATACCACTGGGGAGCCCAAAAATATTCCCAAATCAAGCTTGGAATGAACTAAACCATTACATGCATTTTGTTAGATTCTCATTGTATATTGTCGGCCTATTTCTGCGTTATCACTCTCGCCAGTGAGCACAATTTCTACAAAAATTTTTTTTGCCGAATCCCATGATATATACAAAAAATAAAATGAACTCATAATAACGATGCTTCAACAAAAATGCATAGAGTAAGGCGTAATCAAGTACTAAAAAGCACAAAATAAAATAATTAATAAAAAACTTTTTTAACGATAAGATTTCATTCAAATGCGCTAAAAAGTTAAAAATAATTGCTTTGGAAGTGTGACGTAGGTTATTCCGTGATTCAAAAGCTTGTCGCTTCTTTATTCGAACTGAAAACTTCGCGCGGCAAGATTTTGAATCTATAACACACGGAATAACCTACGTCACACCTCCAAAGCAATTATTTTTTACTTCTTAGTGCATTAGGGATTGTTTTTATACATTTTTATTATTTTATTTTGTGCTTTTTTGTACTTGAGTACGCCTTAATCTATGCATTTTTGTTGAAGCATCATTATAATGGGGCGTTTTTTTCTTTAAGTTCTGAGCTATCTAATCCTTCAATGAGGAGACCATCTAAAGATTAACTCATCCGCCATCTTGGAGTTGCCAGCTTCAATTCATGAATTTGAACTAAAAATCAATAATCTTCGACTAAACTCATAATCTCCGACCCCAAAAACCCCGACATACCAATTTTGAATCGAATTTGGGCTATAATTACAAAACTCGTCCGCCATCTTGAATATGTGAATTTTGATAGAAAAATTCATAATCTCCGATTCCGAAAACCCCCACATACCAATTTTGAATAGAATCGGACATAAACACAGAGATCAACGGCATCTTGGAGCCGCCATTTTGATTTTATGAATTTTGAAGAAGAATCTAATCTTTTACTGAAAAACCCCCCAAACACCAATTTTGAATCGAATCGGACCATAAACCATGTTGAATTATTTGGTAAAAAAAGCTTGGTTGGTAAGTAAGAACTTGTCAAAGTATTTAATTTTTATAAAGTATTCATAAAAGTGAGTACTAATTAATTCAATTGGACGATGATTGGTTGGTAAGTAACCACTTGTCGGAGTTTTAATTTCATTACAATTCTCGCGACAAGCTTTTTGAAACCAAATAATTCAACAAAAAATAGTTAAATAATTGTCAGCGATGTCTTAAACTTATTTTATACGTTTTAGTACACGGCTTCAATGAAATCTGGCCTTTAAAAAGTTTTTTATTAGTTATTTGATTTTTTGCTTTCATGTTCATTTCTAATAGAGCACCGTTATCACAAGGTCTCTTCCCTGTAAGTTTTGAGCTGGAATAAATCATAATCACCACACACCAATTTTGTATAGAAACTGAACATCATCATAAAACTCGTCCTCCATTCTGGAGTCGCGATCTTGAATTCATAGATTTTGACAGAAAATTAATAATCTCCGAACCTGAAAACCCCCACATACCAATTTTTAATGAAATCGGACCATAATCACAAAACTTGTTCGCCATCTTGGAGCCGCCATCTTGAATTTTTTATTTTGACAAAAAATCCACAATCTCCGTCTTCGTAAACCTACGCATACCAGTTTTGAATCGAATCGTACCATAATCACAAAACTCGTCCGTCATCTTGGAGCCGCCATTTTGTTATTTTCTCTAACAAAAAAATTATTGTCACCGGAATTATGAATACCTGCCAAATTTCAGCTCAATCAGATGTCGGCAAGGGCTCCGGATTACAAATTTTGAACCGGAAAGAATGACAGAGTGCCAGGGATCTTTTGACGTGCTCATCATCCAATTTTATTAGATATATCACGCGAGTCATTTTAGGTATTCTTCAATCGGTCAAACTAGTTGTTTAAAAAAATACTTTGACAAAAACTTTGGTAATTGATATTCCTCAGAAAACTTGCCAAAAATATTGCTTCTTTCATTTTTAATGGATATTGATTATACCTCTTGTTGTGGAGAGTTGTAAATTTTGTCGAATTCGCCACCTATTTCGTATTTTGTCTCAAATTGAAAACGAAAAAGTGAAAGATGACAAACAAAACTCATTTTTAGACATGTTTTTAATTCAATGAAGTCATATCGATGACCAACAATTTTTGGTGTGTTCCTGAACAATAGTGTCCATGGGCACAACTCAATTCGATGGCTACTTTTCAATTTACACGGTGACTGAGTTGAAATATAGGTAATTTTTAAAATGAATGAGGTTCTCGTTTAGTTAGTGCCTGTAGAATTTTTTGTTATAATAGTATTCTGATAATATCAAATATAAGTCTTTTATGAGAAAAAGTATTATCAGTTACACGGAAATTATAAAACATGATTTGATGTATTCTACTTGTGATATTGATATTGGGCTGAATTTGTTTTGGGTAAATTCATGATAATGGGATAAGTTTAATACAGGGTGAGTCAAAAATTTGATGGCCTCGGCAGGTCACTTTATTTTTAATGCATGGTAGTAGTTGACATTGGACCATTCTGAACGTTGTTTTGATTTATAAATAATGGAGATCAAAAAGCCATTCATGGAAAAATCGTGTGTGGTTGGGGGGCCCCAATCAGGAACGAAGTTCCTTTACGCGGCTTTTGGTGGGTGTTGACTGGTGAAAATACCAAGCAACAATATACCTGAATATCTTTTTCTAAACTCCTCCGTACTTTATTCCTGATAATACTAGGTATTCGTTATATTATATGAAATTGACGTGACACATATTCAATGGTTTAATCCAACTTCGGCATACAAAAGAAATTATGTCCGAAAAAGGATATAATCATCTAATCACACGTTATATATAAATAAAAAAGAAACAAAAATATTATATTTGCATAGATATCCTACCGCTCATGTATCAAGGGTAATATCATAAGTTTTATAGCTAATTTTTTTTTGAAATTTTAGTGAAAGCATTTTGCCTTGAAATTTCACCGAGTGCGATTTCAGGTCATATTATCTATTATAGAAAACCAATATTAGAATAATATTTGATGAGAATATTTCCGAATCACTTTAAAACTGGATAATTACCAGAATTCATGTTATATTATAATTTTCAACGGGGAAAAAAAGAAAATAATTGTATATTATTTTCGATCCGAAATCGAAGGAATCGTGTCCATATAATCACAGTTTCTAAATGATTCGTTTTACAGATACATGATTCATTCATTCACAATGTCATTCACGCTTTTAACTCACCAAAACCTGAAATATATAATTTTTCACTATCAGTCTAATATGTTTGTATCTGTATGTTTTGTAATGATTTCGACTGATGAACCATTTTCTGTAAGTTTTATAATGACAACTGATTATAGAAAGAAAACGGTCGAAAATTCAACCACCATTCACCACTTTTTTTGTTTTGATTAAATGGACACTGGTTGAAATTTCGGTCATCATGGGAAAAATATACGCTTTATTCTATTCACAGTTTGTTAAGTATAAAAAAAATAATATATATATATATATATATATATATATATATATATATATGCCATATAAAGGGTGAATGTAATGTTATTGTTCTCCAGAAATCATCTACTTCCATCACATACCAGCAGTTTCTGTTTCTGTGATACTTTATTCCCATCACTCCAACCCAAAAACTATAATGAATATAGGTACTAGACGATGATATAGCAGAAAATATTAAAATAAAAATTATTACTGGCCAATTTAGAGATAAATCTGGAAAAACGCTTAGATATTTTGTGGCTTTGGTATTGCAAATGATGCTGTAATTTATTTGGAATGAATATATTGAAAAAGTATATCCAATTTTTTTTGTTCGCACATGTATAAGGCTCGTTAACCAGTTTGGATAATCAAATAAATGATGAATAAACTGAAAGCGAGTAAATTTGTATCAGATTTCCAAGCTGATTCGATGAGATAGCTGGGTGCTCCTGTCCATTCCTTCCTGATGTATGGTAGTTATTTCCAAAGCGTATTCATGGTTTAGATAAGTACACACCTCGTTGATGATATGATAATAGCCTCCTCATCCCACGTACATGCAATTGAACAAGACTGTGGACATTCAGTTAGTTATAGTTTATTACAATATAACGAAACTAGTTACAGTTGGTTCGAGATTGAGAAGGATCAAGGGAGTTTTTCACATATGCGTGAGTTATTCGGTAAAGTCAATCAGTGTGTTATATAGACAAAATGGAGTTGAGCCAAACCTTATAGATTTCACATCTTGGACGATAATGTCCAATGTTACCATATTACCGTCAATATAAAAGCAGAAATATCAATTCGAAAACTTTTTTAGAATTTCAAGAGAGGACATTTCCATAAGTCAAGAATAACTATGTATCCACCACATGGAACTCTTCATCAGTTCTAGTGGTTGGATTATAGAGGTTTATGTATAATTTGAAGAATTCTTTGGTCATGCTCAGTACCAATCAAAAAAAAAAATATGTTGCCAAATTCCCAAGACTTTGTTCTTTTTCCTTTCCATTCAACATCGTCACTGTTTTCACAATACCTCTTCAAATTAATCGAATGATTATCAATGAGGTGTTCATACCCTATATGAGAAAGGCAGTAATACACCTTCGAATAGTCTAAAGAGTATCTTACTCAATCCATTGCTCCAAAATGAGTAGAAATATATCTTTGACCCTCTCCCCTGCTGTCACCTTGAAATTTCTATAGGTCCTGCGCTCGTACTCCCCGAAAACCCTTTGATCCTTCACCCTAGGTTCCTCCTTCCGAATTTGCTTTCGTCTATTTCGACTATTTTCCTGGTCCTCCCAATTCACTGGAACTTGCAAAATAGCCTTAATTCTGTGCAGAAACTGAACCAATCTACGGCAGTGAGCCATGAAATGTCCAATTATTCCATAATGGAAGTCAATATTGCATTTGATACACAAATCGACGAAGGCCAAAATTTGGAAAACGGTTGATTCGGTTTTATCGAAAAATATGCCTTGACAAAATATCCGGAATGAAAAATATAATTTCTTCCTTCAGCCTTCAGCCATCAATTATGGAAAATAGGCATATGTGATAGTGGTTCATTGTGTTTGACATATAAACTGTTTATTCTATGAATGTTCATGTCAATAACTTTATCACTTGTAAATTAGATTTTTTGTTCTGTTTAACTTTCATGATGTACTTAGTGTCAATAAATCTCTGATAAGAAAAGTCAAGTGATTTCAAGAAGGGTATATTTAGCAATGACCTAGCTTCGAAGCCCAGTAAATGAACCTGGGAGGAAAAATGGCCTGATAGATCCCCAGATCTCACTGAAATGAATTTTTGAAAGATATAGTGTATAGAGATACCAATTGGAAATATTAAGGAAAGGATAGTAAATGCTCTCCAGGAATATAACACTGGCAATTCTAAGAGCAGCAGAAAACTGATTTCGAAAGCGTATAGAGATGTGTAACAACTACAATGGGTGACATGTAGAGCACTTACTAGAGTTCGTTCATTTTGTTTTTCGATTTATCTTTAATTGTGATTATTTCGCATTGTGGATTGTTTTTGTTTGCTTCCAATTTTGTTTCAATCAATTGTACATAAAGGAAGTTGAGAATCACTTGAATAATTGAACCAATGTGTTGTTATGGTACCTAGGAATGTGAGTCGGTGGAAAAGAGCAACTAAACATTTTCAAACTTCATCTTCCACTTGAATATTTGTAAAGCCCGTTCTCCACAAATATTTTCATAAAGCCTCTCGCCACTCAAAATATTTGCAAAGCCACTAACATTTTTGTAAGGCCGTCCTCTACTGTATTTTTTGTAAAGGCTGTCCTCCTCTAACATTTTTGCAGAGCCCGTCCTCCAGAAATAGCCTAGGACTGTACATACAAAAAATATTCGCATCCTAATCCTACATCATATGGTCGGGGTGTTCCATTTGAAAAACACGAGAAAATTCAATTCAAAAAGTTCCGAATTGAAAAATCATTTTTAGCCACCCTGAATAATTTCAGGGTATGAAAATGGATCACACGTCTGTCTATCAAATAGTATAATCATTATTTCCTCTTGAATTCCATATCCGTGACGGAGGTGATTTTTCGGTATGCATCTGCAGTTGACATTATTTCCACCAAAAAAAATTATTACTTTCCAGTGGTTGAGAGATAGTCAATAATATTGGATGGTTAGATGGAAATCACTAAACTTCTTGAAAAAAAGGCACTCGCCCCTGAAAATTTTCCTCGGTTCGCCTTGTATATTCGGCAATAATTTCAGGTTATAGACTCGATAAATAGTTACTTTCGTTTTTGAATCATATTTTTACCTATCATATAACCCGACGCACTATTGCCCCACCTGGTATAATAAATATGATGATATTCATCAGTTAGTTCCAATGCAAAGATACGGCCAACTTCGGTCAATAAATATGAACATGAGAAAGAACATAATAAAAAGTGTTAATTCCTGTTGAAATTCTCCATTCTGATGAATAAGTGCCACTCGGACAGACATAAAATCAGAGAGTAAAAGTCAGAGACTTGTTTGAATATCGAACTATTTTAGACATTTGCAGGTGTATAATTTGAAAAATTATAGTTTCCACGGATTTTTTTTAATGGTTATTGTTTTTATAGAGTGTTCTACAGAATCTATGAAATTTTTGATGAATCGGTTTGGTTTTGGGGACATTTTTTACTTTCTATTTCTTCGAAAATGTCCTCATATCCTTATTCTTCCCATAAAAAACAACTTTTTCATTGAATTGGTTTGGTTTTAATCAATCATTTTCCCCATTTTTTGTATCAAATTAAGAAATATATGGAACTTCTCGAAGCTACGTGGGTAAAGCCACAAGATAATATTTTATAAAACACATTTCCTGCGAATCTCAGGGTATGATAGTAATGACGATCTATTATCATACTATCTTCTCCTGCTGTTGTAACCAGAGCGTGGGTAACGTCCGCAAACTGTTAGCATCGCAAATTCTTCGATGTCCGTTCAGGATGCTCCGCGCACCTGTACATGACAGATTTACTGTTGCGGTTGTGCAAGTGTCACTCGAGATACTTATCTTAATAGCACGTAGTCTCACTGTACGTATTAGACGTTTGCACTAACTGGAGACATCATATAACAACCGTAGTCGTGGAAATGCCGCATTGACCGTCATTGGAATCAGATTGTTTCTAGTATAGCTCTTCCTGCATTAGCAAATAATCCAGAATATATGGCATGGGTGGATATGGAGAAATAAGCGAATGTATTTGAATTCATCTACGAATATTTTTGAAGAAATTCTGAGTTTTTATAACACCAACATATCTAAATTATAGTTTATTTTCATAATTGAAATCATAATTGTCACCAAAGGCACATGACATGACACGATCCTACTTCGATCCATCAAACACATGGTGTTTTTTTATTTTTACGATGTTGATTTTTAACTCGAATGTTCAAAATTCCAACAATACCATGGTTGCTTGATTTGTTCGATGATATGAACAGGATGTTATAAAATCAGATGTAGAATCATCTGCGACTGAAAGGTAAACTTTAGTCACTATCTTGCATCGTTCAAGATATCCTCTTGGGAGGTAATCATGTAGATTTTTCAATTTTCAGAAAAATAGTTTTTTCAATTTTCAATTGAGAATATTTCAATTTTTCCCCATGGTTGCGTTTTGTTGACCCCGATTTCGTGAAAAAAAAGAACTCGTTTTGTTGATTTATTCAGGGATTCAAATCATCACCTAATGTGAACTCTGCTCCTTATATTGCCGTTTGTTTTTGCTCACTTCAATGGTTGAGTGCACTTGCGTCTAGTAACTGACTGTCACAATGGTGCCCAAATAAAACTTCTCAAAAAATAAGGAAAATCACCTCTTCCGAGGTGTCCGCGGGCAAAGCGAAGCGTCATTATTTCGTAGAGTTGATTGGCTTACCAACAATTTGCATAGCAATGCTAGAAAAATCAGCTTGGATTGTGTTTCTTTCTCTCTAGAAAACTAATAAAAAAACGTACGGACACTTCAATTTTCGTCACAAACAGAAAATACAAATTTTAACATTTTTGTAAAATGTACGACGTCATCAGTTATATTTTGAATGCAACATTCATTTTTTATTGTCCTAGATGAAATATTTAATCTTTAGGCATCCGTAGCCATAAAAAATTAGTATGTTATATAAAAATACTTTTGATAATTTTATTTTGGATTATGGAACTAACAAAAATTCCAAATCTACAGAACTATTGAAACTATTATATAGAAAGAATTATATCTGCATTCTGACAATAGTATGATCAATTTGGAAACTGTCTCTGAACATAAGCAATATCATCACCTGTTATTTTTTTCAAAATTTTCCTGAGATTTGTAGGTCTTTTGTGATAAACTTTGCTCTTTAAATAACCACATAAGAATAAGTCTACTGGAGTTATATCCAGTTATCTGGGTGAACATTCGACACTTCCCCTTCTTTCTTAAGGCCTGTGGGGGTAAATTCTATACTCTGTTCCCTAATGTGAGAGAGTAACAAATCATTATTGGACTGTATAACCGAGTCGTCTTCGCCATATTCCAGAGGCGTACGAGGTTAAATCTAAAGTTGATGTCACTGGATAGCTCATGAAAAACTAAGTTAGGAATAAGCGGGTAGATATAAGACATCATGAATGAAACATATGTAGAATTTTCCGGAGAACCCAAAAATGCGATAATATACTTTGTGTCCCATTAGAAAAAACAAAAGTTTATATCATAACTTTTTAATACGACGTTCAATTATCTTCTATTCACATTTTGGGTTAAAAAATGCTACAACTTTCCTAATTTAACCATTTTTCCAGCTCTTTAAATGGGAAGGATATCTATTGGTCCAAATAAATTGGTCCAAATAACCCCTGTAATTTATGTCCGCGGATTGTTAGGCGGACACGACAGAAATTGAACATAATCGAGCTTATCAGATAGAAACATTTGCGAACAATATCCATTTATATGGAAGTTTGCATGGATTGTCAGGTGAATGTCATTCAACGTTCTGCGTGGTATTTGCTGGGAAAGTAGTTGTTTTTCGCCTGATCGCCTGACGGTCTACCAATTGTTTCAATTTATATTGAACCTTTTGTGAAGACGACTTTGTGTGCTTTATGCATTTCATTTCTTATTTGATCCCCTTCATATGGCTTTTCCTTTCATTAAATTCGCCAGTCGTGCAATTTGAGCCACTCCTACTGAGAAGGAATCTTTCATTTAGAATCCTATCGAGGTAGGAGAAATGAATGGAGTGTCTCTTTCTGTCACTAGGTGTCACCGGTTGAGAGTTATCTTTTCCGACGCACCTAAAAATGTTGTAAGCTGGATGGCGGATTTATTTTTGTTGTGTTTCGCTTCAGCCAGAGCTTTCCGGATATTCGGCTGGTGACTACTTCGTACTGATGAGGGCCAATAGCCTGAAACCGGTATGCGGATTGTTAGGCGGACACGACATAAATTAAACATAATCGAGCTTATCAGAAAGAAACATTTGCGAACGATATCCATTTATATGGAAGTTTGCATGGATTGTCAGGTGAATGTCATTCAAAGTTCTGCGTGTTATTTGCTGGGAAAGTAGTTGTTTTTCCCCTGTCGGTCCACCAATTGTTTCAATTTATATTGAACCTTTTGTTAAGACGACTTTGTGTGCTTTATGCATTTCATTTCTTAAATAATATATAGATATAAATCCGTCCCTGCGATGAGAGATAACAATATGGTCGGATTTGTTTCACAAATGGGGGGTTTTTCTAAGAAAACAATTGAAAGCTTAGGTGGAGGCAAAGGTAGTTTACCTACCTGTGCCTCACTGTTTGAAAAATTTGAAGTGTTACTTTCCGGGAGTTGTTGGAAAAGTTAGTTCTTGAAATTGGCTAGTGTTTCTGAATTTGTTGCTAGGAAATGGATCAGTGAAAGTGCTCTTCCTAAAAATGAGAAACTCATTATTCTCAATGTGTTCAACGCTGTTCGCCACCAAAACTCAACATTCCAAGTTACAAAAATAGTTGAAATGTGTTCGAATATGACTGGTGTCGGACAGTCAACAATATACCGATTTGAGCACAGGGATAAACCATCCATCAGGTCATCAAAGGGAAGTACAGGAAGAAAAGAATCTGTAATGAATGAGGATGAGAAGACTGCTATTAGGAGGATCATACACACATTTTACTTAAAAAAAAGAAATACGTACCTTGAACAAATTAATGTCTGAAATGAAAAAGGATGATTTCATTCCACCCATGGGTGGGAAAAAAGTGTGGAAAACTTTGAAGGAAATGCATTTTGGTTAGGAAAAAAATTAAAATATAAAATCACTATTAATAGAGAAAGACGAAATCATCTGCTGGCGACACGAAATTTGAGGGCAGTTAGACAGTTTGAAGAAAAACAGGAATATCTATTATATGGACGAATTAAATGAAAGATATAACGTTGGTAAAATATGGCAGGATAAAATATAAAATGCGCGAGGAGCTTTCATGGAAGGGTGGCCCACTGAAATAAAAGCACCTTCGGGAAATGGTAAGAGATTAATAATTACTCACATTGGTAGCAAAAATGGATTGGTCGATGGTGGCTTACTAGCATTTCATTCAAAACGGACTGGAAGACATGAACGCTGATGTTTTTGAAAAATACTTCCAGCAAATGCTTTATTCCTCCTGGGTCTGTTATAGTCATGGATAATGCCAGCCACCACTCAAAAAAATACCAACGTCTTCTTGCATTCATGGCTCACAAAGATATACTGAAAAGGGAGCTACTGGAGATTGTAAAGTTGAATAAACCTCTTTGTACGAAATTTGTTGTCGACGAAATCAGAAATTTGTTGTCGACGAAATCGTTTCGAAACGGTATATAACGGTATTTCGCCTTCTGCCATATCACTGTGAATTAAACCCCATAGAATTGGTGTGAGCGCGAGTAGAAGGATTTGTAGCAAGGCATAATACCACTTTCAAAATAGGAGACCTTGAAAACCCCCTTGCAACAGGGATTAAAGACAGTGGATTCCGAAAAATGGAGTGAGTGCATCGAACATGTGATTGGAATAGAAGAAAGAATGTCGGAAGCTAATAACATGCTAGAAAACATTGTTTTCCTTATTATTTCTCTGAACCCCAACGACGATAGTTCATTGGACTACTCGGATTATGATGCTGAAATTCAGAAATTAAGTTGTTGTTTTGTAAATAGTAGTTTTTATAAATATTAATATTTATTCCAATATATCCATTTTATATTATTATTACTTTTATATAGTTTTTATCTGGTTAATATTAGAATAATTAATATCTCAATCATCTGTCCATCTCCATAATTATAATCACGTATATTTATTATTATAGTTATTATTCTAATAAACTACCTGTAGATACGCCGCTGTCACAGAAATGTCATTCAGAAAACTCCCCTTCCTATTGTTATGCAAATTAAGGTGACCCTAATTCAGGACCAATTCGGGGTGTGTACGTCTTAAATAATTGAAAAACGGCATTTTAAAAAACTATCATCGCAAGTATACAATTCAACCTTTGAGTTGTCCACCCTGTTTAATGAGTTCTGTCATTGCAAATTTACATTTTATCACTCCCACACATTAGGAAACAGAGTATAGTTTGAATCATTTCGAACACACACTTCGTACTGCGGGAATGTTTGTTTGTAACCGACTCCTTTGGCTACGATTTTGACCCACTTCAGGACGTCTGAATGATTTGAAATTTGGCAGGTGTACATAATTCCGGTGACAATGCATTGAGAAATTTTTGTGTGAAAAAAAACAGAATGGCGGCTCTAATATGGCGGACGAGTTTTGTGATTATGGTTCGATTTGCTTCAAAATTGGTAACGGAGGGTTTTCTTGGTCGGAGATTATGATTATCCTATCAAAATTGAAAAATTCGAGATGACGGCTTCAAAATGGTGGACGAGTTTTGTGATTATGGTCTGATTCTATTCAAAATTGGTATGTGGGGGTTTTTTGGGGTCGAATATTATGATTCTTTTGTGAAAATTAAAAAATTCAATGGCTTCAAAATGGCGGCCGAGTTTTGTGATTATGGTCTGATTCTATTCAAAATTGGTATGTGGGGTTTTTGGGGTCGAATATTATGATTCTTTTGTAAAAATTAAAAAATTCGAAATGGCGGTTTCAAAATGGCGGCCGAGTTTTGTGATTATGGTCTGATTCTACTCAAAATTGGTATGTGGGGGTTTTTGGGGTCGAATATTATGATTCTTTTGTGAAAATTAAAAAATTCAAGTTGGCGGCTTCAAAATGGCGGCCGAGTTTTGTGATTATGGTCTGATTCTATTCAGAATTGGTATGTGGGGTTTCTGGGGTCGAAGATTATGATTACCTGATTTGATAAAATCATTCCATTTTTTAATTTGCAAAAAAATAATAAAAATAATAGTTTAAAGAAAAATAAAAAACACGCTTTTGTAAATAAACCACACTAAGAAGTAGGAAATAAATAATAGTTTAAAAAACTGAAAAACACGCTTTTATAGAAAACCAGACTAAAAAAATAGAAAATAAGAAAAAAAATTATTTTATATTAAAAAAAGCGTGGGGTGCATGGAATCAATAATCATATAGTACATTACACACCTAGGGCAGTGAAGTAAGGAATGTCTCAGATCACAGGTAATTTTTGGCCGAGGCGATACCATGCTTTTTTTAATATAAAATACATTTTTCCCTTATTTTATATTTTTTTAGTCTGTTTTTCTATAAAATCGGGTTTTTTAGTTTTTTCAAACTATTATTTATTTACACGCTTTATATTAGCTTCACTCGTATGTTTATAACCGTATGTTTGTTTGTAACCGACTCCTTTGGGCGCGATTTTGACCCACTTTCAGACGTACGAATGATTTGAAATTTGGCAGGTGTACATAATTCCGGTGACAAAGCATTAAAAAAATTTTGTTTGAGAAAAAAAACAAATTGGCGGCTCCAATATGGCGTACGAGTTTTGTGATTATGGTCCGATTCGCTTCAAAATTGGTATCTGAGGGTTTTCGTGGTCAGAGATTATGATTCTCTTGTCAAAACTGAAAAATTCTAAATGGCGGATCCAAAATGGTAGACGAGTTTTGTGATTATGGTCCGATTCTATTCAAAATTGGAGAATAATAGTTAAAAAAATTAAATAATAATAATAATAGTTTGAAAAACTAGGAAACACGCTTTAATATAAAACAAAACTGGAAAGTTGAAAATAAAAAATAGTTTAAAAACTAAAGAACACGCTTTAATAGAAAACTAAACCTAGAAGTAGAAAATAATTCCAAATGAGTTTGAAATAAGATTACAGTGATTAACAAAAAATGTATTTCATCGTAAAAAAGCGTGGGGTGCTTTTTAAGATATTTTCATAATGATTCTACTTTTACCAATATCTGTCCATGAAATATCAACAACAATTGACATCAAGCACCCCACGCTTTTTTACGATGAAATGAATTTGTTGTTAATTACTGTATTCTTATTTCAAACTCATTTAAAATTATTTTCTACTTTAAGTTTAGTTTTCTATTGAAGCATGTTCTTCAGTTTTTAAACTGTTATTGCAAACTTATTACAAACTACTATAAGATTAGTAAATCTCAATTAGTATCTACAGTTTCAAGTTGACATTACTTGTAAAAGTAGAAACATTATTGTTGATTTTAACTATTCTTCGAATTAACGAATATTTTTAACGGTATTTTCAATCATAAACCGATGAGCCAATACATATTATTTTTTTACAGTTCAGAAGTTTTTCTGGTGTCGGGGTTTTTTTGAATTCATAATTTGAGTTTTATTTCATGATTTAAAAAATTTATATATTACGATCAGACACGCTACGATCGACACTCTGTCCTCACATTCACACAAATACTTTCCGGGATGAAACACAAAATCTGCATGTCTAATCGACAAGTTGAAAATTGTCTAAAATAGAGATACTGCTCTTAAAATTATGTGTGATAGCTCATTGGATCCGTAATAATGCCTGGAAAAATGTTCCGAAAGCGTGTATTGGCAAATAAAAAATTGCAAAAGTTATAAACAATTAAAGATGAAAAAAAAATGGTATTTTGTTTTTTGCCAATATTTCATAAACTATCAATATTCAAATAAAATCAAAAAAGAAATCTCAAAGAGGAGGAAATTTCCAATAAAATAGTCCACGCTCCCGGAAATCTGTCTCCATTATTTATAATTTTAATTTAACGCTGAAAATGGCTCTCTGCATGATATTTTTAGGATGTGCGCGCGGCGTCAAAAGCGAGTACGACACATTAATTAATTTATTCAAGGTATTAAATGTATGTATGTAACACTATATTCAATTCATTCCCGTTAAAATTTTCATTTAAAGTTGATTTTTCAACAAGTTAAACGATTGTTAACTAACACAATTTTCTCGAACTTTTCTTAATTGTAAATGAAAAAAAAAATTGTCGTAATTTTTCGCTTCGTAGAGCTTTTCGTATATACATACTCAACAAAATATTGTCATAAAAGTTAAAAAAATATTCATACTTTGTTTATAATAATTTTTGAACTTGAACAAAAACAAAAAAATCCAAGTAATATTGTAAAAAAAATATTTTTTTTTCTCATTCATCACATTATCGTTTTTTCATCAATACAAATTGAATTAATTTGCAAAAAAAAATTTCCCGCTATTTGTTGATAATTTTTTTATAAACAAATTGATTATTTCAATATTTTTGAATTTTTTTTTTCACAACTTCATAATATTACAAATATTATGATTTATGAAAAAAAAATCCCTAATAACAATTCCTAATTGTTTATAATCGTTTTTTTAAATATTTCTATTGTTGAAATAATTAGTTGAAAAATTATTTTTCCTCTAAAAATCATAATTGATAGTCCTATATGAAGTAACGAAGAAATAATTTTTTTTATCAACAATTCCATTGTTTACTAACTTATCAATTTGTTATAAACAAATTTTTAACTTTGTTAGATTTTTTTTCTGAAGCTTCTAAAATTTACAAAAAAACCATATATAACAAAGTATAGAAAAAAAAAATTCCCAATTTTTCCCAATTCCAATTCCCAAAGTACAATAAAAAAATTGGAAAAAATTTCTTTTCTATACTTTGTTATATATGGTTGTTTTTATGAATCTTAAAAGTTTCAGAAAAAAAATCTAACAAAGTTAAAAATCTGTTTATAACAAATTGGTAAGTTAATAAACAATGGAATTAAATTTTTTCTGTTATTTTATAGAGGACTGTCAATTATGATTTTAAGAAAAAAACTAATTTTTTAACTAATTATTTAAACAATAGAAATATAAAAAAACGATTGAAAACAATAAGAAATTGTTATTAAGGAATTTTTTTTTCAAAATTCATGATATTTGTAATATAATGACGTAAAGAAAAATTTTTCAAAAATATCGAAATAATCAATTTTTTAAAAAAAATTATTAACAAAGGGGAAATTTTTTTTTGAAATAATATCTTGTATTCATAAAAAAACGATATAATGATTGGGAAAAAAAAAATTTTTAACAACATTACTTGGATTTTTTTGTTTTTGTTCAAGTACAAAAATTATTATAACAAAGTATGAATATTTTTTCAACTTTTATGCCGTGATCTTGTTGAGTATGTATATATGAAAGGCTCTACGAAGCGAAAAATTTTTACGACAATTATTTAAACATTTTTTTTCATTTACAATCAAGACAGAAGTTCGAGAAAATTTTGTTACTTAACAATCGTTTAACTTGTTGAAAAATCAACTTTTAGTAAAATTTTCAACAGGAATAAATTATTTATAGTGTTCCGAATACACCATGATTTTTTCAAATGAAAAAATAATATTTAATAGCTTAAATAAATTAATTAATGTGTTGTACTCGCTTTTGACGCCGCGCGCGCAACCTAAAAATGTCGCGCGGAGACCCATTTTCAGCGTTAAATAAAAATTATAACTAAAGGAGATAGAGTTCCGAGAGCGGAAAGTTTTTCATTGGAAATTTCCTCTTCTTTCAGAATCTTTCTTTGAAATTTCTTAAATATCGATAGTTTATGAAATATTGGCAAAAAACGAAATGCCATATTTTTTTTCATCTTCAATTGTTTATAACTTTTGCAATGATTTATGTGCTGGTACATGCTTTTGGCACATTTTTCTAGGCGTTATTTCGGATCCAATGAGCTATCACACATGATTTTAAGAGCCGTATCTCTATTTTAGACCATTTTCAACTTGTCGATTAGACTAATGTTGTGAATCCAATCAAAGAAAGCACATCATGACAGATGATTGTGATTATAATTCTAATTTCTGAGGAAAGACAAACATTTTCAATAATTTATAGCATGTTCGTTATTTTGAATAGTCGCACAATCCCTGCCGTAGGTTTCGTATACGTCTGTGAGTAAGAGAGAGTTGGTATCGGTCTTCGCTACGCTTAATTAAATTCAATGGTATTAATCCAATTTACACTATTACATGCTCATCAACTATTCTCTCATGTTCGAATAAATTTTCCGAAGTAATGAGCAACATAAATTCAAATAAACAGCACCGTTTTGACGTATTGCAGGGTAATGTAGCGTCTTCATACGCGTCACGTGATAAACGATTCAGTCCAGCATAAAACATAAGATTATGATAAACGGTGACAATTATAATGTTAATAATCCCAATCGCTGTTAATTGTACATCGACCAACGCCCGGGGATTTAATAAACAGACCTATAAATCAATACTGCTGACTGCCAATTAGAAAGAAAACTTCGAATACTATGAATATTCATAGGCAATGTGTAGGTCTAGAAGATATAGGGAATAAAACGTATTATCTAGATATTTTGTTGTCGATATATTACAGTATTGAACACTATTTCGACATTTATGGTCATCTTGTAATCTCTGAAATAAGTAAGAAGTTCTAATCGAATGTAATTCCATCATTCGTTCAGTGATAACATTTATATATTTACAATTTTTTTTTATAACAATCAGGCGAGATCACTGATTTCTGGAAAGAATTCCGCAATGTCCAGAACGATGAGACAAGTAATTTTATTTTTTTTTATTTTTTTTTCGAAGTAGTTTGTTAAAAAAAAATCTTAAAGAAATGATCCTGTTTGAACACTCCGAAAACCGCGCCAGGAAGTTCAGATCTATCGCCGATTGCTGAGAGTACAAGATAATTACAGAGTTGCCAAGCGTTATTCATAATATTTGTTTACAATGTGACCAGGTCGAAAAAATAATGACATAGCACTCGGTATACATACATATCATTCAAGAATAACTAAATCAAGAGCAGATGAGTCTTCATTTTAATATAACACATACTGGCACAAGTTCTGTTCCATTCATAAGATGAAACAGAATAACATTTCCTCAGAAGTTCCGCAAAATAGTAACACTGGCAACTCGCCGATCGCGGGGAGTGCCAGGAATTACATCGTTGTATTTTTCCCAATATTTGAATTTATTCAAATAACAACAAGTCTTTTCAACTTAATTGCATAAGAATATAATTCAGTGTACCTAAATAGTTTTACAACCATGATTTGGTTTTGATTCTGTATTTGAATGTGGTCGAAGTTATATTAGTTTGGTTCATAGGGGATTCATGTTTTTTTCATTACCGTTAGAAATAGACTCCTAAGAAATTGTATGGTCTACAAGATATATTTGAGCTGAATATTTCATCAACATAAAGAATGGAAAGAATGGGCCTCAAAATGGTTCCTTGTGGAACTTCATAAGATTCAACTCTTCTACTACCTACTCAGAGTAAAATCTTTTTCATTACAAAATTGTGGTTATTAAAAAACTATCCATTACACCCAATAACTTCTCTCTGAATCCAATATTTTCAAGTTATAGCATCAAATTCGGATAGCCAACCTTTTGTCAATTTATGAAGACGCAGATTGCTGTTTCCTTTGAATCAACCGCCGTGAATACCATTTTTTATTGAATTGGCAACCACGAAGCCATATTTATTCGCTGAAATCAACCTGTATTTTCGCATGAAAATGGGGCAAATTAATGATTATTCAGGTGGAAGATGGTTGCTCGTTTATCCTCAGAGAAGTCGAAGAAGATTAGCTTCACAGCAGAATGAGGCTGTGAGGAGTAAAAATATTCGAAATATTCGATCAAATTTCGTGCAAAGATGAACATCAGATAATTTCTGACATGACAAGACAAAACGACCCTGATATGTGCTGTAACCACTCACTTCTCTTGACACGAAACCACTTGTTTTTGAAAAAGGAACCGCTTGCAAAAAACCTCTTATTTCCTCGGCCTTCCTGTCTCCCGCATCACCGTTTGATGTAAATGCATTACATCCATCAAGACGAGTTCGTGTTATCTTTTTCGGTTTTTTTATCTCGCGCTACCATTACTCATTTGCACTTCTTGGTGGGCACAATAATTAATCTGAATCTTTATGCGAGAGGTCACGAACAACTTATTACATAGAGGTCCTTCGTGCTTCTCTCTGAGATTAAAAAGCCAAATGGGATCATTAATAATATCTTTCTTCGAATGCGTTTTCGGTGTATGGCTGGCAATCTGCCGGGCGGCGAATATATGAAGATTTCTGGTTATATGGGATTCGAGATTATATTGAGATGTTACTTGATATCTTTTTGGGTATGTAACATGCGTAGAAAAGTACCCTGGTGAACTTTTTATCTGCCACGACAAGTTACTGTGTTGACCGATGATATTTTTTATACAAGAAATATTTAATTATTTACTGTGGAAGTTAACTTGTCGAAGATAATATCCGGTTTGGTTTCCGAAAACGGTAAAATAAAAAAGTAATTAAGATTTTTTTATAGTTATTTTTGCTTTCGAGAATGGATGTTTTTTCGCGAGCGACAGCGAGCAAAAAATCATTCGAGAATGTAAAATAATTTCGCAATCGTGAATCAAACATTTTTTTTCGAAATCCCACAGTTGAAAAATTACTAGAAATGTTAAGGGAAAATTTTGACATTTGTCATCTACAATTCATTGCACATATTTCAGTTTTGAATATTTTTTGGCGCATCAGTGATGATGAACAAGCTTTAGTAAAGACTCAACAAATCGATTAAGAAAACACGTGTTTTCTCATACACGCTTTATTAACTTCACCTCTATGTTTGTATGTATGAATGTAGGCAATGGAATCTTTGAAATTAATTTCCACCCACTTTCCGATGTCCGAAGTATTTGACATTTTGCACACATATTAAGAACCGATGACAATGCAATAATTTCATAGTCTCACCTAGATAGTCAGAAAAAAAAAACATATCAAAGATATGGCGAAGGCAGTGGTTTTTCACAGCATGATTTATATTTCAAAATATGGCCTATGCACATTTGCCAAAATTGAGTTATAGTTTCTATCTCATGTGCAGGAACCAATCAAAGAGTTTTTCTCCCGTAGTGTTTTAACGTCTTTTGAAGCAATATGGACCGAAAAGTTCAAAATATAATGATAGTTTGAAAAACTAAAAATCACGCTTATGAAGCAATAAGCACTAAGGACTAAAATGTTGAGAATAATAAGAATGAAGTCGTTGACCAAAAAAATTATAGCTCAAAGTTGGTCCCATTCAGATTTAAAAAATAACTCCTAAGGGTGATGAAATAGGGAATTCATTGTTTACCCACTGAATTTTTGAATAAAAAATATCTGAAAATAAACGATTTGGGATGAAAATTGAGAGTACTGAAAGTGTTCTAACCAATGAAGCGCTTCATGATCCACAAAAAAGATGAACATTCCACGGTTCTTCAGAAACTGGAACAATAAACTGAAAAAAAAAACGATGGTGTCGCTGGAGAAGTCTGCTCAGTCCGAAAAGGAATTCTAAAACTTTTTTTAGATTAGTATTCAACATGCTTGTTTCTGAGACACATTTGTGGAATATCTCATTCCTTTAGGGATCACTGGCACTCGCGGTGAGCAATGACTAGATTTATTGAGCAATTCCAGAGGTTGAGGAGTATGAATCATATATTATTCCTTATCTATAGACTTACCGGAGATTTCCATTCATCAACCACAAGCGATTTTTGCAGAGTGAGATGACATTGGTTGAGGCGAGAACTTTTGTTTATTGATACAAGAATTCCAGAAAAATTAGGGCCTTGATTGTTATAACTCTGTCAAGTTGATTTGTTGAAAATATAAACAGGATGTTCATAAAATCAGATGTGGAATCATCTGCGACTGAAAGATAAACTTTAGTCACTATCTTCCATCGTCAAGATAACCTCTTGTGGGGTATTCAAGTTCTTCTGGAGAATAAGATCATCTTGAAATTCAATATTGAAAGTTCAGAGGAGCACACTTTCAAATAAGCAGATCGTTTAGCACTCAGATCGTAGTATTGCTGTCTGTATCTAGAACGGAAATCAGGTGTACTGTCGTCTTTTCCATCCGTTTCTCATAATATAAACTGAGAATAACTACACACCAGTTTCCTCTCTTAAACAGTAACGTTACAACCATTTAAACATCTTGTCAAAGTTGAGTTGACCAAGTTGACACTATGACGACTCAACTAGAGACGAAAACAAATATAGTTGTCAGAAAATCGATCAGAAATATTGACATTTTTGAAAGAAAAAGTCAATATTTCCATGTACTCAGTCGTTGCCTGGCAACGGAAAATGACTTTTGAGAAATATGTATTTTTGTTGATTTTTGTTTGAAAATATGAACAGGATGTTCATAAAATCAGATGTGGAATCATGTAATTAAGGAAATATTATTTCCTTACAGTTATTTGTAAACGAAAAGAAATGTTTGAAAACAAGTTTTTTCAAACACAATTTTATTTTCAAGAACACATTATAAAATACATGTTAAAATTAATTATTTGTTATATTCACAATTATTTGACAATAAGTACAAGTATTGAACATTGAAAGAACATGGGCACTAGTGGAATCATTTTGCTGAATATTTTCCACAGTAATAATTTATTTCGTTTGTTTGACAGTAATTGAAATTGGGCATTGTTGGAACATTAGAACTACTATAGTTATTTGTTGATTATTTTCTTCTGCGAAAATTCTATTTGCCACATGTACCTTATTAGTGAGAGACTATCCTACAGTGGGGCTTTCAATAGCCCCCCCTGTTAACTTTTGAACGGTTCGACATAGAACAATGAAAAAAAAAAGTATTCGAAATAAAAGACATTGTGCTTGCCCGATAGATGACGCGGGGGGCATATTAACTTGAAAATTTCAAATAGCATGGGGGGTCAAGTGGCACATCGTTGGAAAGGTAATTTAATTCTTTTTTCAACCATCCTAGTTTTTGTAAATTTCGTTAAAACTTTTTTTCACAATAGGCATTTGAAATTTTGTTATACTTGACATTTCAAATGCATATTGTGGAAAAACGTATTAACGAAATTGAAAAAAAAATAGATTGTTGAAAAGAAAATTATGTTTCAGTGATAACAGTAAATGGAAAGTGTTTCTACAGAAATTATAACTTCCAGTACTTCGATCGCAACCTTTTTTTCGAAATGATAAAAAAAATCAATAAAATATTTTCAAGTCGTCTATGCTTTCTAATTCCTGGGGATCTGTGATTTCAACCCAAAACATGTATTTTTCCATATTTTCTATCATTGTGATACTTCAAAATAATGATTTGAAGTTGGCAGATAAATGACATTTCAGTCGACATTCAATATCTCAAACCTATAAAAACAAGATGAATAATCAATCTAACAACAAAAAACCTATTGAAATGCACTCAATATGATTATAATAACTTCATTGATCCTAAGAAACATACATGTGTATAATAAGGATCTTAAACTATTACATATTACAAACATTGATTGTATCAAAATTCAATAGTAATGAAAGGTCAGTACAGTAGAAATTCCTTTGAAACCTATGTTTAGAAGCATATTTCTCCAAGTCTCTGGGTACATATACATTTTTCTCGAATTCCCTTCTTTATCAGAAAAAAATACTTTTTGATGCATTGAAAAATTATTAAATTACATAAATAAATTAAATGAGTAGTGAAATTCGATGGTTGTAGTTGCAAGTATATTTTGAAATTAGTTTCGAATCGTAGTTCTCCATAACTTTCCAGAATATAAGGCAAATCATTATGGAGTTTTATACCACTAAGAATATTGAATAAGCAATGAAAACAGAAATTCAATTCAATTATCAATTCGGAATATGAAGTATTTTTTTAACTATTTTTAAATCTCATTCTGCCACATTTTTTTTAAGAATTCAGTAAATTATTATAAAATTTTATACCATTGTAAAAAATTGATTGTTGTCCAATACTCGTTTTTATGTAAGATTGTTTGAATGTCTAGTTGAATGATTGTGTTGATCATTGTTAACTCAAAAAACTAAATTTGAATTTTTTAGATCATTTTTATTAGGTGAATGACTATACAAATCTTGGGTTTGAATAATGAATGAATATTAAGTAAGTTCCTCGGTTTATATTAATTAACCGTAGGTTATTTGTAATTGAGTTTGAATATGCATTTCATGTTTCCAAAAGTTTTATTGAAGATTCTGTTGCTGATTCACATGCTGTAATTGAATACTGAAGCTTTGAATTTGCTAAAGAAAAGTATAATAATTTCAAATATTGCAAAGGAATATAGTTTCTTATTTTATTTCCAATTATTGGGGCTATTTGTTTTCTTAATTTTTCAATATGTTTTGACCATGATAGATTTTCATCTATGATGAGCCCAAGGAATTTAATTGTAGTGGAGTATTTGATATTTTCATTATTTAATTTGATATGATCTTATTCTTTCTGACATAAACATAAAAAAAAGTAATCTAACGACAAGAAACCTCATCAACATAAAAGATAATTTTTCATAATTCAATGTTAGCTTATGTCATTTTATCAAAGTTCCTAATTACATACACTATAAATTAAGTAGTATCATCAGCAAATAACTTTATTTTTCCGTCCAATTCCAATCTACCCAACGAATTTATATAAATGAGAAAAAAAACTATCCTGATTTCTGATTTCACTGCATTAACAATTTCATCACTTGTTTTATCTAATCCTGGAACTTTTTTTGTATCCAATAAACTAATTATTTGCCTTTTTTGCTTTCACATTTTATAATGAAAGTTCCATTTGGCATTTCTTTCAATGCATTTATTCCAATATGTAATTTATTTACCTCAATTTTGTTTGGTTTTCAAATCTTTTTCAGTTTGTGCTGGTGTTTCTTAATAATTAAGTTTTATAACCCCAGTTTGATTAGTGTATTTTTTTTTGTAAATTAACCCGGAATTATCCTTGATAATCTCTTTATCTACTATATTTGATAATAATAAATCATAATTTGTTGGAGCCAGCTATTTTCTTTCAATATAAGTTTTATATTTTTTCGTTTTCTTTGATTATTTCTTCTTTGTCATGAACACGTTTTTCCAAAAAAAGTTATTGTTTTTTTCAAGTTTTCAATGGTCACTTCATGGGTAACATTGATTTTTTTAATATTATTTTATGTCTTTTTCAGAATAATTCACCTGGGTCATTTGAAATATCGAGTTTTCAGAAAAATCCTCAGGTATATATTGAATTATTGTTAAATTGTCGTTTTTATTTATATTTTCACTTTCCTTTTTTTTTCATTTTCTCTGTAGATTAAATCTATGCATAGTTGTCCATTCCACTAGACTACATTTTTTAAACTTGATTTGACAAAATTGACAAACAGAAATTATTCGTCCAAGGATAAAAAATGATTAGAATTTTCAAATCACTACAATTTCTCAAGGCACTGATGAATATATCTCCTCAGCCAGTCCACAGGGAACCCCGAATGCAGCCAAGCAGTTTATATCTTAAGTTATTCTACAAGAAATATTACTTTCTTTCACACTACTTGTACTTTGTCGCAAATAAACAATGAGCATAGTTTCATATCCCACTCTGTATAAACGAAATGAAAGAACGTATTCACCAGCTTTCCCACTCATTCTCTGATTGTTGATATATTCATTGTTTAGTCAAACATTTCCTATGCTCTGAATCGAATGAATTCAATGATGAATTGAGCCTTCATCTAATATTCACTGGCACAGAAAAACATCCCACGTCTTCTCTTGAAATACCGTTGAAATAACGTCCGCTCTCACACATCTCAGCCATGGCAGTTTCTAATGTGATTGATATCTGGTATCAATCACAACAACTTCTATACGTCCTGCTTCCAAGTTCGTGTTCTAAAAAGTTGATTCGATTAATAAAAATCACTGCCTTGTTTCATACTATAAATCAGTTTCTCTCGGAGCAGCGGTGCAGCGTTAGAAATGAAAGAATTTTTATGGCAGCAATAAAATATTGGAGTTTTTTTGCCGAGTAGATAAGAATATCGTGTGATGACTGAAAAACGGATACAAGTTTTACGATCATATATTAATTTCAAACGACTTTCATGAAACATATTACTTATCGAATTTCAACTATATAGTAATGTCTTATAGTTGGAGCACTCCCAAGTTTATAACGATTAGAATTATTATAATCACCCAGCATCACGAAACAACATCCTGCGGTTTCACACAAAATAAATTATATAACAGAATAATATTTGCTTGTGAGGAAATTGCAACATAATTAAGCTATTCAATGGAATAGCTTTCTGGGTTCGATATCTGTTTCTATTCCATTCATCGTACATTTCACTCTGAGAAAATTTATTATAAATTGGTTAATATATGTTGGGTTTTGAATCACTATCTACAGTGTCCGTCATATAGTTGGCTACATATGGGAAAAAATGTGTTATTGGAATTTCTGGAAAACTCTAATGGCAGGTCGTTTCTGCATGTCTGACAACCAAAAAATCTGATGCGACTTATATCACGTGACCGCAGATTTGGCGGGAATTCAAAAAAGTTGTCTATTGTGCCGAAAAATGGGTCAAATTGACAAGATATCGAAAAAAAGTTTAGTTTTGGAATTCAACGAAAACCTCATGTGAAAATTTTGAACCAGATAGAAGAAAAAACAAGAATACCATTTTATTCCTCTACCCTTACTGAGAAACATTATACATTCTTGTTTCATCTGAAAACATCTTTAATAACCTAAATCACATAATAGACATTTTGCGGGAGATTAGTTATGAAAACACGATTTAGTTTCGTCACTAGGTGTAGTCATGCCCTGTATATATGCACATGAGCTTATTCAATATTCTCAACCCGTAAATAAAATTTAAACCAACTATATTTGTAATTAGAACTCAATAATACATCATTTAGCCTTGCTGAATTCAATGTTGGTTAGTAAATTTGAACTTCAATGACTTGAATTTTATAAGGCGGCTTTGAAAAAAGATCTACTTTTGTTGTAACAATAACAAATGTCACCATAACTTGTTGACAATTTTGTTGGAGTTGTCGTTCTTTATCAGTTTTTGTGTTTTTCAATCTATCAATAGAAATGCCTTCAGAACTGAGTATACAAGAGAAAATAGAAATAGTATTGCTATATGGCGAAAATTATCATAGCACAAGAAAAATAGCTGAAATTTTCAATGGACGGCATCTAGACCAAAATTTGCATTCTACTACAGTGGCAAAGATATGGTAAATATTTAAGGACGCCAGTTTGGTTTAAAACAAATATAAAAGTGTTCACGTTAAGCCTCTTGTAAATAATGAAAATAATGTAAACAATGTTTTAGTGACAATCACTGAGACACTAAGAGTTTCGACGAAAGTAATGGCAGATAAAAACTTTTTAACAAAAAATCAAACCGACGAAAAACGGAACTGAAAAGCAAAAAACAAAATTAACCTCTTAGTCTTAATAACTAAGATGCTAAACTAATGTAAGAAACTAATTTTGAGTCGGCGCCAAACAAACAATGAAATGAGTTGGGTAAAGCGTAAAATGATGGCATCGAGATGCGCGGTGACATTTTGATAATTTTTCTTAAGTAATTTGATGATCTTCGTCGATTATTTGTTTGGCGCCGACTCAAAATTAGTTACTTACATTAGGTTGGGAGCTCAGTTATTGAGACTAAGACGGTCCATTTTATTTTTTTGCTTTTCAATTACGTTTTTCGTTTGTTAAATTTTTTGTTAAAAAGTTTTTATTTTTCAATTTTTTGTTACTGAAATCTACCTAACTTCAACTATTAACAGTTGAATAATATGATTATCTACTTCAATTATTCATTGTCATATAATATGGATTAGTTTTGATAGTTTTGGTTAGTTTATTTCAGCACTTTGAATATAGTTCCATCCTTTCATAAAACAAAAATAGGAGAACAAAAATAATGACAATAGCAATCTGTCAATGTCAACTACATAAGTGTGCCAATGTTCACAAGTGAAAAATATATCATCCCCTACTTGTCTACCCCTGTGGGGTGGATTATTTCATCTCAAATCAAATTTGATCAACTATGAGGTATATACTATCTAATAAAAATCATCCAAATCGGACAACCCAGTACAAAGTTATGCCTGATCGAATCGGTTAACGAACCAAAATTCAGAGGGGGAACGATCAATATCCTCCATTTTGCTACCCTTAGGGATGGCATTTTTTGTTAAAATTCGAATGGGACCAACTTTGAAGTACACCCTATCCAATTGAAAAAGAATCATCGAAATCGAACTACTCTGTAAAAAGCTATGCGTGGTCATACATAAAAAAATAAAAATATACGCGTCGACTAGGGAACCTCCTCCTTTTTGATCTCGTCGGGTAATAGGGCAGAAATATCTCAAACCTCTGATAGACGAATTTTGAAGCAAAATCACTTTCACCCATACAAACCAAAATTTGTGCAAGTACTGCATAGACATTATAACTGGCCGTCACAGTTCCTGGCGGACTGTATAAAAGAGAGAGATGTTGTGAAGGATAGAAATAAGTGAAGGCAAAAGATACAAATTGGCTATGGCATAACATTGAAAAAACCTATTTTATATCTTTTTTTGAATGAGATGAGTTTTGGAAAAGTTCAAGGAATCACAGTGCGACACATGCGACATATTTTCATAATATTTTTCAGTAATAAAAGAATTCCATTGAGCATCGATTTGAATGAAAATGTTTTTCATTTCTCTTCCAAAGTTTTCAGAAAGTTCAGGACTGAAAAATAGTATTGATAATTGAATTTATATTAGATATGAAGTGAGAAATGCAATTGCTGAATTGGAAACTCCGGTGATTTCAAAATTTGTTATCATTAAGGCCTACATAAAAATCGGTTGTCAAATACATAAAATTTCGTGTCTTTAGAAAACATGGCTCAATTATTTTTGGCAGATGCCTTTACTCCGGCGGAGTTACTCTAACGGAGTAAAAATTGTATAACGTTTAAAGAAAACATTCTTTAATTTGAAAACATATTTCTGCGTTTGTTCTCGGAAAAAAGTTAAAATTTAGTGCATGAAATAAATCATATTATACTTATATATATATATATATATATATATATATATATATATATATATATATATATATAGGGGGCCCCCACATCCCTCTATTTCTACGAGAAAAAAAGAGGGAAAAAATTTTAGCACAGTTATATGTGGGTCCATGAGGAGCATATTCCAAAATTATTTTGAAATATATAGAGTGATACCCAAAAAAATTATATACCAAAGTTATATTTTTTCTTATGGAACACCCTATTTTTAGATACTATAGACAAAATAAAGGTGAGTTACTATTATATTTCCCATACTCAAAACTGACCGTTTCTGAGAAGTTTTGAGAAATTTAAAAATATAGACCATAATTTGAAAATTGTTTTCACCCTGTAACGTGTAACGAGCCGCTCGTGATTAAATGTACTGCTTAGATCAAAGGTTGAAGTTAACTACTACATGAAATTTTTAATGCAATATTATACAGAGTGGCGAAAAAAATTGCCTCAAAATTTGGACACACATTTAATTAAATAACTTCTTAAAGTTGAATGGAACACTCCGTTTTTAGTGGCGTAATTTAGCGCAGAATTAGATTTCCTTCAAAACTATATTAGGGTTCCCTATACCTATCTCTTCTGCTTTTTACACAAAAGGCGTTTTTATATTTTACTTATGAGTAATTTTTTTATCTTAAAAATGAAACACACTGTAGTGCTGAACTCTGGATAACATATTTTGCGGTATGGAACGAAACTCATTTCTTATTCGTACTTTCATATCCTGAGGTGTCGTTGGCGGTGTATCGTGAACAATACTTTTGATATATCCCCATAAAAAATAGTCGGGACTTGTAAGGTCCGGAGACCTGGCTATTATTAAGAAAATAGTATAATAGGTTTTATAGGAAATCGTAAATTTTTATTGACCCAATATTGTAATTTTGGTATTTATTTCAATATAAAGTCCAATTTGCTAAGAAATAAGTGAATTTAACATATTTCGCCCCAATAATTAAGACACGTGCATCTTCTTATTTAGAAGAATGCTTTAATATTTCAGAAATGGCAATAAATTTGAGTTTTTACATTTGCCTGCATTTTACTTTAGATATACCGTATTTTCAAAAATTTAAACTTCTGCTTCTAGCGAATCTACGTATTCCTTGATAAAAAGGGTTTTAAAACGCTTTTTGAACTTTTCATTACAATACAGTGTGTTTAATTTTTAAGATAAAAAAAATACTCATAAGTAAAATATAAAAACGCCTTTTGTGTAAAAAGCAGAAGAGATAGGTATACGGAACACTAAAATAGTTTTGAAGGAAATCTAATTCTGCGTCAAATTACGCCACTAAATACGGGGTGTTCCATTCAACTCTAAGAAGTTATTTAATTAAATGTGTGTCCAAATTTTGAGGCAATTTTTTTCGCCACTCTGTATAATATTGCATTGAAAATTTCATGTAGTAGTTAACTTCAACCTTTGAGCTAAGCAGTACATTCATTCACGAGTAGCTCGTTACACGTTACAGGGTGAAAACAATTTTCAAATTATGGTCTGTATTTTTAAATTTCTCAAAATTTCTCAGAAACGGTCAGTTTTGAGTATGAGAAATATGATAGTAACTCACCTTTATTTTGTCTATAGTATCTAAAAATATAAAAAAATATAGGGTGTTCCATAAGAAAAAATATAACTTTGGTATGTAATTTTTTTGGGGATCTCCCTATATATTTCAAAATGATTTTGGAATATGCTCTCTATGGACCCACATATATCTGTGCTAAAAGTTTTTCCCTAACTCTCTTCATTTCTCGTAGAAATACCGAGGCGAATGTGGTGGGCCACCCTGTATATATATATATATATATATATATATATATATATATATATATATATATATATATATATATTATTAACCAACAACTGATCGGAAAAAACATCAAATTCTACCCCCGAATCAAACAAAATCTTACCACCCACATATTATACTAATAATAAATCGATTAACTTCATCTACAATATAAATAGAGGCACAAAAATAAAAGTTATATAAACAAGAGAAGTCGCCTAAAATGTAAGCAGTTCGTTTGTGCCTTAAAAATTTTCTCATAAGTTCATTCTTAGGAAGCTAGTGAAAATGTTTTAAAAAAAATCCACAAATCACTACCTACACTCCATGCTTACTCACCTATGAAATTTCACATCCAGCCCTTTTTTTAATCTAACCACACAATTGTAGGCTGCACATGAAGAAGGCATAGATAGGTGTTTAATAATGTTTATAACTTGTCAAACAGTTCAGAAACACTGGATAAATTTGTAAAAAACTTGCAAAACACCACACGAAAACACATATGAACAATATACGGAACCAATCTTTTGCCTGAACTCATTCTGTCCTTTTTCACAGGTTCTGATATCTATCAATGGTCTCTTTCTCTCAACCAGTCCATATTATTATATGTCTATGAAGTACTGCGAGACAGGGATTATGACGCTCGATTTTATTTTTGTGCATGGTTCTAGGGAATGTTAGAAGACAATCGTGATTTCTCAAAAAATTTGCTATTTTCTGACGAAGCAACTTTTACCTCAAATGCTGTCGTCAGTTCTCAAAATTGTAGATGGTGGGCAGATCATAATCCTAATTTCATTATTGAAACCAAGGATCAATATAGTCTCAAAGTGAATCTATGGTGTGGAATTGTAAATGAGCGAATTGAAGATCCCTTCTTTCATAGACAAAGTTCAAATGGCGAACGGCATTTGAACTTTTTACGGACCGAGATATCTACATTATCAATCTTCAGTTTCCCAGATTCAGTTAAATCAAGTGAAATAACGAAATACCCAAGTCACGATATATATGCAATCTGATTTAGAATAATTATCATAAATTCTGTTTGCAAGTGTATCAAGACAATAAATGAGAATGCCATCAGATAGGCAGTCGATTCGGAAGGGTTTGCTGTTATTCACTGGTGAAATAACAGAATTTTCACCAATACAACAAAAATGTTAGGTTCTTATTAATAAATTCGGCAGACCAGATTCGAGAGATAGAAATCTAGTCAGTAAAAACAAGAACTTTTCAATCATTGGAAAACTCAACTCATTTGCTGAATACGCTAAGGCCCGGTATTTTCACCTCCGGTTATAATAGGAATAAATTAACCAACGGTTAGAATATGCTTTTGATTAACGTTTATTGATAAAACAAAAGCACATTCTAACCATTGGTTAATTTATTTCTAGTATAACTGGAGGTGAAAATACCGGGCCTCAAAGGCATATAAATGGTGAATTATTTGGCATATATCATATCGATATAATTATATTTTTTACCCGATTTCTCTCAATTCAATCGTTTTTGGAAGATATTATCCAGTCCTTTGTAAATCATCATTATTTATGAATTATTTTTTGACTGATCAATATTTTCTGTAACATTGATACATGACGATATTGAGTTCCAGAAATACCACTTCAACCCCTTCACGCCCTATTTACATGGTGATATACATTAATTTTGTCTAATTGATTTTTCTTTTAAACTTGACATATATCAGTTCTGACTGCACATGAACATGGCATGTTTCGGGTCTGAATAAAGTTTGTCCTGCCATCATTACAAATTTCGTCAACTACAAGACATGATGTTATATGTGTTCCAAGCTACAAATGGTTTGACAAGTGAGTAATTTTTTAATGCTTTTATTTTTAAACTCAAATAAATGGTGAAAAAATTACTAACTTGATTAAAAATCTTGAAAACACGCCTATTCTTACATATTGTTAGGTTATTGAAAATGACTCACTCTGGAGGCGTCGGATGTGATGTTCATTTAGCATCCATGTGTACATGATAATGTTCACCCACTTCCAAATGGTTCTTATTCACAATTGAGTCTTTTTTCAACAATACCACGGATTTTGTCAATAACGGTATGTGTTATTTTCAACAAATGCATTTGATCTTTCTCAGCATGTTCTGGAACTGATTGAAATGGCAGAAAGTAGATATCTCTTTGACATCGATGAATTAGGCTATCCCTCTGACGGGTATAAAGATGGGGATAATAATCGAAGGAGAGTCCAAACACAAGGGAAGTTGTGTCTAGTGAAGTTACCGAGACAATGACAGTCACAATTAATGAGAAGTGATTACAACTGGTGTAAAGAAAAATTAACATGAAGATTATGATGTAGTGAACGAAGATTATGACATCAATATTCAAAATGACGGTCAAGATACAGAGATCAATAAAATATGGAAAAAGGAGCAACGTAGGACTTCAACTGCTTTCAAATATTCAATCAAATATACTTCCTTCACAATCTTTGATATGGCTAATTCTACATATTTGTATGCCATGCAATAAGGCAGAACATCGAAAAATACAACTCTTTTTAATATACAATTTTTTATGGCATGGTATATTATTAAAGGATGTCTCATTTCTCTCGTGGGAAAATACTTATGAATAATATAATGATTTTTATTTATACGGACCAATATTTATCTGGTCAGCAATTTGGATCAACCATGAGAAAGTACTGACGAATTTCACGAAGTTCGCCCATTAATGGATGCAGTAAGGAAAAATCTCAAACATAATGTAAAACCCTTTACTTCTTCCAGATAAAGACATAAAGAAGAAAAACATATGATATACAGATGAAGATGTTAGCGGAGATAACATTGTTGGTAACAATCCTGTGTCACTGGTATCGAATTTTGCATTTTGATAAAATAAATGTATAAGGACAATTCAGAGCAGGCTTGAAGATCTTAAATAATAAATGTATTTGCACAAAACAAACTATTTTTCATTACAGTTTTAGCATCACTACTCCATAAAACGTATCGTCAGTTCGGTTTGGGATGATAATAGTTATGTCAAGTCTATTTACTCTCCATCAATCATGATCTGGACATGTGAAACATGTTGATGTATATGGTGCAATCAAAGTTTACTGAGAAATTCTTCAATTTCTTGCGATGTATTTTATTCTCATATTGCGTCCCCAAATGAAAGTGGAGTGGAATGAAAGCAAAAATCATGTTGGAATCATACTAATTCATTGAAATTCTTGTTGATCAGAATTGATTGAAATATAGAATATAGAATATAGAGTTACTGAAAGTGGTGAAAATGAAAAATCAAAGATTTTCCTTGCTACTATTATACAAACAATACGAAAATATTATATCACTGTGTAAATGTAATGTGTTACCTGACTGGTGTCATCCTTTGACGAGTACCATACCTGTAAAAAAAATCAGTGTTATCACTCTCATATATTACAAAAAAAAATATTACATAGTGTTCAAGATACTGCGAGATCTGGAGAATTAGATGATACAAAAAAAGAAGAACCACATTTTGAGGAATGATTGAAAAATAAACGCGAATTGAAACAAACCTAATAAAAATTACTTCAGCCAGTCCACCACATAAATACTCCACTTTACATTATCAATTGATCATCAACTTTCCACCTCAATATTCATTAATTTTCATCCTATTTTTTAGTATTGTGAAAAATCTATATATACAGGGTGTAATCTAACCTCGTGAACACCCTTGAATGACGAGTGTATAATAGCATTTTCTAACGAATAATAAAAAATCCGAAGAAAACTTCAAAACAAGTTTTGTACTTTGTCAAATTCGACAAAATTTTACGAAGTGCCGCTCGCGTAACCTCAGCATTCCTGATCAGAGCTGTGAGTTAACGCAATTACCTGATACAATGATTATTTAAATAATGTGGAGTGTTGAATTGATTGTGTGGTAAATGTACAAAAAAGGAGTCTGAACATTGCGTGCGATAGATATTCAATAGACAGATATTAAATTTCAAAGTAATGAAAACAAACGAACTTCGTTATATCCAAACTGATAGATGAAGTCAGAACTAGTAGATGAGGTCAACACCGCTCTGAAGCACTCATCAAATCACAATTATAAAAAAATCAGTTGTAATAACACAAGAGACACAGTATTGTATTGTTTTCAGAATAATATCGGCCATCGTTGTGACCTAGTGTGATTCAGAATAAAACGAGAATACTGTTGCCAAATAGTGTTTCCACGAGTCTTGCACGCGACTGTCTGGTTCTAAGTAAACTCCAATTCTAGTTGGATTCTGGAGTCACCAATCACGAGTCAGAAAAATACTGTTCATATATTAAATGAGTAAGCGCTTCGGGTGTTTTCGAACCAGAGATATTAACATAATATAAATTATATTTTTATAGAAAATCTTCAGAATTATATCGCGATATTGAGGCACGAAATTGACTTGAAGAGATGTACAATTCCTTTTTTGATTCATTAGTGGTGAGCTTTGGCTTCAAAATGCAGTCGAAGAGTTTCAGATACCTGCTACAGGTTTATGTTTTTTGATTCGGTCGTATTATTGAATCTGAAATAAGAAACATAGAATTATTTATTATCCATATTAATTGATAACGGATCCATTATATCATCGGCGATGAATTAGGTAACTATGTGCCACCAATTCAAGAATGAAAACTCCGATTCTCAGGATTGAAGGAGTTATCTAATTCATCGCCGAAGCTATATTGGATCCATCATAATTTTATATGGGTATTAAATGATTCCAGATTCAATGATATGAGCAAATCACAAAACACAGGTATGTGAAATTATTTGACTGCATTTTTAAGCTAAAGATTATCACTAATAAATCATGCAATTCTGAAAAAATAGGACTTTGCCATTCTATAAAAAAATTATTCATATCATGTTAATATCTCTAGTACGAAAACATACATTTCATATATGCCCCGTATTTTCCTGACTCGTGATTGAGGAATCCAGAATCCAACTAGAATTGAAATTCACTACTTCATTAATAAATGCGACAAGTTATTTCTCTTTTTTGGCAACATCTTTCACGTGTTGTTCTGAATCACATTAGGTCACAATGATGGCCGATATTATTTTGAAAACAATACAATACTGTGTCTTTTGTGTCATTACAACTGTTTTTTATAATACCTACAGCCTTGAATGAATTTTTATGTAATAATCCCGAATGTAATGTGTTTAGTTTTATGTTGTTTATTCTCAGAACCATATATTTTAGTATTTTTAGAAATTCCGTCCCCACAGGAATGAATGAATTTGTAATAGTCGTCACGAAAAAAAACAAAGTTCAACGCGGACGAAGTCGCTGGTACCAGCTTGTTATAGTATATAACAGAAATTCAGTCCCCACAGGGATGAATGAATTTGTAATAGTCGTCACAAAAAAAAACAAAGTTCAGCGCGGACGAAGTCGCTGGTACCAGCTTGTTATAGTTTATAACAGATTATAGTTGAAGTAAGGTGGATAAGTAAGTATTTTGAAAGTAATCCAAATCAGGTAGGTAGCAATCAGTAGATTTCAGCCACTAAAAATAAAAAAAAATTAACTTTTTAACAAAAAATAAAATCGACGAAAAAAGAAACGGAAAAGCAAAAAATTAAATGAACCTCTTTAGTCTTAATAACCAAGCTCCAAAGCTAAAGTATGTAACTAATTTTGAGTCGGCGCCAAACAAACAATCAACGAATTCGAATTACTTTAAAGAAATGATCAAAACAAAATAACATAAAAAAGCAACGTGAAATCTCCAGCGATGAACAATTACATTCCAGAAAAGCGCACTCCGCACGACCACTCGCGAAGACATGTTCTCTCACATTCGGATGGCTGTCTCGCTGATATTGACTTCGAGAACGTTCGGCAATTTCCAACGGAAGGACACGCCGTCATCATGCACACCGCTGCCATCATTTTACGCTTAACGTTATTAATTTGCTTGTGTGTTAGTTTGGCGCCGACTCGAAATTAGTTACTTACATTAGTTTAGCAGCTTAGTTATCAAGACTAAAAAGGTTCATTTAATTTTTTGCTTTTCAACTTTCTTTTTCGTCGGGTTTATTTTTTGTTAAAAAGTTTATGGAAACACATATCCTAAATTGATTTCGAACTCAAACTGGTACTGTTGGTCGAATTTTCTGCTCGTGTATTGATTGACTTATAAGTGCACTGGCTGAACTGATAGTAATGAACTCCGATCAAACAAGACCAAAGTATATGTGGAAGAACCAATAGGTAGGTGAAATATAATCCTCATGAAATAATTATATCGTGAAGGTTATGGGATTTTTGAAATTCTATCCTCTATTGAGTGTTAGAACAATTTGATAGGTAATAAAAATGATGATGATGATGATCATTAATGTTTGTTGGAACTTCATTACATTATATGAACAATAATTATGAACTCATAGGAACTCTCCTTAATAACTTGATGATGAATTCAGTTTTAATTTATTTGCTAGGAATGAATTTTCTAACATAATGAATTTAATATGAAATACTTTTAATCCATTAAACATATGGTTGAAGGTCGTTTCTAATTCGGATCCTCTACTATCATGGAAAAACTGTCCATGTGACAAAAATGGCATTAACTTTCGTGTTATATTTTTTCTTCCACAAGATGTGGCACATTCTGATTATATCACAAATCTCCCATTATCAATGATCCGCCAACCGAGTGAAAGAACACAATGATTACGGTGCAACTCTATTGTCAGCCGATATCGGTTGATCTCATCAACATATTATGATGAACCGGTGAAGTAATCTATTCCAGAGAGGAACAATTCGAAACAAACTCCAGTTAGCTGATTAGCCACCAGATAATTTGGGTAATATTGACAAATTTTTAAGTGGCTCCCGGTAGCCGGCGGTATATTGATGTTTTGCCCGATATAGCAGTCAGTCAGACATGCTATTCATCAGTTTTATACCTTAACGGATGTTGGATATTTCAGTGCTAATTATGAGAGCGCTTTCTTTTTCTGTCCGTCTTTCAGCCTTTCAGCTTCAATAGCTAATGGGCCGCTTCTATCTATTGTTATTTGGAATAAATGAACGGAATTGCAATTGAAATATAGAAATGATAGATTTGTTGTGGGTAATCACTTCAGCCAGTGCCGTAGACGATATTAGCGTTAGAGTGATCAAAGTTTGAATCTAAGAGTGTTCTGGTATCAATAACTTATTTAAAAGCAGGGCATTTCTTTAAAAAAATAATTTTGTATAATTTTAATGCTTTTCTTCTGAATGATACAGCTTCGATAGCTCCATTGTTTTACACAAATTCATAATGAAATTCGAAATTTCAAGGCCTTATTATTTTTTTTTACGTCTCCAAAATTCAAAAAATCTGACTACGCCACTGGATTTGCAATACTTTCAAATGGATGTTACCAAGATATGTGGATATAAAAGGAATATAAACATTCGGAATCGAGAATGAAATAATTAAACAAAACCTTTTTAAAAACAAGCTTTTATTCAGATACCCTAAAAAGTACAAAATAATTGCTTTGGATGTGTGACGTAGGTTATTCCGTGAGTTATAGATTCAAGAGCTTGTCACCCAAAGTTTTCATTTCGAATACAGATGCGACAAGCTTTTGAATCTATAACTCACGCTATAACCTACGTCACACATCCAAGGCAATTATTTGGTACTTTTCAGGGTATTTGAATAAACGCTTGTTTTTAAAAAGGTTTTTTTTTTATTATTTTATTTTGTGCTTTTCAGTAAGTACGCCTTAATCTATGCATCTTTGTTAAAGTCGTTTTCGTGAGGCATTTTTCCCGTGAGTTCTGAGCTATCTAGTTCTTCAACGAGGAGACCATCTAAAGATTAACTCTTCCGTCATCCTGGAGATGCCATCATCAATTGATGAATTTTGACATGAAATCAATAATCTTCGACTAAATTCATAATCTCCGACCCCAAAAACCCCTAACACCCACATACCAATTTTGAATCGAATCGGACCATAATTACAAAACTCGTCCGCCATCTTGGAGCCGCCATCTTGAATTTGTGAATTTTTCCCCGAAAACCCCCACATACCAATTTTGAACAGAATCGGACCATAACTACAGAAATCATCGGAAATATTGAATCCGTTATTTTTATTTTATGAATGTTGTCAAAAAATTCATAATCTTCGACCCTGAAAATTCCCACATACCAATTTTGAATCGAATCGGACCATAAACACAAATCTCGTCCGCCATCTTGAAGCCGCCATTTTGTTTTTGTTTTTCTCTAACAAATGCATAATGCATTGTCACGGGAACTCTAAACACCTGCCAAATTTCACGTTGATCGAACAACTAGAAGTGGGTCAAATTCAACTTGCAAGATTTGATGACAAACATCGGGACAGGTGAAACTAAATAAAAGTTTGTAGCTTGTTAAACAAAAATGAGTGTCAACTCATCGCCACTAAAAGTTGTCCTCGACAATAAGGAAGATGTCATCACTATTCTGAAAAACGAAAATTGAAATATCTGAATATCACCGTTCAAACCAGCACCGACAAAACTAATATGCAACGTGAGTACCTGAAAAAAATTATCTCAGAACAGAATGAACGCAAACAAAAAGACGTGGAAAATCTTCATATCAGATATCTTTATGGAACGCTCACTAATGCTTAGTCAAAAAAGGGGATTGCAAAATAGGTCAAATAAATTTTCGTTCCTTGAACAACTGTTTCGATCGTTTCAAAGACTAATGAAAACTAATTTCCTATAGTAGGGCGATTAATACAATGAATTTTTTTACACGCTTTATATTAGCTTCACTTGTATGTTTGTTTGTTTGTAACCGACTCTTTTGGGCACGATTTTGACCCACTTCCAGACGTCCGAATGATGTGAAATTTGACAGGTGTACATAATTCCGGTGACAATGCATTAAGAAATTTTTGTGTGGAAAAAAAAAACAAAATGGCGGCTCCAATATGGCGTACGAATTTTGTGATTATGGTCTGATTCGCTTCAAAATTGGTATCTGAGGATTTTTATGGTTGGAAATTATGATTCTTTTGTCATAATTGGAAAATACACAATGGCGGCTCCAAAATGGTGGACGAATTTTGTGATTATGGTCTGATTCTATTGAAATTTGCTTGTGGTTTTTTAAGAATATTTTTTGTGAAAGTTGAAAAATTCAAGATGGCGGTTCAAAATGGCGTACGAGTTTTGTGATTATGGTCTATTCTTTAAAATGGGTATGTGGGGGTATTTGGGGTCGGAATTATTTTTTGATGAAATTATTCCATTTTTTAATTTGCAAAAAAATGGTATTTAAATAAAAGTTTGAAGGTTTTCATGGTCGGAGATTATGGTATTTTTGTCAAAATTGAAAAATTCAAAATGGCGGCTCCAAAATGGTGGACGAGTTTTGTGATTATGGTCTGATTCTATTAAAAATTGGTATGTGGTGGTTTTTGGGGTCGAGTATCATGATTCTTTTGTAAAAATTGAAAAATTCAAGATGGCGGCTTTAAAATGGCGACCGAGTTTTGTGATTATGGTCTGATTCTATTCAAAATTGGTATGTGGGGGTTTTTGGGGTTGAATATTATGATTCTTCTGTAAAAATTGAAAAATTCAAGATGGCGGCTTTAAAATGGCGGCCGAGTTTTGTGATTATGGTCTGATTCGATTCAAAATGGGTATGTGGGGGTTTTTGGGGTCGGAGATTATAATTACTTCATTTGATGAAATTATTCCATTTCTTAATTTGCAAAAAAATAATTAAAATAAAAGTTTAAAAAAAAAACACGCTTTTATAAATAAACCACACTAAAAAGTAGGAAATAAATAATTGTTTGAAAAAACTAAAAAACACGCTTTTATAGAAAACCAAACTAAAAAAATAGAAAATAAGAAAAAAATTATTTTATTTAAAAAAAAGCGTGGGGTGCATGGTATCAATATTCATAAAGTACATTACACACCTAGGGCAGTAAACTAAGGAATGTCTCAGATCACAGGTAATTGTTGGCCAAGGCGATACCATGCACTCCACGCTTTTTTTGAAATAAAATATATTTTTTCTCATTTTTTATTTTTTTAGTCTGGTTTTCTATAAAAGCGTGTTTTTTAGTTTTTTTAAACTATTATTCATTTATATTAACTTTTATATCTATAATAACTTGGATCGTGATAGATTTCCCTGATAATTTTTTTATAATACCTAACTTAAACTTGGTATAAATGGACAGAGTCAGCAGAGGGGGTAAAGTGCATTTTCTTAAAACCGTTTTACCAATACAAAGTATAACACTCATCCATCTCTACCAATGGCATGGAGCAGCTATGGATCACAATAAATATAAACAATTAGGAGCTGCCTGTGGTGTTGTTTACCGTCCACCTGGAACAAATGTAGATAACTGTCTGCAAGATTTAAGTGATGTGTTATAACGTGTATACCTTTAAACGTCAGTGGTTCTCTTAGTGGGTGATGTCAATATAAATCTAGTCTTATCTCAAATTTTGGTTTGTATCGAATTGTGGAAAAACCAACTCGTATAACTAGTACTCCTGAGTCTCTCATCGATATTATTTTTTTAAGCAAGGATATTGAGGTAAGAAATTCTAGTACAATAGATATGTATGATATGTCTGATCATATTATGGTATGCTGTGGTATCGTTTTAGGAGAAGTTGTTCCTTGTGATGAATTGATATAATTTTTAGTTTCAAACTCTTCAATATAGATGATTTTTCATATGATGCCGGTAGACTACCATGGATTGTTAATTTGTAAGATATTGATTCCTATTCGATGGATTGTTAATTTGTGAGATATTGATTCCTATTCGATAAGCATGCACCTATTAGCATAATAAATAGAAGACGTAAAATAACTTCCTCATATAAGATACAACACCAAACTTGCACGCTAGAGACAAAGCGCATGCCAAATATTTGAGAGATGAACCACTATGTCGATCTACGTAATTATGTGAATAATGCATTGGGAAGGAAAACATGCATATGAACATTTTGTCCTAAACAAGAATTGAAATAACTCCAAATTAGCTTGGAGAAATCTTTCTGGATTGGTCGAGCTTAAAAAATAATACTTTAAAGTTACATTTAAAAAAAATTTTTTTAAATTGTCACTTTGAACTGACAATTGTCACTTTGAACTGACAATTGTCACTTAGAACTGACAATTGTCACTTTGAAGTGACAATTGTCACTTCGAACTGACAATTGTCACTTCGAACTGACAATTGTCACTTTGAACTGACAATTGTCACTTCGAACTGACAATTGTCACTTTGAAGTGACAATTGTCACTTCGAACTACAATTGTCACTTTGAAGTGACAATTGTCACTCAAAAAGGACATTTGATGTCAACTACTAAAATAATATTGTTATAATAAAAATATTATATTTTATTCTTGATTGAAAATGACTTCGCTATCGATAAAAAAACTATTTCAGAAAAACCAATTGAATTCTCGTGGAAAATCTCCTATTTTGTTTGAAAAAAAGAGCACTGTGTCCGTCCGAGACATTTGAGAAAAGACTCCATTCATTTTTCGAAAGGAACTACCCTGTATACAAAATGAGATGTTCATAGGAGAGTAGGCCATCAAAAATAAAACAGGTTGAATATTTAGTCAATTTTCAACATAGATATAGGAAAAAGTATTGAAAAAACTTTTATAGATTGTGCATGTCGAATAACCTCAAAATCAATTGAAATTTTACATGATGGCCAGTAAGGCCATGGCAGATGGCAGATGGCAGAATTTCGAAAACAATTAGAAACCAATACTATGGCTTATGTGCAGTTCCAAGCATTCATTCAAAAATATCTAAAATCACGTCTTTTTTTCTATATTTATAAATATCCTATTTTTCTTTCAAATAACTCAAGTTAAATAGGGTAAGTAGTTTATTACCAATAGATGAACCATTTAATTTTTTTCGCAATTTTATTAATAGAACCATCTGGAAATGAGTTCTTACCCCGCCGCTCGCTGTTGCAATAGTTTGTATCGAATAACTAAATCAAAATTCAACTTCAAAGTGACAATTGTCATTTGAAGTGGCAATTTTTAATTCCAAAATTGTCATTCAAAGTGAAAATTGTCAGTTCGAAGTGACAATTGTCAGTTCAAAGTGACAATTGTCACTTCAAAGTGACAATTGTCAGTTCGAAGTGACAATTATTGTCAGTTCAAAGTGACAATTGTCACTTTGAAGTGACAATTCCTAATATTTAAAAAAATATTTTGTTGTTGGCCCTTATACGCCTTCGTATTTATGCCATCCCGAAGAAATAAATGATTATTTAATGTAGCACATAATACTTTTTTCAAGTATCAAACTTACTGCTCACAACTATCTTAAATTCCATAAATCTGTGTCCCACATCACAAAAATCGCATCGCCGACCAAAATCCGTAGCTAAAAGATGTTGCGCCGGCGCGATCAAAGTGTTGTAAAAACCCAGAAGCTTCCGTTCGGCATGCGTTGCAAATGATTATTTAAAAAAAAGTTTGGGCGAAAGCCAATGCCGAACATGCAGGGTGGCTATGGAAGGCACTAGCGCTCCAGGTTTTTGTGAAAAAAAAATTCAAAAATTATCATAACTCACTGTTCGGCATTTCGTTAATATCCCTATTTAATCAATCACTACAATTCAAAACAATACGGTCGCTGGTTGGCTAGGAGCCTAGCCGCACCTGCGCACTTCCGTATTTCCGGTGTCATTATATATGACATCATAGCTTATGTTCGGCGTGAATTTTATAACAAATATGAAATGAAATGAAAGTATGAGATATATATGCCGAACAAATTAACCGGATATACATTTGTTATAAACAACAAAACGCAAACATTGTGAACAAATTATAGTGTACCGTTCGGCGATAGTCTTTCATGATGAATTTCATCATTTTTAAATTAATAATGTAACCCCCGAACAAAATTATTTGCTATGTATTAAGTACTAAAAAAAGTTTGCATCAATTTTAATTTATTGAATTGAAAAAGCAGCAAGTTATTTCTTGTTCAAAAGCTTCAGAAAATTACATGGCAGATATTTACAAATAAATTAAAGTGTGCCGAACAAAAAATTGCAACTGCCGAACATTTATGTTACTAAGGGGTGCTCCCTCACCTATGCACTTATGTCTGATGGAGGTGACATTTTAACATAATATCCTACTGTTCAGCGTTTGTTGATTATCATTCATTACAAGGAATTAAGTAGATAAATCATAACACCGAACAAATTAGTAGGGTACACCAGATTTATAAAAATAAAAAATGAATTGCTCTGTTCGTTGGTAAGCGCATAACTTGAAAATGGTTGGACCAATTTGGCAATTTCTTTTATGTTAGTAATGATCTGGTTTAGGTTTTCAGAATAATTGAAAAAGTTGCTCGGAAAATTGGAAAATTCGGGGAAATGCTTTATACTATGGGATTTTTGTATGACCATAATTCAAGATACGATATGCGTAATTATTCATTCGTTTATTTCGTTATGGTCCTGGAAAAGTTTTCAGAAAAATAAATCGGGACAATTACAAAGAAAAGTCGGACAAACTGCAAAAATCATAATTTTTGTATGCACTCTCGATCGTAACTGACGATAGGAACGACATATTTGATTGATTCTTTTTTGAAAGTTGGCTCGCCAGTAGTTGGCGCTGCAGTGGATTAACTTCTATACCGTTCGACCCATCGTCACGAAAATTGCTAAAAACAGATATTTGAACACGGAGAATAATTTCGCGCTATCCATTTTGCAAAAACTCGCATAACGGTATAATGGGATAACAAGAAACGGGATAACGAGAAACGGTTAACGGCATAACGGGAAACGGTATGACGGGATAACAGAATAACGGTATAACAGGTTAACGGGATAACGGGTAAATGGAATAACGGAAAGCACGCAGAGTCACAGGCATGACCAAGATGAAACAACACAAAGAAAAACAGGAAGAAAAACAAATCTACGCGGAAGAAGGTACGCGGGTACCGGCTAGTGTCATAATATCATTGTTGCAACCCCATGAAAGATTACTATACTCTACCGTTCGTCAATATATACAAACTACGAATATTATAAAATGTTATGGAAAATTACCTGCCGAAAAAAAGAGATGCATAAGGCACTGACAAAAATTAGATTACTGGGAGTTGAGCAATACAAAATGCTATTTAAAATACGTTTATTTAATGAAAAAAAATAGCATGATAATAATAACCAAATGTAAATAACTTACAAAATTACCATTTCCATTACAAACTGAATTTGTTTGAGTTTCGTCATGGCTTCCATCGGACATTTTACAATCACACTTTTTGTTTAGGCTGGGCTCCTAGAGAACACAAATGTTCGACAACCGTATTGTTTTGAATTGTAGTGAATAATTAGGGATATTGACTAAATGCCAAACAGTAAGTTATAATAATTTATGGAATTTTTGTTTTACAAAAGCCTGAGGTGCTGGTGTCCTCCATAGCCACCCTACATGTTCGGCATTGGTTTCCACCTGATTTCTGTTTTTTTTAAGTTGGTACCTTGTACTTCAACGAGCAAGTTTTTTGAACATATTTATGTTTTTTCTATTTTTTTCCTTTTTTTTAATTGAAATATATGTTATTATTGTTATGAAATTGATATTTGTAACTAATTCCCCAAACTATTCATAATTTCTAATCTAATTATACGTCCTTTATTGCGACTAAAATTGAAAAAAAGTTGTTTCTCTGTACTTTAATGAAGAAAGAAAAGTTTTTCTGAACATATTTATAAAAAAAACTAATTTTTCAACGGGATATGTGAAATTCAAGAACACAATATCTTTTGGCGAAATCTATTCAATGCGGGATCTTGTTCTCTAATATTGGCCTAGGTCGTCCCTGAAAACATTTCATGACACTTCTGAATGATACTCTTTCGACAGAGTAAATGAATGTCCACGCCTGAACTGAAACGCGTGTGCAAAGTAAAACAATCAGATTACCAATAGCGATACATTCTGTACCACGACCAGACCCTGCATGTTCATAGCCTACTGCACACATTTCGTTGAAATCATTACGCAATCTTGGCGGCTGAAAAGAGTCAGCTGCAGGTGATTGGTGTGTAAAATCGGATTTTAATTGGTCGACCAACATTCTATTGAAATGCAGTCGCCCTTCGAATCGCCCCAGTTCAACTTTTTCACTCTTAATCACAATAAATAATCGTAAAGGTAAACTTTATGGCCAATAAAATCCCAAATATATATTTGCGCTGCTACAATTTAACTCTGATGATTCGAGAATTATCGGCCGGCATTGAGAGAAACAATCGGAAATGGGAGCACAATTATTTTTTCACGGTAGTCTGTGTGATGGTTTCGTCCTCTCATAATTATTTGCATATATGTTGCTGGGCATCAGTTGAATATCAGAACGAACACTACAATCTTTACTTGAAAAAAATCAGTTCAGCCAATCAAAGATAAATTATTCATCTCAAAGAGTCATATATTCTTTGGAGCAGTTTTTTTTTCAATTTACTTTTTATACCTTCTGGAGCTCATGTTCTGTTTATTGACAGAAAGTTTGTTAAAGAATTTCCCTCCAAAATATTTCGAACTTAACTATATTTTTTTCAATCTGTGGCTGGTTATGCACATTGCACCATCATTTCTTGTGACAATTCAACTCATGTATGAAAAATCGCATATGCCACAGTGCAATTGTCAGTTTGATAGCGGCAAAAGTTAGCTGCAACTTTTACAGCGACAAATGCACTAGTGGTTTTTTCACTTATTCATTTGTTTATCAATTATCGCGGTGTTGGTTGCCAAAATAAATAAAGTTTGCATTGATATGTTTCTAAATTTCTTATTCATTAAATTGTCCTGCCGAATTACACTCGATGTTTGTATTGATATCGGGTAAATTTGTGTTGTTCAAATTCTAAACTGTTTCCTTTAGCAATTTGACTCGAAAAACTGTCAACCTGAAAACGCTCCACCTTCTTTGTCGCGTTTTTAATAGTTGACAGTTTTTCTCGTCCAATTGCTAGGCAACAGTTTCTCATTAAACAACCCAAATTCACCCGATAAAATACAAACCTCTCCTGCAAAAATAAGTGAAAAAAATGTGTTATGTATGAAAGTAATATTTTACCTGAATCAGTATCTCGTAGATATGAATGCAGGGGAAAGGCGGCAATATTTTGTTTTTGGGGGATATGGGCTTACAACAATCTCTGAATTTGATATTGAACAGGAGCATCAGACTGGTTTATTGGCAATCAAAAATTCTTTCAGAAGTAGGTGATTAGTTCCCTAATTATTTTTGAGTCATCTGGTCTGAAATTTCCCAGAGACAACCAAACAAATCATTTTTAGGATGATAAATGGCTCCTAGCTGTTATATACTGATGAATGCACATTAGTCAAAAGTTATACGCCTACACGAATCATTTGGTGTGGAGTAATTCAAAGATGTAGGTTATTTTGGGTGCACTTCATACTCTAATGAGATGGTGATATAACTCAACAATACCTTTTTTGCTTGTTGGTTAAACAATGAGTCTTCAAAGGCCTGCATAAACTTTATATGTTATGAAAATTTAATGATTCACTTAACAGCTATTCTCTTTCTCCAATTCATGAAGGAAATTTTACTCGCACAATTTGCGGCCTTATTATCAAAGATATTATGAGATAATAGGACCACAAATTACTCTTGGTAAAATTTCCAGGCAAAATGATTTCCTGAATATTTGTAAATATATATATATATATATATATATATATATATATATATATATATATATATATATATATATATATATATATATATTTAGGGTGTGCCAAAAAAAGACGATATTTTTTTTTTGCTCTCAATCCAAAATATCTTAGAAGATGACCCAGCAAAGCTCCTGTTAAAAGCGGAGTTCAAAATTCCAATTCTAAGAGGTCCTCCATCGATCTTAAAGTTTTTCCGTTTAAATAACATGGGAAACATGTTTTTTTATTAGTTTTTTGTCCTGCAAACTGTGATGAAATTATTTAAAAAAAAACGAATGAATGGACCTTGTTTATTATTGAATTTGGTACAAAAAATTCTATTGAGTCGAATTTCTATCTTCAATATTTGATTTGTTATATAGCTTTAAAATTAAAATTTCCGGTTTTTTCCATTTTTTAGCAAAAAGTGGAAGTTCCAGTCAATTTTTTCAAATTATCAATAACAACAAAGTTACAGGCTCATGTATATTTATTTTTTCAAATTTTTGCTTTTACGAACTGAAATATCGATGATTAAACAAAAAATTTGGTGCAAATTTGTTAACACATCAAACTTGCAACAAAATTAGGTGAGTAAGATATTTCGTAGTATCAAACCATAAAATTTACAGACTGAATCAGTCATATTTTTATGATTTTTAATTTTGGAATTGATAAAGGACATGAAATATCATTAAGATATCGAAAGCAAATACAATTCACAATGTAATTGCAGTTATTTTTAGTTCAATAATTCTTAATATTAGCTTAAAATGTGAACATATTTATATTTTTACACTTCAATTGATATTTTATTCACTTTTTCAATATTCTGAAGATGATTTGTTCTGATTAATTTTTTTTAATTAAATTGAGCTTATTGGACTATTAAAGATTTGAATTAATTTTTTTTGAGAACTTGCTTTTAGCGCCCTCTGTACATTTATCGATTTCCGCGCCATTGATCACTTACCACCGCTTGATTGATTCAATTAGTAGATTCTATTGTCTTTTGATTTAATTGGTTCGGTTTTTAGGTTAGTTTTTATCTAGTTATTGCAACAACAGCAACGCGTGTATCTTTTTGATAGAAAAAAACAATGTCTGAAAAAACAAACCAACGAAACTACATAAATTTAGTTGGCTTTGAGTCAAAAAATTTAAATAGTTCAAATTTACCTGTGAAGCGCGATGTTTTATCTTTGTTTTTTTATATACGTCGAACAAAAAAGTTCGAAATTCGCGATAGTTCCAAATTTGTTCTTTATGAAGTTGTTAAAGTATGGCATACATTTTTGCTCCCTGTAAACAATTCACATCACTTCATTGTGAGAATCGAAAAATAGTGACTGGCAAAAAACGCAAGTTCACAAAGCTAGAAAAAAATCTCCTGCACAAAAATTAGTTGAGAAGAATTTCAGTGATTCTCTCGATTGCTTATTTGATATTGTTCCGCAAAATGCTTTGCAAAACTTAAGTTCTCCCCAAAAAAAAAAAAAATTAAGTGATAGCGGAGAAATCCGTAAAGGCAGTCAGTTGTTAACAATTTCAAGAAATGTTCAAGAGGTACAAAGTACATCATCTGTTGACCTGGAAAATTACTTGAACATTGTTCAGGTGGGGAGTTCAAAATCAAATTCAGACGCCATTGAAGCTGATATAGCAGGTATTTCAGATATTTTCTACTCACTTCTATTTTTTTTTTAATGTTTTCTCTTCTCATGGAATTTTATACACTTTTTTTTTTGTACCAAATTTAATAATAAACAAGGTCCATTCATTCGTTTGCACCAAATTTTTTGTTTAATTATCGATATTTCAGTTCGTAAAAGCAAAAATTTGAAAAAATAAATATACATGAGCCTGTAACTTTGTTGTTATTGATAATATGAAAAAATTGACTGGAACTTTTACTTTTTGCTAAAAAATGCAAAAAACCGGTAATTTAAATTTTAAAGCTATATAACAAATCAAATATTGAAGATTGAAATTCGACTCAATAGAATTTTTTGTACCAAATTCAATAATAAACAAGGTCCATTCATTCGTTTTTCTTTTAATAATTTCATCACAGTTTGCAGGACAAAAAACTAATAGAAAATCATGTTTTCCATGTTATTTAAACGGAAAAACTTTAAGTTCGATGGAGGACCTCTTAGAATTGAAATTTTGAGCTCCGCTTTCAACAGGAGCTTTGTTGGGACATCTTCTAAGATATTTTGGACTAAGAGCCAAAAAAAAAATATCGTCGTTTTTTGGCACACTCTAATATATATATATATATATATATATATATATATATATATATATATATATATATATTACCCCTAAAAAATCTGTACATTTCTGAACAGAAAACTCTTTAATTTCCATTATTGCATAAACTCCAGTAATCAGTTTCCTTTATTTGCCCTATAATATATTCTGATTTAGACAGAGCCCCAAAAATATTAATTACCCACATTCCTGCTGAAACCAAGTCAGAAATAATTGAATATTCAATGGTTATACACCAATGAATAATTAGTCAGTCACACAGAATATTCCAATTTCTCCAGGACCTGAGTTGGGACCACTACTGAGGAATCATATTCGAACATCGTGACCAGTCCATTTTTGACAAAGTAGGACGCGTCATTAACAAACAGTTTGAAAAAAATGGTTTTATAACTGTTCCTCGCAGAACACCAATATCCATAGAGTAAACTTCAGAACATTCATTGTTTATTTGTGCGTAGGTTTTTCTTTCAGTTTTATCATTTTCACCATTATTTTATCATTGCTGTTAGAAATACTTTTTGACAAATAACATTGCGAAGTTTGAATAACACATTTTTAACCGACGAAACCAAAAAGTGGGAGGTTCTCTATTCGACCCGTATATTTTATCCTGGTAGTGTACATTCAGTCGATGAAGCTTCGCCAAACTTTTAATTCTATGTTTTTTCAGCAATGTTGGAGAAATGAAAAGCGGTACTAATTGCTATCACATTTTTCCTTCTATTCCTCTGTTTCTTATAAATATCCCACTATTTGCTCCAATAACCCTAGTGATATTTGTTGACAAGGCCTCATTCAATTATTGGGAATTTTTCTTGTGATATTGCCTTTTCCTTTTTAAGGACTTCAAACAGATTTCGAACAGAAAAAGTTATTGGTATAGTATGACTCTGGAATAGTACATATATGCTTGTCTACCTTCTATTCACAACGGAAGTTTATGAACTCACCGGAATATTTTTCAATAGTTCAATTAAAATAACAGAAATATATGACACTATATTTTTCCAAGAACATCTATAAAGCAAAACATTTTGCATTTAGTACTGTCATTGTAAAGTTGATGTTTTCTTATGAGCAAGCCATTGAAAAAAATCCTGGCGTTGCTATTGGTAACACACGGCAATGTATTTTGTCGCTCACTTCACAGTATCGACTCATCAGTCATCATTGCAAGATTATTAGTTATACATCTGCATTGTAAGGGTGGAGCAATACACTCTGACCTCTTCGCGATTACTTTTATTTTGAGTTTTACCCACTTCCTTCTCCACTGAGCCAGGGTCTGAAAAGATACACACACAATTATTAGTTATTTTCTTAGCGTTGTAGTCATTAATAATACGGTCTGAATACTAAATATTTTTTCCTTGTGTCCATATGGCTTGTCCACACTTTGAAGTTTTACATATATTTCACATTGATAATTTAATAACAAATAACAAAAACAAATTTCGAAGGATGAGGCGCTTAAAAATAGTTTTTCAAATGTGAATGGAATGATTCACAGGAATTAGTGCTTCTATCGGCTCTTGACGTTCCAGACGCTCATAAATCTGGGAGATAGATTGCACAATCCGCCACATAATTGTCCACTGAATAGTCCGCAAACGTTCGAATTTTTATTTCTTGTGGCTGAATTGTAGCTAATGAAAAAGCAAATGCGTCTTCTACTTCCTCAGGGTCAACAAACATTAGCCCGAAACAGTATCCTTACCATTTTCCTCCTTCTGTTTTATTCCTGTTTTCTTTGGCAAGACCAACTTCTTGAATCTTACGCCATCAAGATTGTGATAGATAAAATCTACATCCTATTAGGTTGACTTGCGACCAGACAGTACAAGCTGCATTGTGGATAGCCTTTTCGAAATCGACGACGATTTCCTTGGGAAAAAAAGAGAACGAAAAGACGCTGCAGCACTTCTCCACGTGTTCAAAGCACTTTACATACGTTTCAGTACATTTGTCCGGCACCACACAAAACACAAGCGGTATATAATGTCCGTTTAGGCAGCCGTGAATAGCAAACAGTTGCAGAAAAAATTTAGTGCAGTAGTCAAATGTACCATCTACGTAGATTTTGCAACATTTGTACAGATTCTCCAAATTTGTAACGCAACTGAATACTGGTATGTGAGAATCTTCATCATTCACCAACTTATCACTTCGGTTTGTGCGATAATTTGTATTTGTCTTTAGTGCATTATGAACTTCACTTTGTGATTTAGGAAGGACATGAAGTAACTTCCTTCTAGCGTTGTATATATTGCGTTTCATGTAGGTTAGATCCTTTGTCTGGAGAGCTGTTGTATCTTCATTAACCATAACTGGATGAAAAATTTTACTTGGCCGACTACTGATATCGTCAACGACTTTTCTTTTCGCTGAGCTTGTGATGATATTTCGTTGAATATCTTTAATGTTGTAGGCACCATGATTGTAAAATTTGGTGTCGAGATGGTATAATCACTGCCCACGGTGCAAACACTAGCAGAACACTTTGGCTGTTTGCACCTCCACTTCTTCTCGCCGTTTTCAACTCTTCTTTGAAATTGTATCTGTAGTTGTTTATTGATAAAACAACATCACCACGCTGACTGATACTTGTATATCCATAATCGGTTACACGCAAACGACTGAGATTCACTGACATATCTGAAATGCTACTGTTTATCAATCACCCTCGACACTTCTATTTGTATCCAGGGTGCAAAACTTTTTAATTATAAGGGGATGAGTAGGTATTTTCAAATTATAAATATATTTCCTGAAATCTACGTAGATTACCTGGCAAGTAATCTTTGTCAAATGAAGTGTCATGATAATTGAGGCGGCCGAGTTTACATATCAGAAATCAGGCACATCATTTTGGCCGGCCGAGATTACGTACTCATTAGTGAGCATTACCTGATAATCGGCCCAGTTTACAATCGCCCGTATAAATATGACCATAACGAGCAATACAAAGTATCCAATACTGGAATGCTGTTGGATGAGAGTACAGATTTAGAAATTATATGTGTCCAAAACAATTTGTGGCGATACTCCAGGAAAAAGTTACATCACTGTGCTGTGGAGTTATTCAGGCAAGAGCTTAATAAAAATAAAATTGGAATTTACTCTGACAGCAGAGCGGCTATGAAAGCAATCAGTTGATTCTAAAAAGCCGGGCTCAAACGACTCGTGTACTTGGCAAATACACAATTATTTACGTACCTACGAGCTTTGCGAATTGCGATGGCAAGCAGGGCGCTCACACGACGTGTACAATTCACAAGTACGCAAGCGCAAACATTGGGTTTAAAAACCTTGACAAATTAATCAGTGGTGTGGCTAATGAATAGTAGCAGTAAAAGCCAATTATTTGTGCATTTCGTTTGAGCGCCTCTACAAGTATAGACAAGTTTGTACTTGGCAAGTGTACGAATAATCGTGAGCCCTTTGACTCGGGCCATTTTTACCGACCACAAATGGAAAACCAACGAGTGACAAATAATTGTACAGGTAACCCACTCACACGACATGGCAAGTACACGAGTCGTTTGAGCCCGGATTAAGCTTGTCTGGTATCACCTTCGGAAAAAAAACACCAAACAATTGCCATCGAGACAACTATGCAAACCAGAATAATCCGGGAAGCACTTGTGATAGACGAGCGCTCCAAGTGCCTCAATACTCGCCACGATGAACGGAGATTTTCTATCATTTTGAAATATATTATTTCCCGCCTTCCCTTAGTTTCCCCAAGTTCCACGAAAAGTTACGCTATGAATACTGTTTTTCCAACCAATCAAACACAAACCCTTCTTCCGAATAAGCAGGCAGATTGGGACTTCAGAGGGAGTGACGAGACCTGCATAGTAGACAGGTTCAGATCCCGGCATCAAGTAAAAAAACATTTAGGTACGTAATAATACCTAGAGTGAGCGGAATGAGGCTGCAGTGTGGAACCACTGCCTTCACCTTCGGAATATTCTTTTATTCCTTTCAGTTCTTGAACATGGCTCCAAAACCGCAGTCAAAACGTCGAACATTAATAAATCCGAGATTATTTTGTTCAATGAAAACTGTATCTGCTTGTAACTCCATCGAAACTGAAAGTCAAGTGCCGTAAAATTAATTGACAAAATGAATGTGTCATCGAAAAACCCTGAAATACTCGCACATAATCCATACACGTTTGCGACAGGAAGTCGTTAATTGGTTGGATATGGTTCATAACAGGTACAATTTCTTAATTAAAAAGAAGCCGTGTTCTCCAGTATTTATTTCTCGCAAGGAATCATAAACAAACGCACCAATGCCCGTTATAAATTGAGAAAAACAAGGACACTGGAGAATTACTTTCAGATCGGTACGGTCGAAATACGGGAATTATGTCATTTCAAAACTAACAACAAAATGGAAACATGAAGAAATATTGCATTAATATAAATATTATTCATTTCCTCAGAAAATATATGCAGAATTGAATTATTCAGCAAAATCTCAAACGAATATACCGAGGTAAGCTATCACAAATGCTGATATGATATCAAATTTATATTATGTTGATATTTGATGATATATTAGATTCCGGGCATTTACCCGTCATTGTCAAAATGTATGCCATCTATTTTTAACCATCTATTTCTAGTCGACGCGTATATTTTTTTTGTTTATGTATGACCACGCGTAACTTTTCACTGAGTTGTTCGATTTTGACTATTTTTCCATTGGATGGAGGGTATACCTAGAAGTTGGTCCCATTCGAATTTGAAAAGAAATGTCAACCTTAAGGGTAGAAAAATGGGGGATATTTATCGTTCACTCACTGAATGTTTACCCGTAAACCGATTCTATCACTTATAACTTTGTACTGGGTTATCCGATTCAGATGATTGTTTTCTTATTGGATAGGGAATACTTTAGAGTTGTTAATATTTGAATTTGGAAAAGAATAATCCACCCCTAAGGGTAGAAGAATAGGAAATGATTGATTTATCATCTGTGAACAGATTCTGTTGAAACTTGGCACACATATTTATTTCTGATAACACTACAATATAAAGGAGGAATTATTCTGATGATGGAGGCGGAAGACAGTCGTGCGATCTCCTCAACGATTCACAGCAGCTGCCTCGTGTTTGGGGTAATTTATACATATACCGGGTGACAATGGGACTAGGGCCATGCCTATATTTCCTTCACTTATCAACCGATTTGGATAAATTTTGTACATACATATGAGACACAATTTCGAATTGACAGACATACGAAAACAAGATGGCCATGTATGTTTGATGTTTTTCGGATTCTATGGCTCAAATTACATACGACGGTGTTGCGACATTTTCATTTCACATTAAAAAAAAACTCGAGAGGTGTCAAGGGACACCCGGATGGAACGAAGTTCCTTTCGATTAATGAGTGAAGGAATTGTAATAATTTTTTTTTTTTAAGTTATAATAATATTTTATATATATATATATTTATATATCTCTGTCTGTCTATTCTTTCGTACACGTCATAGATGCACGGGACTTTGTAAACACAAGTGTGTATATATATATACTCTCTCGACTTCGTAAACATAACAGCGTACAGGTTAGAACACGCACGGCTTGCTAAATACATACGCATTGATATTGTAATTTGCTTTCAATTTATTAAAGTTATAACGCGTACACTTGCTGAACACACAATAATGGAGAGATTATAACGCGTATGACTTGGTTAGCACAATAGTAAAGAAAGGTTATAATGCGTACTTGCTAAAAATACATAAGCATTTATTATTTTCTGAATAAAATCTCCACTTACCTAATTCCATCAGCAATATCCGGAACTTGTGCAGAAACACTGTCAGGATTCATTATTGTTATTATTTTTTATTACTTATGTACAAAAAACCTGTATACACTCAACAAAAATAATCGTCGCGACACCACACTGTTCAATGTGAAATAGAAAGACGAAACGAAAATAACTGGCTTGCTTTCTATGAGAGAGAGAGAGAGACAGAGAAACACGCGCACGCCGCACGGCTTATAACCATAGCGAAAGTCTCGTTCGTTACAACTTTTGGTCTTAATTTATTCCGTCTAGCCCTCTTTCGCAACGCGCGATAAGGAACTACGTTCCAAAAAACATTTTTATTAGCTCAGGAGCCCTTGATCATGTTAAAATCTATACTAATTTAGATCAGTAACTCATGATAATGGTCATTTCATCGATGAGATCAATGACAAATCCTACAGTAGGAATTGGAATTTTCTGAACGCATTTTTAACGAAAAAAACGTTTTTTCAAGTGGTACCTACCGAGGGTCATCTTCCCATTTGAAAGATAATTCAATTATCAATTCAACGATATACATTATGTACCACTTTCTTTTTGTTCAAAAGTTAAAACGAGTATTTCGGCACGGGAAGTATGCTGAACGAAAAGTTTAGGTTTGGTTTTAAATTTTCATCAATCATTGGACCAATTCTTTTCGTAGGGCCTTTGATGAGCAAAAGATATTTACAATCCTTAGAGAACGATATTCGAAATATTATCAACGATTTACCTGAGAACATCAGGGAAAATATATTTTTCCAGCAGGATGGTGCAGGACCACATGAAGCTTATATTGTTCGGCAATATCTTAGTGATACCTATGGGCAGATATGGATTGGAACAAATATAATCAGATGGCCAGCCAGATCTCCCGATTTGACTCCTATTGATTTTTATTTATGAGGTTATATAAAATCCAAAGTTTACTCGAGGAGACCAACTTCTTTGGAGTACTTGAGAGATAGAGTTGAGCGCGTATTTCAGGAAATTCCTGCTCACGAACTAATAAATGTAATGTGTACAATAAACAGAACTAGTCTATGTGTAAGGAAAAACGGGCAACACTTCGAACATATCATTGGTAATTAATAAATGAAATGACTTTTTGATGGTTGTGAAACTCTTCTATTGAAAACAGGTTAATGGTATTGTGAGTAATAATTTGTACGTTGACATTTCACTGTTTCAGTCGTAAGTTTATTTCAGTTTGATTATATTAAAGTAATATTTTCTGTAATGGGTTTATGATCATTACATATTGTCAAGTCGATTATTTTTGGTAATTCATTGTTACCATTCTGAAGTAAAAATTGAAAGAATGAATATGTGTCATGTTATCCACGAATTTTTTCAGATTGATTTCATTTTGTTAGATGGCTCTCTACGTTTTGAACAAAAAGAAAGTGGAACATAATGTATATCGTCCAATTGGTAATTGGATTCTCTATCTGATGGCAAGATGGCCATCGGTAGGTACCATTTAAAACAAACAATTTTTTCGTTAAAATTGCGTTCAGATAATTGCAATTCCTGCTGTAGGATTTTTTATTAATCTTATCGATGAAATGACTATTACTATGAGTTACTGATGTGAATAAGTATAGAGTTCAACCTGATCAAGGCCTATAATTAATTCATCTACAGATGGAATTTGTATTACATGTTATTAGCCCACACATTCCCTACCAATAAACAGTTCAAAATATCCCAATAAGAATTAAACTGGTGGCAAATTGCGTACTTGAATTCTATAAATGATGTTATGAGCAAAACAAAACAAAAATTACAATTTTAAATGGCATTTTAGAAATATATTCTGTAAAATAGTCCAAAGTAGACCCCCTCCCCTATCACCAAAACTACGAGACCTAGATGTTTGAAGAAATCATGGAATAAAACGCCTAACTTGAACTTTACAGAAAAGTTTTAGATTTATAAAAAATAATTTGACAAACTTATACTCTTATACTCTGTGCGTGACACAAATTATTGAAAAATATTCAATTTTTTTCTGCCTTGTGGACAAATTATTAATTTGCATGCCAGGAGTCAGATTTTGACGAGCATTTGTCAACATGTAAGGAATACCACTCAAAACAATTTTTGAGATGACTTTGATTTGAGAAAAGAAATAAAAGTGATTTTCTAAACGTTACCAGAAGAAAAAAAAATTTCATTGTACCTACAATAAAAATTTGGTAACACTGTCGTATGTAATTTGAACCGTAGAATCTGAAAAACTTCAAACATACAGGGTGTTCCATTTGAAAAATCGAAGTTGGTGGCTATAATGGCGAAACTGGAAGTCGGCCGTTTTGTTTTCAATGTCTGTCAATCCAAAATTGTGTCTCAGATCTATGTACAGAATTTCATTCAAATCGGTTGATAAGTGAAGGAGATATAGGTATGGCCCTAGTCCCATTGTTACCCGGTATAATTACATGTCCTTACTATCTGACTGACTGATTGACTGAGTATCATCATGAAGGCAAACGGTACGGTTGTGTTAGAGAGCTCTCTCAGGAATAAAAATTGTAAAAAATGTAAGAGGACTTTAATAAATGGAGTGAAGTGCATCAACTGTGAAAGTTATTATCATGCAAGCTGTGCTAGGAATTGCAGTTTCATTAAAACAATCAGTGATGATCTAATCACCTGTTGTGAATCATCAGTAAAAAATGTGAGTAATTTGGAATCTGATAATGACCAGGCCTTTTTTGATGCTATCGGACAACTATCGCCCGAAGGAAAAGTAGACATAAGTATTTTCACCTACGTTGTTGAACAAAAAGACCTGATAATTGATGAATTACGACAAAAGATTAAAATGTTGAATGATAAAATCGATCAACTGAAGAACGTAGAAAAAGTAAGCACAACAAATACTGCTGAATCCAAAAAAGTTATGGAAAAGGTATCCTACGCTAAAAAAACGTGCTCCGATTAATGAACCTGCTACCTCGAGAGGAGTTGCCGGTTCTGCAAAAATTCCCGAGGTCACAGAAAAACAATTGTCGCGTGTTCTGTTGGAAACTGAAAAAAGTGTAACGATTATATCAATCTGGCTAATCATAATGAAGTGGCTGCTGATAATGGAGAATGGAAACAAGTAGTCAAGAAGAAAACGAGGAGGCAATTGGTTGTGGGTCAAAATAACTCCATCAAGATTAATGGAAAAGAAATGAAAGGAATTCCAAAGATGACACTTCTCCATGTATACAGAGTGGACCCAACGATGACTGTTAGTGATCTACAGAACTTTCTAAAACCTCATTTTCCGGAAGTATCGTGTGAGAAAATGTCTTCCAAGTATCCAGATGTATATTCCTCCTTCAAAGTGAGTATATTTTATGACAACTTCAATGACGCGATGGATCCTTCCAAATGGCCTCAAGGAGCTCATGTACAACGTTTTTCAGAACTGAGAAGGTATGCTCTGCAACCCCCACCCCAGTTATTGTGAGTGATGATAATTATGATTATGATTTGATGTTATTGAACGTTAACTGTTTGACAAGTAATAAAATCGATAACATTGTTATTGACTATTCAGATTTTGATCTGAAATTTATATGTTTAACAGAAACATGGTGTGTGAAGGAGAGTGTGGATAGTTTCATAATTCCCGGCTTTGAAATAAGTAGTTATTTCACCAGAACGAAATATAAGGGTGGTGGTGTTACCATCTGGTCATTAACAGAGTTAGATGTCACAAAACTTGACCTAGACGATTTCTGCTTTGAAAAGGATATAGAGGTTTGTGGAGTCATTTGGAAATATAATGATGAAACAAATTTTATAGTGGTGACCTGTTATCGATCAACAGCGGGCAATTTCAATGTATTTTTCAATAACCTGAATATCTTATTATCTCACTTATTTAAATTGAAAATGAAAATAATTTTAAATGGAGATTTCAACAACCATTCACTTCATGACCGAGATGTGCTTATGTTATCCCAATTACTCATATCGTATAATCTCAATCCAACGGTTGAAGATCCAACGCGTATCTCGTTGACTTCACAGACGACTTTGGATCAGATCTATACTAACTTCAGTATTGAAAAAAAATGTAAAGTAGTTGATAATACTATATCAGATCATAGAACTGTTTTCTTTTCTATTAATTCGTATTACTCCAAGAAGGAGAAAAATTGTATTCGCAAACGTATTATAAATGAACAAACTTTGCACAATTTGAAAAATGCATTGGAAAACGAAAGCTGGTCGGAGATTTATTTGGATATTGGAGTTGAGGAAAAATTTAATTTGTTTCATGATAAGTTGATGAATTACTTCAATCGCGAATGTCCTTTCAAAAATATTAACACGAACAGGAATAAATCCCAGGAATGGGTGAACGAGAGTATAAGAGAATCTAGCAGGAATCTGAAGAACATTTTTCATCTACAAAAAACAAACCCGTCACTCCATGAATATTATAAAATACGTAAAAAACAGCACAAAGAATTAGTAAAGGAAACAAAGAATGTGTTTTACTCGCATAAAATATATTCCTCTTCAAATGTGAATAAAAGTGCGTGGTCTGTCATTAAAGACCTTACGGGAAAAACAAAACATTTTTCGAAAAATATATCAATTGAAATTGATGACAAAATTTGTTCAGATCCTCAAGTTATAGCTGATGGTTTCAACCGTTTCTTCTTCCAATCTCCTCATGACATTATAAGTAAAATAAATAATGCAAATATAATATCACAAAAAATATCTACTCCTAGCATCAAAAAAAGTGTTTTTCTTCAGCATGTAAATGAAGAGGAGATAGAACATGTGATAAAACATAAATTAAAAAATAAACATTCATCTGGCCCAGATGGTATATCTGCATATGTCATAAAACGTATTTCCACTCAAATCACAAAACCTCTATGTCATATCATAAATAGGTCTTTTCAGGATGGAATTTTTCCAAGCAGATTGAAAATGTCACTTATAACACCTCTTTTCAAAAAAGGCACCCTACATAATATGGAAAATTACAGACCAGTATCTCAGCCTCCTGTAATATCGAAAATTTTTGAATATGTAATGCTGAATTATTTGATGGGATTCCTGATGAAGAATAATATACTTAATCGAAACCAACATGAATTCCATGAAGGTCGTTCAACGATGACTGCTATATACTCTCTTTATGAAAAAATTTTGGAAGGTGTGGAAGCAAATGAAATTACTACAGCTGTATTCTGTGATATGAGTCGTTCATCGATAGTTAAAGTGTCATGCAACATGAGCTTTTATTGCAAAAACTATACAATTCTGGAGTTAGAGGAAAAACTCATGATTGGTTCGAATCGTATCTTCGATATCGTACTCAAAGTGTCAAAATAAATCATAGAAAAGAAAATATTCAAAATCAGTTCGTATCGACATATATGCCCAATGAAATTGGAGTACCCCAGGGCTCTGTTCTGGGTCCGGTTTTATTTGTGCTTTATATTAATGATTTGCCTGTAATTTCACCAAAAGCCTTCTCTTGTTTATATGCTGACGACACAACACTTTTGTTTCATGAAAGGTATGAGTGTATTCTACAGGATACAATTCACTCCACTCTCCAGAGTCTTTATGACTGGTTATCCAGCCATTCTTTATTCCTAAACCCATGCAAAACTCAATATATGTCTTTTCAAAACCGTCATCGTAATAGTACCACCGGAATAGATATAAATATAAATAATGAATCAGTAGAACAATCAAACTGTGTTAAATTTTTAGGAATAGATTTTGATTCTAATCTCTCATTCACCACTCATTGCGTAAATCTCATGAAGAATCTGAATAGCAAGTGTTATCAAATTAGAGTTTTAAGAAATGTTCTGGATAAACAAGCATTACTATTATTTTATTATGGTCAAATTCAGTCAAGATTGATATATGGTATTTTAATTTGGGGTAACTCGTCTTCTATGAAAGATATTTTCGTAACACAAAAAAGAATATTAGGAAACATTGCTAACGTATCTTAAAGAACTTCCTGTCGAAGACTATTCAGAGAGTATAATATTCTCACGGTTTATGGTTTATTTATCATTGAACTATTGATGTATATACACAAAAATCAAGATAAGTTCATGAAAAATGAATCGGTACATCATTACAATACAAGAATAAAAAATGATCTACATATTCCAAGAAATCGTACATCATTGTGTCAAAAATCATACCAAATAATGGGCCTTAGGCTGTATAATATATTACTTAATGAATATAAAAGATTTACCAAGTTGGACCATTTCAAATATAATATCAAGTTGCTTATGTTAGATATAAGTCCTTACAATATTGATGAGTTCACTGATTATTTTAAATAGAGTCGTTTTATTCTGTCTGAATTTTTGAATGTTTTTAAATGTGCAATATGTGTGTATGTATGTGTATGTGTATATATGTATGTATATATATATATGTATATATATGTGTATATATTAGTATAAGTATATGTATTTGTTTGTATATATTATGCTTTGATTTTGTTAAAGTGACAAATTTGTATCTTTTTACTTATATGAGTTTTTTCGTGACTTGTCCTATAACTTGTCAAAGTTCTCTTGAATGGACCAATAAAATCTATTCTATTCTATTCTATTCTATACGATCAACGCCCAGCTGAAACCGCTGGACTTAAGAGCTAAAATTTTTACACCATTTTTTTTTTATATTCCATCCCTAAAGGGGTGAAAAGGTGAGAAGGGGGGTAGAAGTGAAAGTACAGTTGGTTTTGAAATGAAAGTCATGGAAATTAGTATTTGGGCTTTTCTTCACAAATAAATATAAATTTTTTTCAGGTTTTTTGAAAATTCAACCCTAAAGGGGTAAAATGTGGGTTGAAAGTCTGTATAGTTTGATTCAAAGTTATGATCATGAAAATTGGTATATGCCGGTCTCTATTGAAAATAAAAAATATGTGTTTCGGTGTTTTTGAAAATCCAACCCCTAATGGAGTGAAATGGGGGTTAATTGGGATTCCGTTAGTTTTCAAGTTGGGGGTCATAACAATTTATATTTGAAGTCTATGTTACAAATGGAAGAGATATGTATTTCAGTGTTTTTAGAAATGGAAGTTGTTTAGGGATTCCGTTACTTTTCAACTTTGGGTCATAAAAATTGGTATTCGAGACGAAGAGACGCGCCGCCGCCGCGCCCCCGCCGCCATCATTTCACGCTTTACGTAATTGATTTGCTTTTATGTTTGTTTGGCGCCGACTTTAAATTAGTTACATCAGTTTAGGAGCTTAGTTATTAAGACTAAAAGGTTCCTTTTATTTTTTGCTTTTCAGTTCCATTTTTCCTCGGTTTAATTATTTGTTTAAACAGTTTTTATCTTTGCATCACTATAAGAAACTAATTGTGTTCTTTTATATATTATTCTATGATAATGCGGATTGGATTCACTCCATCGGTCACATGATTTCGTTATACCAACTAATATGATACAACTTCAATTTTCCTTTTTTCATTGAAAAGTTTCAACTTTCAGACTGAGGATGATTCTGGGATAGACTCGAAACAGGTTTTGTCAATAAACTGATCATTTTTACCATTAAATATGGTAGTTCTCTTTTTTCCTATTCCTCTTTGAGCAATGGACTACTTCACAAATCAATGATAGTATTCAAAAAACACATGTGGATGAGAAAGTAGACAAAAATCGTGTTTCTCCATCCTCCGAACATGATCTACTTGAACTATATTATCCAAGAAGCATAATAAATAATATATGGTAAATGCAAATGGCTGGAACAGGACTATATTTCAGATGTATATCTGGTACATGTGTTATTGTCATCGGGTTTCTAGGTGGATATTTCTTTGGCAACTATTCAGCCTGAGGTGCTGTACCGTCATCGGTTCGATATTATGAAATTTATGTATAGACAGTCAAGCGGGCCGAAAGAGAAAAGGTCATATCAGAATGTCAGTAACATATATTTCAAGTGATTGGTCGATTAGTGAGTTATTCATATGGATCAACAGATCATTCATTCGGAATTCGGAATGACATTGGAAGAAATATTGGAGCGAAAAAAACACGTTCTTATCAATTTTTCTCATCATCGTTTTTTTCTAAATGAGATTTAATAATTGAACCATCCCTCTCAAGCCAATGCTCTCAAATCTCCAGTAGGCAGAGAAGAGCATTGAGAGTTGTTTCTGGTTTGAAATACGGAGACGACTTTAGGGACAAATTCAAACAACATAAAGCATTAACGTTACCCTATATATACATACTAAAATGTCTATTATACATAAAAAAAATCTTACATGAATACACAAACCACTCCCAAATTCATGACTACCCTACACGAAATCGTCAAAACATCCAAGCCAATTATTTGAGACTGTCAAAAACACGCGATGGAATCTCCTATTGGACACCCAAGCCATACAACGCCCTCCCTGCGGAAGCCAAGGAACTAGAACTCCACAACATCAAAATAAAACTCAAACAAATTAAACAAATTTTGACCTAATTTTAATGCCTATCAGACTTCCAATGTGCGATTCCATCTCTTTTTCTAAGCTTTACTGTACCTATATTTCATCTTCATTTTTTATTTTTGCAATTGTTGTATGTACAACTTCAAATGACTTGTGTAAACACTCTCGTGTCCTAGAACCAATAAAGAATTGATTGATTGATTGATATACTCATTTGATGAATCGAATTGAAGTTAAGTATCTGTTAGAGTCCCTCTTTCCAGAAAACAATTCTTTCAAAACGATCGGGATACTTTATAATTGTTAATTCATCTACAGAACGAATTTTATGTATCTTTCAATGTATTTGAGGGGTTCGATAGTGGGTCAATTTTCAGGACTCTAAGATTACTGACGCGTCTGTCTGTCCATGTGTAGACGTAGAAATTTGTGATATAGTCAGGTATCACATGTTATTAACTCACACATTTTCTACTAATAAACCGTTCAAAATATCCCAATAAGAATCAAAGAGTTGGCAAATTGGGTACTTGAAAACTTGAATTCTATAAATCATGAGGGGTATCATTTAGAGAGGCTTGTTATGAGCAAAACAAAAAAGATCACAATTTTAACTAGCATATTTAGAAAAATATTCCAAAGTAGAATCCCCCCCCTTATCTCCAAAACTACGGGACCTAGAAGTTTAAAGAAATCAGAAATCAAAGAATTGAACGCCTTACTTGAAGTTTACAGAAAAGTTTTAGATTTCTAGAAATTAATTTCATAAACTCATACTCTTACACTCTCTGCGCGAGTCAAATTTTGTCTGGACCGCTTTTTATCAATATTATTGGAAAATATTCAATTATGTTCTGCCTTCTGAATTATGAATTTGCGTGCCATGAGTCAGATTTTGACGTGCATTTGTCAACATGTAACGAATACCACTCAGAACAATTTCTGAGATGACTTTGATTTGAGAAATGAAACAGAAGTGATTTCCACAACGTTACCAAAAGTAGTGTTTTTGGTTTCATCAACTTCTAGTATTATTTTCAATGAGAAACTATTTTCAAACGGTACGATACTGAGAAATTGGAAATATTTTATATATTATTTATTCCAATATAGCAAAACGCGGTGTAACGTATCGGGGCAAATTTACTGATTTTCCTTTTCTTTTCCCCATTCAGCGAGAGAGAAAACAGAAAATATTGAAAGTAATATGATTGTACTTTCTCTGAGAACATGTAAGTGCTATTTATAATATCTCAAAATACATTTTTTGATTTCTTGATTGCTCATAAGTATTTTTTCAGATATTAAATCACCAGTGGATATCCCACATTATCTGATAAATCTTTCGAAATTGTTTTTATGAATTCCCTAGCTATAATATTGAGAATCAATTTGTTGAAGTCTCTGTCTTCCAAAAATGAATGGGAACATGAAGCTAACCTTGAACTCTATTGATCTACTCGCGCCGCATGTTGAAACATATGATATTGTTGTTGCATATGTTGATATTGAAGCAAACAAAAGACAATAACTTCCCTTAGTGATGGATATTATACTAGTACTGTCTCTACCTGAAGAAGCTATTGTATAGCGAAACACTGATTTAAATAACAAACCTCCTCAATATTATATATGTTCACATTGGATCATAAGCTTTACCAAAACTAGAAGAAAAAATTCGAAACGTTGGCAAGAAAGTACTTTTTCAGGTATAAAATTACCAGTGGATATTCCACATGACCTGATAAATCTGTAAAAATTAATTTTATTCATTCCCCAACCATAATAGTGAAAATCAATTTGTTGAAGTCTCTGTCTCCAAAAATGAATGGGAACTTGTCGAAGCTATCCTTGATGACTGGAACTCTATTGATCCGCTCGCACCGCACTCCAGAATTAATATACAGTCGTGAGTCGTGAGTGGTATATGTCAGGTCTGATCGCATTTTTCCGGGCCTGGCTTCGAGTATAGCCGGTAGAACTCATAGATGTATACATTGTTGCCGCATCTACGTTTCGACTGAGACGTTTTATTGTGTTCTTTTCCACTTTTCGGTGGGCCAAGATAGTTTTCCAGGATGTTAATACATATGATATATGTCTTTTGTTGTTGCATATGTTGATATTGAAGCAAACAAAATACGCTCACTTCTCCTAGTGATGGATATAATACTAGTACTAGCTCTACCTGAAGAAACTATTGTATAGCGAAACACTTATACAAATACCAACAAACCTTCTCAGTATTATATGTTCATATTGCATCATAAACTTTAGTAAAACTGAAAGAAAAATTCGAAACGTTGGCAAGAAAACAATAACCAAACTTATCCAAACCCTTCTCAATATTATAAAATCGAAAATTTCGAAAGATAAAGCGGGTTCTATGAATGATACGCGACTAATCAAATCGATGAAAAATAAAACTAGATTAAATGACGTAACATTTACCAGATCAGACAAAGGAAACACGGTTATTGCTATCAAACATGGATTTTTTTAGAAAAAGATCATTGGAAACGTACCTATTCAGGTATACACTGTATACATACTCGCGAACCTGAATAACAGGTATCAAGTAGATGCGATTTTGACCGACTTCAGTAAGGCCTTCGACAAGATACACCACGGTCTGCTTGCCTTCAAGCTTGCTGAGGTCAGTGTTAGCGAAACACTTTTGAGCTGGTTCAAATCACATGTCTACAAACGTTCTCAGGCTATAACTATAAGTAACTGTATATCACAAACAATTTCCATAACGTCGGGTGTACCCCAAGGCTGGCACTTTGGGCCCCTTCTTTTTAATATCTATAAAAACGATATTTCAAAATGTTTCAAATTCTCGAGGTACGCCGATGATATGAAGATATTTCACAGTGTTGAAAATCCACTGGATACTTCTCTGATCCAACAAGATTCAGACAGATTCTATTCATATTGCGTTGAAAACACTTTAGATTTGAATCTCAGCAAATGTCATTAAATTACTTCCAGCAGAAATAATAACCCAATTACAGATTATCAAATCCTTTTCCCGACATTCGGGCTGAAGTAAAAGATCTGGGAATAATTTTTTATAAAAAAATTTTGTTTCATTATCAGAACATGTTACAATTTCAAAGATCCTATAACCGTTCTTACCCTTTTCTGGCTTACGTAAACAGCACCTCAAGCTACCTCTACCATATGGAACCCTCACTACATTATCTATATAAAACAACTGGAAAATATTCTAAATACATTCATCCATTATATCAAGAATAAATATTTTCATGATATGCCTCATATTTGAAATAATTGTATAGGAAAAAAATTCAATCTACTACCTCTTGAAAACACAAGAGATATTGCCGATAAAAATGTTTTCTTCGAATTGGTAAATAATATGATAGACTCGGTGCCAATTGATAACTCCATCCACTTTATCGTTCCGCAATATCCAACTCGTTGTGGACAATTATTTGACACAACAATGGCTAATACAAATTATTATTTGAACTCTCCTCATCGTTGTTTCAAAAACTACAATTCCATATCCAATTTTATCGACATAGATATAATTCGTAATCCATTCAACATCTTTGTAAATAAACCCAAATCATATTTTTTTTCGATCCTCTGAATAGTATTAACATTATGCACATTCTCATGTACTCACGTTTCCTTTAGATTGTGTATAACATGAACATATTAATACCTCACTGAATTTCTTAGTTGGTACTCATTATTATTCAATGTTATATCTTCCTTTTTTTTTTTTTTTTTGTTTTGAAGGGGGAAACCGCTTGGCACCTGGGCCTTGTGTCTATCAGCTCAGGTAGTGTCGGGCGCAACTCCGACTAAAACCCCCCCCTCGCCCTCCTATGCTTGGGACCATCTTGTCGACATAGCGTCAAGCATAGGCGGCGTACCATGCAGCTGATTCTTTCTCATCTTCACATGGATTTTCCACGTCACGTCACGTACAGTACATAAATAAATAAAATAAATAAAATACTATACTAAAATATCACAAACATAGGTATCACAGACTCAAATATCACAGTTCATCTCCATCATTTATTGGGAATCGGTCCTGCCTTTGCATAGCCCTCTCTTCCCTTTCTTTAGCCTCCATCACCTGTCTTAGAAAATTGTAGCCCGCCTGCCATCTTCTTTCATCAGTGATCATGAGTCCGATCATGTTCTCAGGCACAATTGTTACCCTCAAGGCCATTTCAGCGTTGTGTCGCTCTCGTTCCCATCTCTTGCATCCAAATATTGTGTGATTTGGGTCATCCCATTCACCACAATACAAGCACCAATCGTCCGCGGCTTTTCCTATCTTATAGGTGTATTTTCTGAAAGACCCATGCCCGCTAAGGGCCTGGGTTATATAGTAATTTGTGCCCTTATGGCTACATTCTATCCACGCTCTCAGGTTCGGAATGAGTCTTCTGGTCCATTGAGCAGTAGTAGTATTTTCGTCCCATCGCGTTTGCCATTGTTCAATGGTCCTTTTCCCTCTCTTCCTTCTTTCCCCTTTCAGTCAGATTGGGAATGGAATCCAGACGTATCCTTTCCTCTATCATGAGGTCTATTGGCGGTATTGCCGTTATGACGCACAGTGCGTCAGCCGACACAGTCCATATGCCAGGGCCCACGCGGAGTAGCATCTTCCGCTGCGTTGATATCAACATGCCCCTGTATGTCTTCACTCTGGTGACATCGCCCCACACGGGAGCCGCGTATAGGAGGACGGACTGCACCACTCCGTACATCACTCTTCTCTTATATAGGCCAGGTCCCTTGTGTTTGAAAGGACCCTCGTTAGGGCCGTCACCTGCCTATTCACCTTGTCACAGGTCTCCTGACGTGTTTATTAAACCTCAGTTTGTCGTCAAGCCAAACCCCGAGATACTTAACGAATCTTTTTGGAATTATCTCCGTGCCAGCCAGCTCGAAGCGAATTCCTTCCCTCTTCCTGCGTCCCCTAATTATGATAGCCTCGGTTTTCTGCGGGGCAATCTCTAACCCATTATCCTCCGTCCAGCGTTTAATTATTGCTAGGCTCTGGTTTGCAGTGCGCGTCAGCTCGTCACTTTTGTCGGCCGTGATTATAAGTGCAAGATCGTCGGCGTACGCGACGGTTGCGCAATTCTTCGGGAGGTCCAGCGTTAGGATGCCATTGTATAACACGTTCCACAAAGTGGGACCGAGTACGGAACCCTGCGGGACACCCTGTGTCATGTTATATCTTCCTGGGAATACTGTTTTGAGTTCGTCCTCTTTGTATTCCTAAATGAAAAAAAAATCAATAGAAGTGATTTTTTCCAAAAAACTTTAGATTTTTCGGACTCAGGGGATTTTGGAATTCTAAAACTCGATCCAACTCATTCATACCAATCACAAGCTGAGGATTTTTTGAGGAATTCAAAATTACTTTTTACCGAAGGGTAAAAATTTAGACTAACAATAATGAACCCCCAAACACCTGAACTGTACTCCCTTATCAAATTACACAAAAAAACTACCCTATTAGGCCAGTAGTCCCATTTGTTACTGCTTCAATAGTAAAACAAGAATCATTGCAAATTTAAGCAAAGTATAGATTCGATTGATACTATTATTCTAGTCAGAGAGTTATTAAACATAAAACAAGGAATAATATACTTTGTATCAATTTGTTTGAAATTATTTTCAATTCGACAATAAAATGTATTTTTCCTCAAAAGGGTTTATTATGGGAAACGCTTTAAGTCCTTCACTTGCCGAAATTGTTATTGATAACTTAGAGGATTCGATTAATGAACATCCGGTGATGAAACATTTCTTGTAGTGGTTTGTTTCATTGGTGCCAACAGACAATTAGGAAGAATTCATGAACATATGAACAAAATTCACTATCGAAATAGAATCAGGTAACTCAATTAATTTCTTGGACTTGACAATGATCAAACTGAACAAAAACCATTATTTTCTACAAACGCTTCCACACAGACATTACTATTCATGTCAATTCTAACCATCCCTACCAACATAAAGTTGCATTTTATAATAGCATGATTAATAGGACTTAACATCATAAAACAAATTGCATTATACAATTAATATGAAGTGGATCTGATAGATAGTATTCTTTCCAAAAAAACTTCATTAAAAAACGAAGTTTTTCCTACCACCAAAAGCTCTAATCAAAGTTATAGAACACCTACACACTTTCCTAATAAAGAAGATTTAAAATGTTCGTATAGAACAAATAATACGTTGCGTAGATTCATCAAACATAATAGAGACATAATTTCGAAATCCGAAAAATCGGTAGTATATAGATTGAATTTTGGAACTTGTCCTGAGGTATTATTGGCCAAACTGGTAGAAAATTCAAAGATAGGGTCCATGAACATCATATAAGTTATATAAAAAAGAAAACAAATTCAACATATTCCAATCACCTTTTAGAAGAAAACCATTGTTTCAATGAGGATTTAGAAATTTTTCACCCAGAAAATGAAGGTTCGATTTGAATGAGTTGGAAACATTAGAATTTGTTAGTTTGGAAAATTCAAACGTATTGCTCAACGACCAACCGGATTTGAAAAATTCACCACTGTTGAATTTGATTTCCTAAGAAATAGACTAAACTAGAACTTGGAATAACTCCTTTGTAATCATTATAATTGGGGATATATTTTATGTTTCAAGAGATTAGTGTCGGTCCACATTTTTCCCTTAATTCTATTGAATGTGAATGATGTGATGATTTTATAATTTATTCCAGTGAAACTAATTCCATTATCTGTTCACCGCCTCGAGATACTTCCAATCGTAAGACGACACATATCTTGTTATGAACCAACTGAAATCATTACGAATGTACAAGTAGTAACATTTTACGATCGTATTTTATTCATCACTTTATCACTATATAAATGTCAACCTTCTTCGAAATGCGCGAATGGAACCATTAGAAAATCAATTCACTTTCGTCGTTAGGATAATAAGATGCATAAACAGTAAAACTCATTGTGTTTTGATAAGAATTATATCAAGTACAGTCATAGTCCACCGATTTTATTGTCTCATATAAAAAGGATCGGCACTTCTTTAAGGTTTGCCGATTTGATATGTAGTCGAAGAATGTTACTCATGAAATGGTAGGATCGAATTGGTTCGAGATTAATATAAACTTGAGGTAGTTCTAAAACTCAAATGTTTCAGTACAGTTCTAGATTTTATGAATAATTAATCTAAATATACTAGAATATATATATACCTACATATATATATATATATATATATATATATATATATATATATATATATATATATATATGTAGGTATTTCTTGAGGATGAGGGTTCGTTTTATTGACTACAAATTGCTAGGGTTTGATATTCCTTGAGTGGTTTATTGTTGACGTTTCGACTAAAATACAGTCTTTCTATACTAACGACCTATTTGAACTGATGTTTGACACCATGTCACCCAACATAAAAAACACAGCACGCAACCTGTTGAGGAAACAATATCGATCAAGAGCAGAAAAGCCCTCTGAAATAATAATATTAATTGTTTTGTGGTGGATGATATCATCAAACAAATCACCTCACCATGTACTTTATCGACGAAAAATTTGAGAAACACAGAAGAACTGCCAAACTAGTAGTTTCGCAGGGAAATAGAGCAGCCTATCAAACACAGACGGAAAGAATATACAAATAACAATCTCCTAAAAATCACAAAAAATCGTTTCTGGCTGGCTTTTTTAATTGTTAATGAAAAAAAATTAAGAAGACAAAGCAGATATTGGATTTCTAAAACAATGCAAAGAATATTGGGAACGGTTTATGAAAATCAAAACGAATTCTTCGAATACTCGTTTGGATCAAAAACTTGTGGAAACAGCTAGAATGAAATGGATTGATTTAGAAATAAAAGATCTGTATAGTAGACGTAGTCATTTAAATTTGATAATAATAATACTGAATTAATTCACCATCATACAAATATATAAAATATTATAGTACACAGATTTTTTGTCATGTGGTAAATAAGCAGATTGGCCCAAAAAAGCTCTCAAGGAGCTTGTCTATGGGCAGTTTCTACACTATGGAGTTGAATCAGTCGTGTACATATTTCATAAAATAGATGGTTTTGAAGATATACATCAAGTATTCAGTGAGTGATGAGGACGTAAATATGAGCATGTGGGTAAAATGCTGATGAAAATTATAAAACAAAAACAAATCTTAAAAATTCTCAAAAAGTTTTTAAAAATGGGTTGACAAACAATAATATGATTAAAACTAGGTATATCAGAGTAGAAAAGCTGAAACAACGTTAAAAATACATAGAATATATAATTTTTTTGATTAGGATTGTATGGGTTGAACATAAGTATGGAATATGCATGAAACGTTAACATAACTCTATCATAATGACGTAGTTAGGTACAAAAAAAAATCAAATGTGTAGAAAATACTATGTTAGTAAAACCTCATTTTGTCAAGAGTCAATGAGGTTGTGCAAAGTAATCCTATTAATAGACAAAATCCAAGCTTTTACTTTCTTTTTGAACAGATTCAAGGAGTTGATTGATTTTATCGAGCCTGGTACAATATTCCTCAACCTTGGAGCAATGTAAGTAAAGGATCGTTGGTCTTTTGATTTGAGGGCACGTGGTAATTATCGGCATACAAATTATATCTTGAATTAACCTATAAACTAACAAATAGCAAATTCGAAAAATGCAATGCTTTCCATAGGCGAATAAAATCGGTCATCAACCATACATTGGAAAAGAAAAATAAAGCTCATAATAAGAAATTGAAGCAACTAGGTATTGACTCAAAGAGTCTAAAACTAGCTATAGCAATGGATAATATTGAAATTGTCGAGAATCATCCTTCTCAGACCTTTTCGCAGATAAATTAGACTTACTCAATGAAGGCTTGAAATTCAGTCATTCTAACAAAGCCACAATGGAAGTCACCATTAGTGATAAAAAATGTGGTTTGAAATATCACAATGAAAACACCAAAAATTATGTAAGAAACGCAAGTAAAATTCAACTGACACATACCTCTGCAAATCAGCCTACAAGACATAAGAACAGTGACAGAAAAGTGATAAAAAATCTGATAGAAAAATATTGCTTTTATCTGAATACAGATGAAGTAAACAAGGTGGTCATTCTAGATAAATCACAGTATTTTGAAAGGATGAACGAACATATTCACAAAGTCCTTATGAACAACTCAAAAAAACACCATTACCTAAGATGATACGCAACTATAAGTCAACTGTGGATAAGTGCAAAATAATATTGAATGATCGTTTGAAATTCAAGTTGCGTATAGCAAACCCAACGGTTCCAAAATTGCTAAAAATTTATAAACTCTGTAATATTATGAGACCAATTTTGTCAGGTATCAATTCTCCAACTTAAAACATGTCAAAATGGCTATCGGATGAGTTCAATAATTCACCTATCTAGCCAAATAGTTTCTCTATCAAGAATTTTTATGAGTTCATCGATAGAATCAGAAACTTAACTTTAGCGGAGGGTGAGATTGTGGTTTCATTCGATGTAAGCTTTGTGTTTCCAAGTGTAGCTTGCAGTATTTGAAAGAACTTTTGGAGTCGAACAAGTTTGAAACAGTCGAGGAATTTTTGAGATTGACATCCTTATACATTCTGCCAACAGAAGGAAGGCAACGCCATGGACAATTGTCTATAATCATTCATAGCAAATCTTTTTTTGAGTAAATTCGAAACAAATCTGAAACTTCAAAGTCAATATTTTTAAAAAAATTGGCTCTGGTATGTGGTGATGTGTTTTGCATTTTTGACAAGCAAAGTCACAACATAGACGCCTTCCTTACCTCCATGTTCGAACAAATTGATTTCACGGTAGAAATGGAAGTTGATGGACTTTCCTTGACACTCTGGTCATCAAAAAAAGAGCACCTGGAAATTGATATCTACAGAAAGCTCATTCACAAGAACAGGTTCATCCCAGCCGATTCAAAACACCACATTCGAATGGCTAGTTTCAACTTCATAATACACAGAGCCATAAACTTCCCATTGAATGCTGATCGTTTTCAAAATGAAATCAAAACAATCATGGAAATAGCAATAATCGATATATACAGTGACCGCATCATATGGAAAATTCTTTTATTAATAAATTTTGACAAATATCGATACGTGCAATCGCTTCTGCTTCGTACAGTGCCGTTCGTCTTTTCGTATTTGGTGGAAAATTAGAAAAATGTAGAAATTATGTCTCAAAACACACTTATTAGAAAAAATATCGAAACATGTTATTCGAAAAAAATTAAAACCAATTTTTTGCAATAAAAAAAAATCAATTTTAAAAAACACATTTCTAACAAAGAAACTTATTAGTTAAGCCAAAAGTAATATTTTGAAAACTATTTTGTGAAGATTCGCAAGCTATTTCTATTTTAATCGGAGAAAATTTTAAATCTGTGAATTTGCCATGTGTTCAGCTGCTTCATAAGAGGCCACTGAAATATCTTCAGGACATTAGAACCATGATACTGTCTATTATCAATAAAAAAAAATTAATTTGAATTTTTCATGGGAACAAAAAATTTATTTAATTTTTGACATAACAAAAACTAATAAATTTTTATTTTTTATTTTTAAACACTTTATAATGAAATTTAAAGCTGAAATAACTATAAACTAATTAAATACATACTCGAAACTTTATAATTGTCCCTTACTCGACATTTCTACCCTGACGTGTAATACACGTAGTTGTTCGTGATTTAATTTCTCTGGACACGTTTCGCAGCATTCGTGGTGTAATGTTATTAATACAAAAATGTATTGAACACCCCGTAGAGTAAATCAATGGGTATAATTTCCAAGTGGGTCACAAATGTGTTAGTCTGCAAAACACGAATTAGAGGTTTCAAAAGTGACGACTGATGGTTTGATCGGGGAGTCGACGTTGGGCTTCTGCCGTGCCCAATAGGGCAATGGGGGCAGTTAGAGGGTTGAAAGGTTGAGAAGCCCTATTGCCCTATTACCAATTTGAATATTATGGTTTTTGGAATTAGTCTACATGTAGTTATGTAAGTAACAAATATCTGTCTACATTTGTAATTCATGACTAGGTCCTAGAAGGGATTCATGGTTTCCTTTTAATAAATATTTTTCTATACTCTTTTACAAAGTGTTTTCAATCACTAAAGGGTCAGAATCTACCTAGTTAGTCGTGAACAAACCCCAATTCACGACAATACATTGTCGTATTACTTCTTCTAAATGGTCGATATTATGAAATTGCCGATGTTTATAGACCTCACTTTTAAGGTACGCCTATAATAAAAAATCCAAGGTAGTCAAATCTGGGGATCTTGGATGCCACGGGTTTTCTGAATATCGTCCTATCCAGGAGAGTGTTCGTTAAGCCACGCTCTGACTTCAGGGGTACTGACGCTCCGTCTTGTTGAAAAAACATATCATTTTTTCTTTGCAGGGCTAATCCATGGAAGAAATAAAAAAACTCATTATTTAAAAACTCTAAATAATTTCGTGAATCAAGGTTGCCCCTAAAAAAGTAAGGTTCAACGATCTAATATGCCTCACCAATAATCACATTTGAAGAAACATTCACTTTTTGTTTCTATCGTCCAATTTGGGTTCTCATCAGCCAACCATTCACAATTCTGGGAACTGACATTACCGTTTGATGTAAAGTCGCTTCATCTGTAAATACAATTTTTGTAGGAACATTTTGCTATTCTTCAATCATGCCTTGGAACCGAAATGAAAAATCTAAGCAGACATCGAAATCTCTTTCGAGTAAAGTGTGGGTGAATTTTGGTTTATATGCACGAAATTTATTATTCCTCAAAATTCTTCTTATGGATTTTTCAGATATAACTGTTTGTTCCTGCCTCTCCGATAGTGCCATCTGTGGATTTTTTGTGACCGATGACAGAACATTAAAGTCCGAGATCAATGAAGAAGGTCATCAGTCATGGGCTTACTATGTGGAATTTTGTTACGATTTTCTACACTGCCTGTAGATTTAAATTTGTTTGGAATACGCAACACAGTAGATCCATGGATATTCTTATTTGGATATCTAGCATTGAATATATCTTGCTGCTTTTCTGGAACTATGAAAACGCTCGACACATAGGTATTAAGACTAGCTTAATTTTTTCTTGCAAACTTAGCTTTTAACGCAGAACAAAATGTAAAATAACTTTAACAATGAAACAAACTATACAAGAAAAACGATAAAAATACCTGGATAATTGATAACATTACTTAATCATTTCACAACTCTTAATAACATATTAGCATTATTAGTCAATTGTTTCGTAGCCTCTTTGATCATGAGGAAATCTGTCGATGCACGCTTAAACAATGATAATATCATAGGTATGTATAATTCCAACAATTTGCCGAAAATCAATTTATTTTTTGTTCGAATAAAAAATTAAAATGAAAAAAGTGTAGGTACAAGGATCTTTATTGATAATAAACAGTATCGGGATTATAATCTCCTGGAGATATTCCAGTGACCTCTTGTGAAGCAGCTGAACACATGGCAAATTCACAGATTTAAAATTTTCTCCGAATAAAATAGAAATAGCTTGCGAGTCTTCACAAAATATCATTTGAAATATTACTGTTGGCTTTACTAATGACTTTATTTGTCAGAAATGTATTTTTCCAAATTGATTTTATTATGGCAAAACATTTTTTTTATTTTTTCATCTCAGATTCCTTTCAAACCATATACTATGTACTATGAAATGTCGTTCTGAACAACTTTTATGGATAACATTTTCCAATATTTTTTCAAATAAGTATGTTTTGAGCCATAACTTTTAAATTTTACAAATTTCCCGCCAAAACGAAAAGACGAACGGCACTGTACAACGTCTTTTGAGGTTTCTCTCGATGCAGAAGCTATTGCATGTATCGATATTTGTCAAAATTTAATAATGAAATAATTTCCCATTTGATGCCTACTTTCTGCCGGTCACTGTGTATTTAGTAGACATTATTGATAATATCTCGAGAAAAAAACGTTTTTCACGTTCAGTGAATGGGACCACGACTCTGAGAAAAACGACGGAAATCAAAAAATTCGTGAGAATTCTCAATCTAAAACTATATTCCGGGATGTGAATCTTCAAGCAGTTTATAGCAATAGAAATAACTTGCAAACTGGCTAGATAAGTCGGGAGTTTATGAAATTAGTTTTAAAAATTTTGACGAAGTCTATTACAGTCGGACAGAACGTTCAATTTCTAGAAGGTTTCACTATCATTTGGCCCATGCAATCTACCGAAGGGAGAATAAGTCAAGTGTAGCGAACCATATGATAGAATCTGGTCACAAAATTAATATTCATAATTTGAAAATTATCAAATCGGTCAACGACACTGGAAAATTGGACTGCCTGAGAGTATAGTTATCCACAAAAAACATAATAAAAATTTACTTAATGAGGTTAAAGGGCCTATGTAATCTACCTTGTTTACCTTGAGCCCCATAGAACCATCAAGATCCCATTATCGACTTGAGAACAGTAATTAGTATAAAATAACCCAATTAGAAACACCAGGTATTTATTGTGAGAAATTGTAACAATTTATTTAGTGTAGTTTACGTACTGATGATGATAATAGTAATCGTAACCTATATGCGCATAGGTGTGAAGTGAGTGAGTGTGGTGAAGGGGTTACTTCTGCAATTTTTGATTACTTGTGATCTGTTGCCAGTACCATATATTTCAATACAAATCTTCAATGGAATATGAATTAGTGTGCCAAAAACCACATATTATCCTTCCTCAAAATCATATTTTTTAGTTCTCAATTATTACTGTACGACGGAATATTTTTCACATGCATACTCAATAAATCGATATTATTTTTTATTCAATCTATTAGGTGACCAAAAACCGAACCCCTTCATCTTCAATTCCGCCTCTGTCAATGAAATAAAATTTCACCGTGTCATTCCCATCATCCTACAGTTTCATGTAGGTTTCGTGTTGTAAATAAAAAATTAAAATGTCTCGTGATTTGTTCGGAACGTTTTTTATTTGCTGGCAGAGCCTTTACATGTTCATTATGTTTTTATGGCATCAAAAACAAGAAACTGCCTCATAATGATGATGACTCTGTTCAACGGATGTTGCTGGTACTTTTTTTGTAAGAGTTGGTCTTTATGTGGATTTCGGTGGGTGCCACCTGTGAGACAAAACAATTATTCTTTCCCAGATGTTTTACGATTCCTCAGAAGCAATAAAAATTAGTGAATTTTCGAACCAATCAACGAGTAGTTGAAATTTGGGCAAGTATGTGTGAGTCAGCAACATTAAATTGCTATAATAAGTAGCATAGTGTATTTTTGAATATTATTGAATGTGAACTCTGTCCCTTATTCTACAAAATGTATCAAGGTACACCAACAGAAGTTTCCTTTCCAGTACAGGGGTAAACGAAAAATACAAACGACGTATACTTATAATTTTCTTGAAACTAACAGCAAAACGTTGAAACAAGATAACGGATAACAGGATAACGGCATAATGTTTGGACGGGATAACGAGATAACTGCATAACGAGATAACGGAAAACTGGATAAACGGATACAGGATAACGGGATACGGAATAACGGATGACAGCAAACGGAATAACGGATAATGCGCTTGGATCCCAATGTGTTAGAACAACGCCCCAAATATTTGAATGATTTCAATCTATGTAGCTGTTAATGAAAAAAAAAGCAGAACACTTAAATTTCATGTAAAGTTTTGCCCAAGGAGACATTTTTTCATTTCTGAAATTTGGCAGTAAAAACTATCATGAAACAGGTTATATCTGAAAGAGTATCAGTAATAGAGGAATGAATGTTTTTTACACTCCAGGTATAAAAGTACGTACTAAGAAAGGATTTTCCAAAATTCGAATCACGAGCGGTTAAAACTTCTCTCTGAATTCTTGACTAATTTTTATCTCTTGAATAATTAATTTCATGATGTACTGTTTTCTTGCGAAGTTTCAACTATAAACTAGAAAAAGTTTAGTGTTGATACATAAAGAATACATCATCTCAACGAACATTATGATCGGCGCTGATTGAATTTTATATCATATTTACGTCAGATCAACCAGTATTGGAAAAAAGTAATGTAGGGATTCGAAAATAGGAATGTCAAACACTTAGCCTGATGAGTCAAATTGTCTCAATAATGGTCGTTTCAACCGATTCATCACCGAAAATGAACTATGAGGAATAATCAATTGGAAGTTGAAAGAAGAAATGGGAGATTTCAATCAAAATTCCATTTGCACTAATGGATTTTTTTCAATTAACTTTCGTTAAAATACGCGTAGTGTTGACATGGCTTCATTAATTGAAATTGATTTTCACAAGTATTTCGCAAATTCTGGAATCGAATCAAAATATGTTATAAAAAAGTGGAATCTTCTTGAAAACCACGCAGACAAATTCGCAAGCATATACGAAGAAAAATGTAGATATGTCAATTTGTATATAGGAAACTATTAATTAAAAAAAATCGGCAAAATGCGTAATTTTTTTTTTTGCTGAAAATAATTTTATATCATGTCCCTACCCCTATATCACGAAGATGTCGCTGATAAGTTATTTAATTTTGCATAAAGGTTACATTGCAGGAGTACGGCGAACCAGAGGATTTAACAAAATTTGGAACCTGGGGGGTTAAAACTATTCGTGATGATTTTCATATTATTTCTCTCTGAATCAGTTTTTTCGAAACGTCAAGGTAAATCAATTTCATAAACTTTTTTCAAAATTTGAAATAGTTTTTGTCCGGACTTTGCACCTCATGCGGTAAAATCTACCCTATTATAAAACAGGTCATATCTCGAAGAGCGTAGTAAGGGCGTAATAAGATATTTTTTCCAAAATTCTAATCGATATTATTACTTTCGAAATATTAGAATAATTTTCAAATTAGAAACTGTTCATTTTTTCATCATGCAGTATTTTGTTTTCTTCCATTTTTCAATTTGAACCTAAAGATAGTTGTGGGACAATACATAAAGTTAACATTATCCCAACCTAAATTATAGTTGGCAAAATTGACGTAATTTGACCTTGGAATAGGTTGGCGCTGAAGTAAGCGGAAGGAATTTTAGGTCATATTTTCGTCAGATTCACCAGAAAAATCTAAGGTAATTTGAAAGTCGATATTTAGCCCTTTCAATCTATTCATCACCTAAAATCGGCTATATGAAATAATAAAATTAAGGATTTTATTTTAATTCTATCCGCACTACTATGGAATATTCTCAATTAACTTACGTAAGGGAAAGAGAAATGTTAGCATATTTATCAAAACTGTATTTTGCGTCGAAACAAAAAAGGGTAAAAAATATGATATTCCTGGAATACACGCGGGCATAGGCTAGTGTCATAATAAAGCCAATTGGTGTTTATGGATGACATCGTATTTGTAACAAATATGAATGTGAATAATTGTAAATGAAAATTCAGAAAAAAAAATTATTTATATATTATGTTGGTAAGATTTAGATAAAAATTATCTGAAAGATGCTAGTAATCGGGAATAATTTGGAAAACATAAAGTCTAGTTCAATTTCTGACAAGAACTAGTTTGCCTTTCGAAAAGACAAAAAAGTATTGAAGGAAATTTTTTTATCTAAAAATAAGTTCTCCAAAAGAACTGGCTCTGGAGGATTCTTGGTGACTAAAATAGAAGAAAGACTTATATTATTCTATTATAGAGACATTCTATAATTAATTGTGTTGTGTCAAAATGGTCTTTTGACCTCATAACACTGGTGACGGCAGCCCATATGATATATAAATATTGTATGTACGTAATATCCATATCATTAAATAATAACATATTGATCGACTATTTTACGAAGGTGGGTTGGGATGAGAAATGTAAGTATAGAAAATGTTATTATATAAACTAGTTGTTTGTACAAACTGGTGACATTACACAAAGATATGAAAAAAAAAACAAAGAAAAATCTATTGACATGTTTTACACTGGTGACTGACCGGTGGAATATTTCAGTTACATAAATCTATTCTATTGAAATGAATAGTTAATAAAGGAAAAAACAATGACTTTAATTCCACTGATGACAGCGCGGTAGCATAGTTTTAAATTAAAGTTTTGTTTTTATGAAAACAAAGTTGTTTGTTCATTCGAAAAGTTCAGAACAACATACGCATTGTATGGGAAATAAGATAAAATCCGAGTCAATAAATGTTCAATGGCAGATAATAACAGTTTACTTTATTCGATTAATCTGCGAGATAACTCCTTTGGACTATTTAACAACACCGCTCACGTACGTTATAAAACGACCAATAATTCCAATTGTTCGATTTATACACCGTTCATAATGTTCGATAATATCGCCAGCAATAGTCATGTAATGGTACGCCCTATGGTGCAGATAATATCTTGATCGTGCGTTATGTTATCGCGAACAAGTAGACAATAGAATGTAGTAGGCCTTTGAGAAACCGCGCCCAATATACTCCGGTGGGAGCGATGGCTTATCTTTCAATGACCCATTTTTTCGATATATCAAAATGGGGCCTGTGCAGGTCGATTTCTTATGTTATTCCACATACGAAATGGAATTCTACGACACGCCAGCATGGCCGAGGCAAAAGTTACATGGAAAAAACAAAACAAAAATTGGAATATGCCAAAAATCAAAATGAAAGCGTTATAACTCCTAGTATAATAGTTAATCGAAAAAAATATCACTGTTCGAAAGGCTATTCACGTACTTCAAAAAGGGATAAGTATAAAAAATTTGAAAAATTTTTTTTTTTTGAAAATGAGCGTTCTTTTGGTGCTGACAATAAATATTTAATAAAATGTTTTTTTTTCAATACGCTGAAAGTTACTCATAGGTCATCCAACTGAAATTATTTTTTCACCAAAAACTGCGCAATTTTCCAAGCAAAATTTCATGTCGATTATGTATAGGTGATTTTAGTTTGCTACAATAACGGGAACCGGAGATATAACAATTAAACCACATTCCGCGGGTACCAGCTATATATATATATATATATATATATATATATATATATATATAATGTCCTGACAGTCCATATATAATGTCCTGACAGTCCAAACAGCTGGAACTATTGAACTGACATTTTGACAGCTTATTCCTATGATGACTAAGGAAGGTTTTTTTTTATATTCTATCCCTAAAGGAGTGAGAAGTAGGTGGAAGTAGAAGTACCGTTAGTTTTGAATTTGGTCATTGGATAGTGGTATTTGCGCTTTTCTTTCCAATCAAAGAATATATATGACAGGGTTTTTGAGAATTCAATCCTGAAGGGGTTGAAACGAGGGTTAAAGTATAAGAGTATCGTTAGTTTTCAAGTTGCGTCATAGAAATTTCTGTTTGTGGTTTTTGTTGCGAATAAAAAAATACGTGTTTCAGTGTTTTTGGAAATTAACCCTGAAATGGGGGTATTTGGGGATTGGAAGGGCCTTAAGAAGGGTAACGCTAAAAACGGTTTCAGTATATTCAGAAATTTTAGGGGTTAAAAGGGCTGAAATTTTGTATGAGGGTTTCGTTAGTTCTCAATTTAGGGTCATGAAAATTGGTATTTGAGGTCATTGTTACAAATAAAGAGATATGTTCAGGAATTGAACCCCTTAAGGGTATTTGGGCTTTTCTTTCTAATCAAAGAATATATATGACAGTGTTTTTGAGAATTCAATCCTGAAGGGGTTGAAACGAGGGTTGAATATTTGTATAAATGCACCGTTAGTTTTCTAGTTGCGTCATAGAAATTTCTGTTTGTGGACTTTGTTGCAAATAAAGAAAGACAGGTTTTAGTGTTTTCGGAAATTAAACCCCTAGAGGGGTGAAGGGGGGGGGGTAAATGAGGATTGGAAGTTTGTATGAGAGTTCCGTCAATTTCCAAGTAAGAGTTATAACAATTGGTTGAGGTCTTTGTTACAAAAAAAAACCTATTGCAGTATATTTAGAAAATTCAGGGGTTGAAAGGGTTTGTATAGGGGTTTCGTTAGTTTTCAATTTAGGGTCATGAAAATTGGTATTTGAGGTCACTTTTACAAATAAAGAAATATTTCTTTCAGTGTTGTCAGAAATTGAACCCCTAAAGGGGTGGAAATTTTCATGGGCTTTTGCCATGTTGGCTTATTTCGAGGGATCTCCCGGAAACCAATATATTTAGTTTTCGAGTTGGGGTCATGGAAATTGATGTTTTGACTCTTTGTCACAGATAAATAAGTCGTGTTTGACCTTATTTGAAAATTCCGTCAGTGAAGGAGTGAAAATCGGTCAGTGAATTCATAATAGTCGTCACAAAGCATTACTCTCGCTGTCAAATCGATTGTGCTAGCCAAACGAGATGACGGTATATCGGGATACCGAGATATTCCATTCCTAAAGGGGTGGAAAGGGAAGGAGAAAAAGAAAGTACCGTTAGTTTGGAAGTAACAGTCACGGAAATTGGTATTTGGGCTTTTTTTCTCAATTAAAAAACACGAATGTTAGGGTTTTCGAAAATTCAACACTAAATGAGTTTAAATGGGGGTTGAACATTTGTAAAGGAGGACCGGTAGTTCTTGAGCTGAGATCATAAAAAATGATATTTGAAGTCTTTGTTATAAGTGAAGAAATACTTGTTTTAATGTTTTTGAAAATTCAACCCCTTAAGGGGTGTGGAAGTTTGTATAGGCGTTTCGTTAGTTTTCGAATTGGGGTCATGAAAATTGGTATTTGAGATCGTTGTTACAAAACAAGAAATATGTGTTTCAATTTTTTCAGAAATGCAATACCTAAAGGAGTGAAAGTTTGCATGAGGTTTCCGTATTTTTTTCCGTTTGTCCCGTAAGTGTTTCTATACCATTCATCCGATTGCGATGAAAATTGGGTGAGTACGTACGCTCGAAAAATTATTCTGAATTAGTACAACCATATCACATTAGGTGGGGCACGAGTCGTTTCAACTAATGCGTGTATTTCATATATAGTTTAGTGGCAGTTCGAGTGTTTTCGTGACATTTTATGTGTGACATAACAAGTAATGAAAGAAGGAAAGATCGTGGCATAGCGGACAAATTATTAAATTAAAGAAAAAAAGGATCCTCGAGTGGGAGTCGAACCAACGACCTCATGATATCTAGCCATACGCTCTACCAACTGAGCCATTCGAGAACATAGGCATCGACACACACTCGCAAATCCTTTCCTTCCATAATTTAATGTTCATGTTAGAAATGAATCGAAGATCAAACCTGTCACTCTAACTTCATCGTTATTGGACGATTTCAGTAGCAGATTCAGGAAGATGATCTCTAACTACTGATAAGATTCAGCCAAATATATAAAGTGGAAGTGGAAATATTATGTCCGAAAGAAATACATGAAAGAAGGGAATATTGTGGCATAGTGGACAAATTATTGAATTGAAGAAAAGAAGGATTCTCAAGTGGGAGTAGATCCAACGACCTTATGATCTCCAGCCATACGCTCTACCAACTGAGCCTTTCGAGGACATAGGAATCGACACACACTCGCGAATCGTTTCCTTCCATAATTTAATGTTCATGATAGAAATGAATCGAAGATCAAACGTACTTCCTGAATCTGCAACTGAAATCGTCAAATAACGATGAAGTTAGAGTGACAGGTAACGGATCTCGACGGCCAGTGATAAGTACGTTTGAGTGTGTGTCGATTCCTATGTCCTGAAATGGCTCAGTTGGTAGAGCGTATGGCTAGAGATCATAAGGTCGTGGGTTCGACTCCCACTTGAGGATCCTTTTTTTCTTCAATTTAATAATTTGTCCACTATGCCACTATATTCCCTTCTTTCATTTATTGCTTTCGGACACAATATTTCCACTTTCACTTTATAACAATTAATGTTAATTGTGAAATTCTCATTGATTCTTTTACCTTATTCTCTTTACTTCAGCTAACTCAATCGGTTCGCCTACGGAATCTCAGGAGTCAGTTCTACTGTGGAGCCCTCTGGTGGTTCTTGATGTCAGTTTCAGAAAATGTCAACTTGTTATTGCTCAATCATTGAAAATAATGCAGAAATTCATCAAAATAATAATTTCCTTTATCCAGGAAAACTTACTGTTACCTATTCTGCGATAATTAACTTAAATTAGTGCTTCATAACAAAATATACATGAAAAGTGAAGTTATGTGATGATAAAAAGTGAAATGTAACCTATCTTTGTAGGTTATGTAGTCTATATACTAATTTATGAAAGTGTTCTATCGAAAGGGTTCTTTAATGAGATTTATTTTTGAAATGCACTGAGTTTATTAACTTTTCAAAGTACCTGTGGCTTCTTGAAACAAAAATGTTCAGTGTTTCGGATTGCTCTTCCGTTCCTGGAAACTGCCGTTCCAGTCTGCAGCCCCTTTGTCGACTGTGAATTCACCCTCGTACTGGTATATGTCTCGAATGAGAAGGTGAGATTCGTTCTGCATCTGGGTATTTTATCAGCTATAGTTCTTTATAGTATATCCTTGTGTTGTATTGGCAACTAACTGTTCTTGTTACAAAAATATGATTGATTTTTCAAATTCAAATTTCTTAAGTTGGTTCTTCCAAAATTACTTTTGCTCAATCTCCTAGCTTGTTGATTCCTTTCCCTTGATACCACACATCCTTTGTTTTTTTCTCGAATTTTTTATTTACACGCACTTCTCGTTGCACTTTTCATTATTTTTGTGTATGTTTCTAAATACCTTACATATATATAAAAAATTATTTTTGGCGTTTTCTGCTTTTCATATTTTCAATATTCATAATTTTGCATCAAGATCTTTCCTGACATCTCATTTGCTATTGTGTTCAGATATAATTTCATATACACAATGTTCTAACTTTACTATTTTGTTGTCTGCTTGTGCTCAAAAATATATTAGTAAATTTTCATTTCTATAATTTGATAAATTAAGCCAATTGCTTGTAATGTTGAAAACATGTTTATTTCAAACATAGGTATAGACTGATATTATATATGGTTTCAGAAAAACGGTAGAATCCCCAGAAAAACTGTAAAATAACATAGCATAAATTACTAAATATAATATTTTTTAAATTTATGTGATTTTTCGATTTTTAATTTTAATTTCATCTATTTGAACATTTAACACGTACTTCTAAACATAACAATATATAGTATTAGGAATAACTAATTCTCATATTCGTTTTCAACCCAGAAAAATACGCATGAGGTGTCGTTGATCTGGGTTGAAGTAACATTAATGAACGTTCATTTTGGTTGATAAAATCTGATCGTAAGAGGACTTAATAAATATCGACTATAATTTACGGCCGCCCTGGAATGCAATATTTCAGCTATAAATCATATTTCGACATAAATGGAAGGACATGCGGAGTAATTTAAAAAGCATCATTCATCATACATTGGTCTTCGGTTGGATGAATTATTGTTCTCATTATTCCAATAAAGGGAAACTTGATGGAGATAAAAATTCGCGAAATGAATGATTTTTCAGTTGCGAAGAAGAAACGAGTGCTATGAGGGAGCGAGCGACAAGTCGTTGGAATTATTTGATAATGGTTTTATACTAATGGAAATGAGAATTATGTTAATAATAGTGATCATATTCTATATTTTCTTTCGATGACATTACGTGAACCAACTTTGTGGCTTTCCTCGAACCAACAGTGCTTTTGAACAACGCAGTTAATTCCCACTGAGCAAGAAACATATCCGGGAGGTTTATCAACATTTAATCATTAGGATTTTGAGTTCCAGCGACACTTTAGCAAAATACGATGATTATACTTTATCGGAACTTCGTTTGAAACATCCTCGTTCAGACTCCAGAATGAAATTTCGAGATATTAATCAAGATTTATCGAATTATCCAATCCTCCAAGTTTCAGAAGAAGATGTTGTGGCAGCTATAAAATCTTTCAGTACTGGTTCTGCAGGTGGTCTGGATTCCCTTAGACCTAGCCATATACAAGACATGATCAGTCATAGCTCTGGTAGTGCTGGTCAAAAACTTTTTTCTTCAATCACAAATTTATGTAATTTCCTTCCATCTGGCAAAGTGAATTTAGAAATATGTCCTTTACTTTTTGGTGCTTCTCTCTGTGCACTCCAAAAAAAAGATGAAGGTATTCGCCCAATTGCTGTTGATACTTTTTATCGCAGATTAGTAGCAAAACTTTGCTGCATGAAAATTAAAGAAGATCTTGGTTCTTTACTACGTCCCTTACAGTTTGGTTTTGATACGCCAGGAGGTTGTGAAGCAGTTGCTCATTCAGCTCGAAGATACATCAATCAGCATCCAGACCCTTCTACCAAAGTGTTTTTGAAACTCGACTTCAAAAATGCCTTCAATATGAGTGATAGGAATGTCATGCTCCTCAAAGTAAGAGATAACCTTCCTGGTATATACCCTTTCGTGAATCAATGTTATTTGAATTTTGGTGATCAGTTAATAACTCCTGAAAGAGGTGTTCAACAAGGTGACCCTTTGGGACCCGCACTATTTTGTCTCACAATCGAAGAATTGACAAAGTGTTTGTCATATGAATTCGACTGTTGGTATTTAGATGATGGCTCTATTGCTGGAGATTTCAATACAGTGTTGGGAGATTTGGATAAGGTTATCATCCTATCGAAACAAATTGGTCTTGAACTCAATTTCAATAATTGCGAACTGATTTCACTATTAGACACAACAACTGATTTTGAATCCAAATTCCAATCATTAGCCCCTGGTATAATTTTTTTTGAAAAGTCAGATTGCAGCCTTCTTGGTGCGCTCCTTTCTATATATGCTCTTTCTGGACATATTAGAAATAAAAATGACTCTCTGCAGTTACTCTCCTCCCGTCTGAATGAACTACCAACTCACGTCTCATTCTTTCTTGGACTGCGACTTGGTTTAGATATTTGTATTCCTCATAAATGTATATGTGGTAGTGAAGAGAATCAAAGAAGAACTCATGGTTTGAGTTGTCATAGAAGTACAGGTCGATTATCCAGACATTATCAAGTCAATGATATTATTAAACGTTCTATGGTATCGGCAGGTATTCCAGCTGTGTTAGAACCTCTTGGCACTAGCCGAGATGATGGTATGATGCTGATACTTTGGAAATGTGGCAAACCTTTGGTGTGGGACTTCACTTGTGCTAACACAGTTGCAGCGTCTCATTTAGCAAATACTTCCGAATCCGCAGGTGCTGCAGCAATATCCAGCGAGAAATTGAAAACAAAGAAATATCTAAATCTTGGACATAATGATCTTTTCCATCCAATAGCCGTCAAAACTTTAGGTGTCTCTGGCCCTGAATCTCTGTCTTTTATTCATTGAATTGGATGGGCCGTGCTACAAAAAATAAACGTTCAACGTCATTTTTAACCGACGAAACCAAAAAGGAGGAGGTTCTCTATTCGACCCGTATATTTTATGTTTTTCCATCATATTTTTTTTTATGTATGATCACGCATAACTTTTTACTGAGGCATCCGATTCCGATAATTCTTTTCTCAGTGGATAGGGTGAACTTCGACTTTGGTCTCATTCGAATTTGAAAGATGAAATCCACCCGTAAGGGTAGCGAAATGAAGGATATTGATCACTCACCCTCTGAATTCTGGTCCGTTAACCGATTCTATCAGGCATAACTTTGTACTGGGTACTTCGATTTGTTTGATTCTTTTTTCAATAGATAGGGTATACCTTATATTTGGATTTCGGAAGGGATAAGCCACCCTCACGGGTAGAAGAATAGGGGATATTGATTTTTCACTAGTGAACATTAGCACACACATACGTAGTTGACAATGACAGATCGCTACTGACATTATTCTTGATCCGTCAAAATCAGTATATTTTATGAGAGGATGGAGTGATATACAAAGTAATGAAACGAACTGACCAGAACAACGAAAATAATTTATATTACAACAAATAGTAAAAGTAGATAATCATATTATTTAACTGGTAATAGTTGAAGTAAGGTGGGTAAGTAAGTATTTTGGAAGTAATGAAAAAACAAGTGGGTAGTAATTGGTAGATTTTAGCCACAAAAAATTGAAAAATAAAAAATTTTAACAAAAAATTAAACCGACGAAATACGGAACTAAAAAGTAAAAAATAAAAACTTTTTTACAAAAAATTAAACCGACGAAAAAATCAACTGAAAAGCAAAAAATAAAATGAACCTTCGTAGTCTTAATGATAATTGAGCTCCTAAACTGATGTAAGTAACTGATTTTGAGTCGGCGCCAAACAAACTAGCAATTGAATTAGGTGAAGCGTAAAATGATGGCAGCGAGATGCACGGCTGCGTTTTGATGACTTCTTTCATAGATAATGATCTTCGATAATTGTTTGTTTGGCGCCGACTCAAAATCAGTTACTCACATCAGTTTAGGGGCTCAATTATCATTTAGACTAAGAAGGTTTATTTTATTTTTTGCTTTTCAGTTGATTTTCTCGTCGGTTTAATTTTTTGTTAAAAAGTTTTTTGATACAAAGAATTAGTATAGCAATTCAAAGGGCCAATGATTCTTCTGTTATGGGTTCGATTCCTCCATCGCATCCACTGGATGAATTATTTTATCGTCCCAATTTTCCTACGAGATACATATCAGTTATCAAAGATAATCACTCAGTACTTTCCAAAAAATCAATATCAGTTTCTCTATCACCTTCTTTGAATTACAGGAATAATGAACCAAAGGATTCTTCGTTAAACATGAGTGAGGATGCCATACCAACAAGAGACTCCATTTCTACATTTGGCCTAAGAGGATTGAAGAATGTAGGAAATACCAGTTTCATGGATAGCATGATCCAGTGTCTTTCGAACAGCAAGGTTTTCTTGGAATTTTTCAAGATTGGTTTTTGTATGGAGGATTCAAATACGACTTCATCAAGAATGAAAAGAAATTTAGTGGAATCTTTTATATCTTTGATGGAAAATATCTGGAGTCCTGATTCTTCTCGAAAAATGGTGGATACTTCACATTTCGTCCGTCTATTCAGAAATATTGCTCCTTCCTTTGATCATAACGTCCCAGCAGATTGGGAAGAATTTCTAAAATACCTCCTGGTAGTTTACATGAAGATTCTAACAAGGGTAGTGCAGAGAATCATCCATCACCAAACGATTTTGTTATCATGAATGATAATCAGAAAGCTTCCATTTCTTGGACAAGATATCTGTCTACTCATAATTCCAGAATTGTGGATACATTTGCCGGTCAGCTGAAGTCTATATTGATATGTAATTTTTGTAATTACTGCTACGTTACTTTTGAACCTTTCTGGGTACTTTCAATCCCTATTCCAGACTTGTCGACAGAAGAGGAGACTTTGACTGACGATGCGAGCACATACTGTTTAACTTGTGGAATGAGAAAGTAATACAAAAAGATGATTCGTATACAAACATTTCCAGAAATTTTAGTTATACATTTAAAACGTGTTTCTTCGACTGATGGCAGTAAATTGGACAATGTGATTAATTTTCCCATAAGAAATTTGAATTTGGACCAATATTCTGCTCAGGATGGAGTGAATACTCTCTATAATATCTACGCCATATCTATGCATAGCGGCAGCATTTCCAATGGACCTTATACGGCATATTGCAAACACCCTTATTCTAATTGTTGGCACCTCTTCGATGACTACCGTGTATTTTCCAAGATTGATTCTCTCAGCCCCAAGGGAGCATGTGTCCTTTTCTACGAGAAAGTTGATGATCTGAATTCTGATGGTGTTGTGAGTTTTTCCGGGTTTTCCTCCAACTGAAACAGCAAATGCGTCATCCCTTCGAGTCCCGAGCTTCAATCAAGATTTTCATCTTGATATTATTTTATATTTAAAACTTTGCTTCTGTATTTTTGAATTCTGAATAAAATTGATAAATTTATAAGTTATGAAGACGTAATATTGTGATGTTATTAAATATATATATATATATATACAGTGTGGCCCATTTAAAATGGAACCACCCCTATGAAATACGCATTTTTCAGTTATTCTCAAAAACAATTCTGTTTGAAAATCAAGCCTCAAAAACTGTATCTTGACACAAATTTTCATAACTTTAGTTCCATTTCCAAGGCACTCTATGGTTTTTTTTTTTTAAAGGAAAATTTTTGGAATTTTTTTTTAAAATTTCGTAGTCGTTATAAATGGAAACCATGAAAATTTCATAAAAAAATATTGGTTAACAACGAAGTTACAACACTTTGAATTTTGGAAACAAAGTATTTGATATTAAGTTTCATTTAGATTATGGACATATTTGAAATCTGGCAACACTGTCGATACAAAGTAGAACACCAGTGAATTTGTATAGCGAAAATCCGAAGTCAATAGCTCATTCCGTTCTACAGTTATAACTCCCTGAATGTATGGTATTGTGAGCGATTTCTGGTGGAAGCGATTTTGTAATAAAAATCTAACTACGCCACTGGAATTGTGAATTATATTCCCTTAAAATCATTTATTTAAGTTTAAGTTATAAGTGTATTCGAAAATAACATAAAATAAAAAATTCATTTTCAAGTTATGCAGTTTTCAATAGCCGATAAAAACGAAATGAACCGAATCAAGTTTTAAAGTATCAAAATTATTTATTCAATAATAAAACAGAAAGCAGGACAAAAAATGTTCCTCTTTTATTCTGCAAAACTCAACTGAAACAAGCTTCCAGAGAAGGTATCAATAATTTGAGGAAAGCTGAACTAATACATTGGGCATAGGTATTGTACTAAATCAATAGTAGGCTGTGATTTAGTACACCACAAATCGCTCACATTACCATACTTTCAGTAGTTATAACTGTTGAACGGAATGAGCTATAGACTTCGAATTTCCACTATACAAATTCACTTGTGCTCTATTTTGTATCGGCAGTGTTGCCAGATTTCAAATATGTCTGCAATCTAAATAAAAATTATAATCAAATACTTTGTTTTCAAAATTAAAGTTGTTGTAACTTCGTTGTTAACCAATATTTTTCTTCAAAAATTTTGATGGTTTGCATTTATAATGACTACAAATCTAGTGGTGTAGTCAAATTTGGAAAAAAAGAATGCCTAATAAACTTTTGCCGTTTTTGACAAAGAAAAAAAACCATAGAGTGCCTTGGAAATGGAACTAAAGTTATGAAAATTTGTGTCAAGATACAGTTTTTGATGTTTAATATTGGAAAAAAATATTTTTGAGATTGACTGAAAAATGCGTATTCTACAGGGGTGGTTCCATTTTAAATGGGTCACACTGTATATATAAGCATTGTCACAAATACAACTCGAAAAATCATCACAGCTTCATTTCGTACCAAACGAACTCCGAGACATCTTTAAATCATCTTTGTGATTTATTTATACCAATGTGTCTTATTTATATCTTTCTGATGTTCTGGTTTCAGAACATTTCAGTACCATGGGGATGTCCAAGATACATTTGGTGGTTAAGGAATATGACGTAACTGGATTGTTGCTTCTGGTCTTGTGTTTTATCTTTGTCTGCTTTGCGGTTAACCTCAAATAAGTGGCGGTATTTCATTTATCGTTTATCGATCTCTTGTGCCGGTTCTATATCACTCAGAGAGTTTTTTTCAGCAATCAAATTATTGATGGTATTCATTACCTATTTACAAGAAAATCAATATGTGAAAAAAATGTTATGTGTCACATCATCATATTGTTTTCTACTACGAGGGTGATTGATAAAATTTCAATATGATGGTTTGATTTGTTTGTGGCATTAGTTTTGCCAGAAAATTTGCACCCTAATTCCAAGAATCAACAGGAAATATCCTTGACAATGAGGTAATACATTTGAATTGTATCACAACTCTCAACTTCAATTCAAGTATTTCTATACTTTATTGTAGCGTCTGGAGAAACCATGTGGCCAATACTCAAAAAAGCAACTAAAAAGGATTATTATCGAACTTATGCGAGATGATGAGGAATACTTCTGCAAGCATTGTTAATGAAATAATTCAATAAATATTTTTTTCTACGACAACCTCGATAAATGTTCATTTTATAACCGTAACTTCAATCATAAACAAGCACATTTTGTACAGAATTTCATTTTTGCATCGGTTGCTAGGCAAGTTGCTAAGCAACAAATGCGAAATGGAATATTTCGTGTTAGGTGTAGGTTCACTCTAAAATCACGACGACTACGGCTTGTCAAACTATGACGTCCAGCGACAAATTGATGAAATGTCAGCAGATCGTTTCTGTCAAAGTTTTAGTAGGTAACGAGTAATTTCATAGTTGTTTTCTATAGAAACTATCAATTAAAATGGAAACTGATAGTGATATTGACTAAGATTTGACACCTCCGAACATAATAGAAGCAGCGAAGGTAACAACACTGAATTTATTACCGGAAACGTCGAAGAGTATGTATCAACGCGCTTCTAACCTTTTTTTGGAATGGAAGGTAGATCAAAAGACAAAATCGTTTTCCGAGAACGTTTTAATGGCTTATTTTGGCGACTTGGCCAAAAAATTCAAAAGTTCCACTTTGTGGTCACACTTCTCAATGCTGAGAACGACTCTTAGTATCTATAATGATATAGATATTGCCAAATATTTAAAACTAAAAGCATTCCTCAAGCGGCAGTCTAACGGCTACAAACCCAAGAAGTCAAAGATCTTTACAGCAAATGACATCGATAATTTCATTGAACAGGCTCCAGATGAAATATATTTGGCAATAAAAGTAAGTTTTATATTTCCATTTGATGAGAAATATGTTTAAGTAAACTAATTTACATTGTAGGTTGCATTAGTTATGGGAGTAATGGGTGCATGTAGAAGACATGAATTACATCAAATGAAAATTACTAATTTCAATGATCTTGGTTCAGCTGTTTTAGTAATAATACCAGACAGTAAAACCAAAATAGTACGAAATTTTACTGTAACTGTCAAATTCTACGAAATTTATAAAAAATATGTATGCATGTATTAAACGTGAACGATATGTTGTCATAGAAAAAGTATAGTATGCAACTCGCAACAAAATGGCCATTTTGCACTCGTATGAATAGCAGCACTTGCCTTCGGCTCGTGCTGCAAATTTCATACTCGTGCAAAATGGGCATCATTTTGTGCTCATTGCATAATATACTATTTTAGGTGCAGTACTGAAAGTTGTCCCAACATTTTCGGATCATTTATTCGATAAAATAGCCATGTGCTACGACATGCAAAACAATGATTATTAAGGGAAACCAAGAACTGACGCTGTCATCGTGATGAAAACTGAAAGTTTAGGTTCAACGTACTCTTCTTGGATTTCAAAAGTTTTCATTTCGAAGATTACAGTAAATAATAATTATTTATATATTTTATTTTTACAGATTTTTTTTTATTATTTTTTGTTTGATGTTCCATATTCTGATATATATTTTTTTATTTCAAATTTGAGTTAACTCAAATGCCGTATCCCGCCAACATATGGACAGGTTTGTTGTATCATCCCTATTTAACATATTGATTCGACTGAATCACATATAATAACGTTAATAGTATGCGTTTTTGCACAGTGGGATTGATACTACTCTACGACATCTACATTTCGTTGACTATTTACAAGAGTTCAATTTGATAGACGATGATAAAGAAAATAATAATTATGCATTGCTATAGAGCCTTGACGGACATACATGGGCTGCCATACAATTTTTGATCTTACGCATAATTGATTAAATCGTATGCACTCTTACGTGATTACAGGATATCATAAACCAATAACCCGGCAACTTATCGAGTTGAAAGCCCCCGAAGAAATATTTTTCCCGAAGCTGCTCGGATTCCCAATTACCTTTTCGTGAAAAACTCGATGAAGGTATACTTCATAGTTAATGATGGACATCAAATTATCCGAAACCAATACACATACTTGAACCGAATTCAAAACCGATCATTAGGGGCAATGCACTCCCAAATGAGCCACGATGTTTCTCAAAGTAATGGGCTACCCTGACAGACATAACAAGTGCTCGTGATTCAGGGCGTTCCGAATCTCACTCACATGGGTGTGCATGGAAAAAAAAAGATATCAACATGGATTTGATAGGGATTTTTGAAATTAAATTCGTTGCATTGGCGTACTCATTTTTTTTTTCGTTATTAAACTTTAGTCAGTATACAAGAAAACGTAATGTATTAGTCAAATTATGTAATAAACACAAATAATGAAGGGCTTTATTTAAAATCACTGGCCTTAACAATGCCCACGGAATGGCCCTAATAAAGCCCAAGAAAGTGCCGTGTAACATCTTTACAGAAAAATGAAAATTGGGAAACATTTATTAAAAAGTAGGAATTGCAGCATACATTTTTTATAAAAGTGAAATATAAAAATGCTTCAATAAAGCACTAACTTAAAAAATATAAGTTATTTTAGTTCACAAACTTCTCAAAATGTCAATCTGGCTATTACAACGAAACAGTTAATGTTGAAGAAAAAGGACTGATTTTTTCTACTTAGGCATTGGAGCAAGAAGGACATAAGAATGCTGGTTCGAAGTCTTTTATTTGTTAGGCCTACGCATGCGTCATGAACATATGTGAGGTACATTGTGCAAAACCTCATATCCAAGACTTTATCCTCTTTGCATAAATGACAGTACCACTTTCATATTCTTTTCCACTTTTTTTTCTGTATTCGCTCCTTGATCGTTTTGTTCTTCAAACAGTGCTTTTGTGACTTTCTGAGCTCTATAATTCGAAGCATTTTTATTACATTACAAGCTTTTATTTAGTTTCACCTGTCCTGATGTTTGTCATCAAATCTTGCAAATTAAATTTGATCTACTTCCAGTTCTCGATTACCATGAAATTTGGCAGGTGTCCATAGTTTCCGTGACAATGCATTATGGAATTTTTGAGAAAAAAAACAAAATGGCGGCTCTAAGATGGCGGACGAGATTTGTGTTTATGGTCCGATTCGACTCAAAATCAGTATCTGGGGGTTTTCGGGGTCGGAGATCATGAATTTTTTTTCAAAATTCACAAATTGAAGATGGCGGCTCTAATATGGCGGACGATATTTGTGTTTTTGGTCTGATTCGACTCAAAATTAGTATGTGGGGGTTTTCGGGGTCGAAAATTATGAATTTTCTTTAAAAATTCACAAATTGGAGAGGCCTAAGATGGCAACAGTTTGTAATTATGGTCCATTCTATTAAAATTGGTATGTGGAGGTTTTCGGGGTCAAAGACTATGAATTTATTCTCAAAATTCATAAATTCAACATGGTTGTAATAATGGAACCTTTCTATTCAAAATCGGTATGTCGGGGTTTTTGGGGTCAGAGATTATGAATTCAGTCGAAGATTATTGTTTTTCTGTCAGAATTCATAAATTGAAGATGGCGTAGGAGGTAATCTGCAGACGGTGTCCTCATTGAAGAACTAGATAGCTCAGAACTCACAGGAAAGAGGCCTCATAATGACTATGCATTAACAAAAATCATAGATTAAGGTGTACTTACTGAAAAGCACAAAATAAAATAATTAATAAAAAAACCTTTTTAAAGACAAGCTTTTATTCAAATGCGCTAAAAAGTTGAAAATAATAGCTGTGGATGTGCGACGTAGGTTATTCTGTGAGTTATAGATTCAAAAGCTTGTCGCGCAAAGTTTTCAGTTTGAATCTATATCTCACGGAATAACCTACGTCGCACATCCAAAGCTATTATTTTTTACATTTTAGCGCATTTGAATAAAAGCTTGTCTTTAAGAAGGTTTTTATATTAATTATTTTTCTACTCAGGCATTTGAGTAAGAAGGAAATAAGAATAATGGTTCGAGGTCTTTTATTTGCATGCGTCCTAAACATATCTGAGACACATTGTGCAAAGTCTCATATCCAAGACTTTATCCTCTTTGCACAAATAACAGTACCACTTTTCAACCATTTTCTTATTCCATTTAATTTTTTCTGTTTTCGCTCCTTGATCGTTTTGTTCTTCAAACAGTGCTTTTGTGACTTTCTGAGCTCTATAATTTTAAGCCTTTTTTCTTGAAGTAATCTATCGAAAATTTTCGAAAAAATTAAAAAAAAAAGGTTAGCTTCTTATATATCTAAATATAATCTAATATCGAGTATACAGTATGGTTTTAGAGAGAATATCTCCACCCAAGACGCGTTGTTGGCACTGACTACGAAGATTTCTTCTGCTCTAGATGGGAACATGCCAAGTCTATGTGTATTTATTGATCTGTCTAAAGCTTTCGACACTGTAAGCCATAGTCTCCTCTTACAGACATTGGAAGATATTGGCATCAGAAATAATTGTTTAAAACTTTTCAAAAGTTATATTGCCAATATATTCCAGTCTGTCAGAGTGGATGATGTGCAAAGCGATCAAATGCAAATTGAGTATGGAGTTCCTCAAGGGACTGTTTTGGGCCCAATCCTTTTCAATATTTACATCAATGGCATGTTCTCTATCAGGAGCAGTGGAGAAATACTAGGTTTTGCTGATGATACCGCAATATTTAATAAAGCAGACACCTGGCAAGAATTGAAAAACACAGTAGAGACAGACCTTCCTTCAATAAAAAAATTGTTAGAAAACAAATTACTTACTGTCAACCTGCGAAAAACCTACTACCTACCTTTTAGCTGTAATCGGTCCAACACACCATCATTCGATAGTCTCACGGTTACCACAATGAGTCAACAGTATATAATCCTGCCTAAATTTTTTTTTAAATATCTGGGAGTAATAAAAGACACGAATCTCAAATGGGATTCCCATATTAACTATGTCTGTAATAAGTTACGTATGATTCTCTACAAGTTCAAATATCTGAAAGACATATTACCTTTTCATCAGCTCAAAGTACTGTACCATGCATTAGTTGAGAGACACTTGCGATATTGTATAGTCGGATGGGGAGGGGCATTGAAAACACATATTCATCCTCTGGAAATACTACAGAAAAGGTTCCCCAAGCTGATTATGTCCAAAGACTATAAATATCCATCGGAAGAACTATTTCATGAAGCACATGTATTCGATATTCGTCAGCTTTTTTATAATAATATCAATATAAAATACCACCGAGAAAAACCTATTAATTCAAACCTACCTAATTATAATCACCTAACTCGAAAAAAACACCATCACAAAATCCCACAAATGCAAAAATCTATTGGCCAGCGGTCATACCAATATATGGCTCCAAAAATGTATAACTCCATACCTCTCCATATACAAAAAATTGATAACTTGATTCTATATAAGAAAGAGTTGAAGATCTTCATTCACAGCCAACCTGGGGGAAAAGTTGCCGACATGGTAATGTGATTTTTAATTTTAAAACTCTATACTCCGAAACTTTAGTAACGTTCTAATATGTCTTGTTTAGTCCAGCTCTATATATGTATGTATCCATGCGTGTATTTATTTGATTAATTCTTCTTTTATGCCTTTATGTCCACATTTTAATCTCATTTTAAATTTATTTCCAACACCTTTATATTATATATTTATAAGTTTGTTTATTAATTTTAATCCTGTGCCTTATTTATTTATTTATGAATAATTTCATTTATTGTATCGTGAGGAATACGAACTACATTGTTTTATTACATATACTAGATTTCAATTATATTTAGTGCATGTTGTTTTATAACATTTGTTATTATGAACTTTTTAACTAGTTATTTTTGTACATTTATTTAATCATATATTTTCTTAAAACTCCCTATTTTTATGCGAAACAAGTGTTCTACACTTATCGTTATGATTACTTTATCCATTGTAACCATCTTAAATTGTATTCATATTGCCAATAAAGTTTATTATTATTATTATAATCTTTTTGTCTCCGATATCAGGCGTTGGCAGAGTGTCTTCAATTTCTTTTACACATTGCCACATCATCGCTCTCTTCTTCTTCTTAGACGATCAACTGGTTCGGGTCCCGAAATTGGTATTTTTTGTAGCAAGGGGAACAGTTTTCTGTCTCATGAACTTTTGTAGTGAAACGGCTGTCGCATCAGGAACACGAGGAGTAGTTAAATCTTTTTTAGTTGCAGAACTTTCTGGATTTTATTTTTATTAGTCTCCGGATGAAATATTCGCTTGGTTGTTAATTCGGATGGTGCAAATGATCCGGAATAATATTTGGGTCATATGGATATACCGGGTGACAATGGGACTAGGGCCATGCCTATATCTCCTTCACTTATCAATCGATTTGAATGAAATTTTGTAAATAGATATGAGACACAATTTCGGATTGACATAAATATGAAAACAAGATGGCCGACTTTCGGTTTCGCCAAACTATTCATTTCCTGAATTTTTCAAACGGAACGCCCTGTATGTTTTATTCTATAGCTCAAATTACATACGACAGTGTTGCCAAATTTTTATTTTACAATTGAAAAAAAATATTTTCTCAATTTTTATATTAGCCCAGGAGGCCTTGATCGGGTTAAAATCTATACTGATTCACATCAGTAACTCAAAGTGATATCATTTCATCGATAAGATTAATAACAAATCCTAGAGCAGGAATTTCAATTTTCTGAACGCATTTCAAACGAAAACATCGTTTTTTTCGAATGTTACCTACCGAGGGCATATTGCCATTCGATAGATAATTTAGTTATCAATTCAACGATATACATTATGTACCACTTTCTTTTTGTTCAAAACTAAAAACAATCAATTATTGAGTTTGCACAATATTTTATACAATGCCTACAAATTCCATTGAGTTATCCGTTTGGGTTTGATGAAATGAAAGGTAGCCGTGGAATCATGGAAAACACTAGGTTAATATTGTCATGTCAAAAGTGTCATCTCGTTTCGTTTGTAAAGAGTTTTTTTGAAATGATATTGATATACGGAGAATGTCAGAAGAACGCTGTTATAATAACGCTGTTCTTTATCAGTTTAGATGGCACCCATCGAGGACCCATTTCAGGAAATTGGAAATGATCCTCATCCACTTCATCGTCAGTGCGAAGCGGAAACTAATGTTTAAGCATATGTAAATTTTTCTCCATCTGCCTCAGTACGAGAATTGGAAATTGAATGTGGGATCAGCAGGGAAAGTACCAGAAAAGTATTGAAAAAACATGAATATCGCTCTTATGAATATAGTTTACATCAGCATCTATATGAAAATGACCCAAAACGGAGACTAACTTATTGTAATTGGCTTTCGCGTCATCATGATTTGAATGATGGTTTAGTTTCGAAGATACTGTTCACAGATGAGTCTAGGTTTACGAATAATGGAATGTTCAATAGGAATAATACAAGGTATTGGGCTCAAAAATATCCTAGATTGGTGAGAGAAGGTAATTTTCAAGGAAAAATTGGATTCAACGTCTGGGTAGGAATCATAGGGACAAGAATCATTGGACCAATTCTTTTAGACGGGCCTTTGACAGCCAACGATATCTATAATTCTCAGAGAACGATATTCAAAATAATATCAACGAGTTATCTGAGAACATCAGGGCAAATATATTTTTTCAGCAGGATGGTGCAGGACCACATAATACTAATATTGTTCAGCAATATCTTAGTGATACCTGTGCGCAGAGATGGATTGGAACAAATGGTCCAATCAAATGGCCAGCCAGATCGCCCAATTTTTATTTATGGGGTTACATAAAATCCAAAGTATACTCGAGGAGACCACTTTCTTTGGAGGACTTGAGAGATAGAGTTGAGCGAGCATTTCAGGAAATTCCTGCTCACGAACTGATAAATGTGATGAGATGTACAATAAATGAAACTAGTCTATGTATTAGGGAAAACGGGCACCACTTCGAATATATCATTGGTCATTAATGAATAAAATGACTTTTCGATGGTTGTGAAACTCTTCTGAGTAATTATTTGTACGTTGAATGTTTCACTGTTTCAGTCGTTAGATTTATTGAAGTTATCTTTTCTGTAATGAGTTCATGATCATTATATATTGTCCAGTCGATTATTTTTGGTAATTCATTATTACCATTCTGAAGTAAAGTTTGAATGCATGAATATATGTCATGTTACCTACCAATTATTTCAGATTGATTTCATTTTGTTAGATGACTCTCTACGTTTTGAACAGAAAGAAAGTGATACATAATGTATATCGTTGAATTGGTAATTAAATTCTCTATCGAGTGGCAAGATGGCCTTTGGTAGGTACCATCCGAAACAAAAAATATTTTTTCGTTAAAAATTCGTTCCGAAAATTTCAGTTCCTGCTGTAGGATTTGTTATTGATCTTATCGATGAAATAATAATTGAGAAATAATTTTTTCTTCAAATATGAAATAATAATTTGGCAACACTGTCGTATGTAATTGGAGCCGTAGAATCCGAAAAACAACAAACATACAGGGTGTTCTCTTTGAAAAATCGAATTTGGTGGCTATTCTGGAAAAAACGGAAGTCGGCCAATTTGTTTCCATATGACTGTCAATCCTAAATTGTGTTTCATATCTACCTACAAAATTTCATCCAAGTCGGTTGATAAGTGAAGGAGATATAGTCATGGCTATTGTCCCATTGGCCACGTTTATACTGTATGTGAATTTAGTAACCTTACCAAGGGTATGTGACCAAATTCAAACCAAATGTTTAAGTAATCTGGTTTGGTATTCATTCAGTCATTTAACCAAGAGAAAGGTTTGAAACTCCGCTATCTAATTGTGAATTGTGAATTGTGTCATCTGTCAATGTCTGGATGTCAGTGAGCTCAGGCTCAGTCATTTTGAATTCCATTTGTTCAGCAGTTTTTGTAGAGCCCCTACTCAACATGTCTTTTTCAAGGCTCTTGTAAATGTCTAGGTGTTTAAATTTGTTGCCATCCAAAATTGATATATTTTTTTTTTGTCCAAAAATATTTGGAGAAACGCACTGGTTTCTTCATCTGTCCAATTAATACCTTTGGCCTTTTTTCCCAGGAGTTTCTGAACTGCAGCAACTCATTTTATCTAAAAAATACTACCAAAAATATATAAAACAATTTAGGTTAGGAATCACGAAACATATTTTTCACTAACTCTCTCTCGCTCTCTTTTTTATGGCTATTGTTTCTATTCGGTTCATTCAGCCAGTGCTATAACCACAACAGAACGCTAAGCTATCTTTCAAACCAAAATTTACAGTCACGGTGGGTAAAACTTATCATACTGTTTACACCATCTTAGTCAACTTAGTATTATAGTCTGGTACACAACAAATTTCGGTACCAAACCCAGCTAGTTACTTGACCAAGTGCACAGATTATACCACACTGACTAACAGAATTTGGTTGGAATATAATCATTAGTCTGCATACCAAGACACGGTATAAACGTGGCCATTGTCACCCGGTTGCTCGAAATCCAGCCATAATGTTGCTTGGACTAGCCGCTTCCAGCCATACTTCAGAACATATCAGTCCAAAGGTAGTTTTATTCATCGTGTGGTTCGGTTTATTTGTCTAAAAAAGCAACACTTCATCATCCCAATAGGACTTAAAACTCAAAACTTTTATCCGTGGGCTGAAGCTCGTGGATAGTATTGCTGGGTAAGCACAACAGATCAATATAATTTTTTTTGCAGCCTCGACGATCGTGTAATCTAGATGTGATGACGCCCCATTGAAGATTAGAAAAACTTACACAAACTTTTACTTCCCTAGGAGTTGCATTTATGAAAACACTGAAACATGTATTCCTCTATCCCTTACAAAGACCTCACATACATTTGTATGACCCCGAATTGAAAACTAACGGAACCCCCATTACAAACTTTCATCCCCTTTCGGGGTTGAATTTCTAAAACACTGGAATACATATTTTTTCTATTTGTAACAAAGACTTCAAATATAAATTTTCATGACCCCAACTTGAAAACTAACGGAAATTCTATACAAACTTCCAATCCCAATTTAACCTCTTTTATGTCAAAAACCACCAATATTTCAAAACCCTGAAACACATTCATTTTAATTGGTGAGGAAGAGCCCAAATACTAATTTTGAATGACGCTAATTTTAAAACCAACTGTACTTTCACTTTCACCCCTCTTCTCACCCACATTTTAACCACCAAAAAAATATGCTGTCAAAATTTCAGCTCTTAGGTCCAGCGATTCTGTCTGGACGTTGGTCGTTTATCAGTCAATCAGTGAGTCAGTTAGTCAGAACATGTAGTTATATACAGTGTCCGTCATAAAATTGGCCACAAAAAATTGTTTTAGAAATTTCTGATAAACTCTAATGGCGTTTCGTTTCTGAATGCCTGACAACAAAAAAATCCGTTGCGACTTATATCACGTGACCTCATATTTGGCGGTAATTTCAAACAAAGTTGTCTGTGGTGCCGGAAAATGGGTCAGATTGACAAGACATTGAAAATGTTTATTGAGAAAATGTGTTTGGAATCCGACGAGGACTCCATGTACCCCATTGAACCAGATTGAGAACAAAAACAAAAAATAACATTCTATTTTCCTACCCTCACCAGGAAACATTATACATCCTTGTTCCATCTGGAAACAGCTTTAATAACATAAGTTTGGGTCAAAACTAATCAAATATTTGTGGAATAGACATTTTGCGGGAGATTGATTATGAAAACAGGATTCAGTCTTGTCACTAGGTGTAGTGTATATTGATGCACATGAGCTTATTCGATATTCTCAACCCAGAAATGAAATCAAAACCAACTAATATTTGTAATTAAAACTCAATAATACATTATTTATCCTTACTAAATTTAATATTGGTTAGTAAATTTGAACTTTGATGACTTAGCTATATTTTTGAATTTTATAAGGCGGCTTTGAAAAAAGATCAATTTTTGTTGTAACAATAACAAATGTCACAATAACATATTGACAATTTTGTTGGAGTTTTGTTCTTTATCAGTTTTTGTGTTTTTCAATCTATCAATAGAAATGGCTCCAAAACTGAGTATACAAGAAAAAATGGAAATAGTATTGCTATATAGCGGAAATTATCATAGCACAAGAAGAAGTGGCTGAAATTTTCAAAAGAAGGCATCTAGACCAATATTTGCTTGTTACGTCGGTGGCAACGATATTGCAAAAATTAAAGGAAACTGGTTCGGTTGAAAACAAATATAAAAGTATCCACGTTAAGCCTGTTGTGAATAATGAAAATAAAATAAACAATGTTTTACTGACAGTTACTGAGACACCAAGAGTTTCGACGAAAATTATGGCAGAAATATCTCAAACCTGTGTTAGACGAATTTCAAAGCAAAATCACTTCCACCCATACAAAACAAAATTTGTGCAAGTACTACGAGACAATGATTATGACGCTCGATTTAATTTTTGTGCATGGTCCCAGGGAATGTTAGAACACAATCGTGATTTCTCAAAAATGTGCTATTTTCTGACGAAGCAACTTTGACCTCAAATGGTGTCGTCAGTTCTCAACATTGTAGATGGTGGGCAGATCATAACACTTATTTTATTTTCGAAGCCAAGGACCAATATAGTTTCAAGATGAATATATGGTGTGGAATTATAAATGAGCGAATTGAAGATCCCTTCTTTCTTATTTGAACTCTCTACGGACCGAGATATCTACATTTATCGACAACCTACCTTTTCAAGAGCGGATTCGTTAATCCTTTCGACAAGATGATTCCTTTTTTTCATTCTACGAATGAAGTGATGGAGTGGTTGAGGAATGAGTTTGGTGAGAAGTAGATAGGTCGGTATTCAGGTAATCGTTAGCCTGCTAGGTCTCCAGACTTAACGCCGTTTGATTTCTTTTCATAGGGATATCTGAAAAGCAATGTTTATAAACAACGCCTATTTCAAAATGTAGAACATTTAGAAATTTGTGCAGCACTGATCAACAGAACTTTGTTGAAAAATGTTCGCCACGAAATGTTTTCCAGATCATCTCTATGTATGGAGCGCGAAGGTTGTCACGTAGAATATTGAAAATTTGTACATTGTTTGTTTAATGAGTTTTTTTTTATTTTTCCACATCCACCTAAACAATACTAAATTCAATTAGGATAAATAAAGTATTATTAAATTTTAATTACAAATATAAGTTGGTTTACATTTCCTTAACAGGTTGAGAATATTGAATAAGCTCATGTGCATCGATGTACAGGGCATGACTTCCTCTAGTGACAAGACTAAATCGTATTTTCATAATTAATCTTCCGCAAAATGTCTATTCCACAAATATTTTATTAGTTTTGACCCAAACTTATGTGATTCAGCTTATTAAAGCTGTTTTCAGATAGAACAAGAATGTATAATGTTTCTTAGTAAGGGTGGAGAAATAAACTGGTATTTTTGTTTTTTTTACAATCTAGTTCAAAATTGGTACATAGGATCCTCGTTGGATTCCAAACACATTTTCTCGATAAACTTTTTCGATCTCTTGTCAATTTGACCCACTTTTCAGCAACACAGACAACTTTTTTTTCAATTCCCGCCAAATCTGAGGTCACGTGATATAAATCGCAAAGGATTTTTTTAGTCGTCAGACATGCAGAATCGAACCGCCTTTGGATTTTTTCATAAATTTCAATAACAAATTTGTTTTTCACATGTAGCCAACTTTATGACAGACACTGTATATATATATATATATATATATGTACATATTACCCTGAACACGATGTAGCTGCTGTGAACCGTTGAGGAGATCCTTCGACTGTCTTCCGTCTCCATCACCAAATTAACTCTGGGCCTCCATTATGTTGTAGTGTCATCAGAACCACATATGTGTGCCAAGTTTCAACAGAACCGGTTCACAGGTGTTAAATCAATGAATCATCCCCTATATATTATTATTATATTTTTATGGTGAATAAAGACGAACTATTATTATTATTATTATATTTCTACCCTTAGGGGTGTATTTTTTTCCAAATACAAATGGCACTAACTTTGAAGCTTACCCTATACAATAATATACAATAAAAAATTGAATATCTAAATCGGATAAGCCAGTACATGAAGTTTTGCGTGGTAGAATCGGTTGAAAAGTAGTAAGAAGTGGTAAAAATTCGGTGGGTGAACCAATAATCATCCCCAATTTTCCTATCCTTAGGAGTGGAATTTCAAATCCAAATGGGACCAACTTCGAGGTATACCCTATCCATTGGAATAAGGATCATCAAAAATTGGAAATTCCTTTATATAGAAAAGCAACTGAAGCGTCATCATTCTAAAACTCTTGTACCGCTCCTGCCTCAAGAAGAACTTAAATAATGCTCATCAGCTATGAGAACAATGCGATTTGTATCTATTCCTTCACGGTATTTACAATATACCGAATTTCTTGGTAAATTATATAACTCGGGGCGAAGAACCAATTAGGCGACTGTTTAATTTTTTCCGTTCTCCCCGGTGGTCTTCATTATTGAGCAAGAGAAGAAGAAGCCATTCGTGATTATTAATTCAATTATAAATTTCGTGATTATTTTATGACGATTATTGATAATCCAAATTACCGTAATGGGGACATGAACCATGTAATAATCTTGAAATTCTTGGTGTACGCAGCCCATTGGGTGGTCCAATGAGAGCAGTAATATGATGAATATTTCTGACGTGGCCTTGTGGCCATATAAGAACAGATTCGGATGATTGAAAAAATGATATGTGTAATGGGGGTGAATCATATCATAATGGAGTGGTAGATAGGAATAATTGAAATGAAAATTATGCGAATTCAACTCTACTACCACAATCGATTTGAAAAATGCGCCTGTCGAACGGTCTGCTGATAATCGATCAAGGTGATTTTTCATCATTCCCAACCTAGAAATCTGATATTTTTTTGTCGAATAACAGTAATGATTTTGCAATTTTTTCATTGATTTCCTATTGATTGACTCATTTTCGAATTTAGTTGCTAGATGACGGGTAGGTAACAGATAGGTAGAATGATTATTTTAAGAAAAACTCCAGCAGAAATCTATGACAGCAAATTCATAAAAAAATATTATTATCATATACTATTGATATATGGTTCAACTTACATTTCATACCAATGTGGGACTCAATTTGAATTGGTATTGATTTTTCAGAAATAGAGAAAATCAAGAGATTATCATTGATATTTTATTTTTGTTCTATGATTCAATCACGAAGGTAAATTCTCATAACATGGGTTTTTTCGTAAACGACAATCACTCTTATGTTGGGTTATACATTGTTTCAACCCCTGTGACGTTTGATATATATATATATATATATATATATATATATATATATATATATATATATATATATATATATATATATATATATATACGGTTCGACGTGGAAAAATGGGATGAAAAATTTTTTGAATGCAGGCGCATTTTTTGTTATCTTCCAGAAAATTTGTTCTAAAAAATATAGAAACCAAAAGTGCAGTTGCTGTAGTAAAATAGTGAATTTGTCTTCATAAATATGAAATGAAAACGCTTGGGTGTAGACAATAGAAAAACAATTTAATTTGAAGTAATGTAGGTATAGTAGTTCAACCATTTTCAATTGCAGAACCTGTTTCTATAAGGAGGAAAACAAAAACTCACTTCACTTATACGAGCGTATATGCGAAGTAACGGAACGAAAAATAATTTGTAATAGCTAGATATATCAATATTATTATAATAGGTGATTTGTTTGATAACATGAACAGGATATTTATGAAATCAGATAGGGAATCATCTGCGACTGAGAGATAAACTTTAGTCACTATCTTCCATCGTTCAAGATAATATCTTGGCAGGTATTCATGTTGAAAAAGGAAACATTCTCAATTGAATATTCAATAAAAATATTTTTCTGAAAATTGAAAAATCTACGACAATAATGAAGTTATTTTTTGTAATATCTGACAGAAAACAACTACTTCTTCGGCTAAAGCCACGCTGAACATTGAACTACATCTGGTGGATATTGAGAATGTTTTCCTTTTCAACATGAATACCTCCCAAGCAATTATCTTGCACGATGGAAGATAGTGACTTAAGTTTATCTTTCAGTCGCAGATCATTCCACATCTGATTTCATGAACATCCTGTTCATGTTATCAAACAAATCAATCCACCATACTTCATGACAGGTTTAAATGAAGAACAAATTACTGATTTCAAAGTGTCCCTCTAGAAAAAAATTTCTAACAATTTTTCCATCATTGCATAGTGAAATTGCTTCTAAAAAAAGTGATACCCAATTCTTCCGGTCTACCTGATGATCGTGGGAGCGTGAAATATATTCTCATCGAAAAAATGTATTGAAGACCTAGTGAATACGATGCCGCTCTCGCATTTTACAAAACATTCTCATTTGCCTCATTCATCTATATGAAAATAAAATAACTACTAGGTAGGTAAGAAATCTTACAGTCTAACTCCAGCAAAAAAAAAATTCAATACCAATGTGGCACGGAGATTTACATCAGGAACTGGACATGTTTCGGAAGATTAATTCTTTATCTTCAGCAAAATGAAAGGTTTTACAAGCAGATCTAAAGGGGAAGTAAAATGTTATAATTACAATGGGCAAAAGTTAAGAGAAAAATAATCTACCATTGTATGTTGGACAAAATTATGAAGAACGACACTGAAAACAACTACAATAACTTAACATCATTGTGTCTGCATCTATTGCGGGTTCACTAGATGTTAGATGTTAGGGACCGTGGTTAGTCCTAACAAACAACATTTTGATATATTGTTAAATAATTTTTAAAATTTCGTTATCTTCAAATACACATGGAGGCGAAAGTGAAATGAAATAGGTTAATGGTTGACGTAAAACAAAGACTTTTGACATATGGAACATCAAGTTTCAAAGTGGCAGATAAATGTCTGTGACTGTGACATGGAACGAGAAAAAGAAGTAGCTAAGTGTGATATAGATATGTGTGATCAAATTTGATCCAGAGATGGAAAATCGAAATAGTAAGGAGTTAAAAAGTTTTAGGCTATCGAACTTAATTTGTTCAATGTAACAATGTAAATTCAAACTTCACGAGTTTCACGGAGATTGAGTTTTTAACATTTATAGCAAATATTTAAAATGTCTAGGTCAGAGTTGGGATCAAAATTGTACTTTCATTTTGCAATATGGTTAGAAAAAACAGAATTATAGTTAATAAGTTTTTTTTCAGAGTTAGAATCTATCAATCGAATGTGTTCAGCTAGTCACTTCTGATCTTACGCGCAGTTTGACCAATATAACATGATTTACAATGAGAGATAGAACAATTTGGCTTATAAACACCAGATTTATCCAACATTGGATTTTTATCAATTTTTTTTTTCAAGTTGGTATAAGTTTTAAAAGATGAAGAAAAATTTGAATCAATATGGCATTGAGTTTATTAATAAAAATATTCTTAAGTTTAAGAGATATAGGACCAAAATAGGACAAAGAAAAATGTTTCTTTGGTGAATTAGTTTGTGTTAATCTGAAGTTGGAAAATTTGTTGACATATATGTGATATAATCTATTGATTGTGTGAATTGGAGAGCCGTTATTATGGGCAATTTGTTTCATGATGTTAAGTTCTGTTGAGAAATTGGAATAATCGAGAGTTATAGTAAGAGGCGGTGAAATAGTGAATGAAGAGATGAAAATTTCTGATTGTATGGATGGTTAGAGTGAAAAGGTATGATATTATCAGTGTTGGTAGGTTTTCTATATGTGGAGAATTCAAGGGTGTATGATTTGTGAATCAATAAGTCAAGAAAAGGTAATTTATTATTAGATTCGATTTCCATGGTGAACTGTATTCTTCGTTTGAAAGAATTTAGGAAAATAAAAAAATGGTTGAGGTCATCCAAAGGGCCTTTGAAAAGTGCTGAAATGTCATCAACATATCGATGCCAGAATAAAATTTTAGAGTAACTAGGGTGTTTAGAAAGAGTAGATTCAAAATTTGACATGTTTACTTCAGCTAAAAGAGGACTAAGATTAGGGCCCATGGCTACATCTGATTTTTGGTAATAATAGGAATTATTGAATTGAAAAAAGTTTTATTCTAGAACTAGAGAGCATAGGTTCAATATATGATAAGTGGATAAATTAGAATAGGGAAAGATCAGAACACGAATAGCTGAATACGTTCGAATAATATATTCTTACTCTGAAAAAAAACCTATTAACTCTAATTCTGTTTTTTCTAACCATATTATAAACGAAAAGCACAATTCTGATCCCGACTCTGACCTACAAATTTGTCATATTTGCGATAAAGTTAAAAAACTCAATCTCCTTGAAACTCTTGAAATCAACAAGGCAATCAATAGTTCTAATTTACATTGTATCAATGAACAAATTCATTTCGATAGCCTAAAACTCTTGAACTCCTTACTATCTCGATTTCCGATCTATAGATCGAATTTCATCACACATCTCTACACCACACTTAGCTACTTTTTTTTCTCGTTACATGTCACAGTCACAGACATTTCTCTGCCACTTTGAAACTTGATGTTCCATATGTCAAAAGTCTTTGTCTTACGTCAACCATTAACCTATTTTATTTTACTTTTGCCTCCATGTGTATTTGATGATAACGAAATTTTAAAAATTCTTTGCCAATATATCAAAATGTTGTTTGTTAGGACTAACATTAGTGAACCCACACTAGATCCAGACACAAAAATGTTACGTTATTGTAGTTGTTTTCAGTGTAGTTCTTCATAATTTTTTCCAACATACAATGGTAGGTTATTCTTTTCTTAACTTTTGCCCCTTGTAATTGTAACATTTTACTTCCCCTTTAGATCAGCAAAATGAAAGGGATTACCCCTTTCATTTTGCTGATGATGAAGGATTAATCCTTCGAAACATGTCCAGTTCCTGATGTAAATCTTCGTGCCACATTGGTATTAATTTTTTTTTTTGGTGGAGTTAGACTGTATGATTTTTCACCTACCTAGTAATATCACCACCACTATATGAGATGGATCGCCTCCGTTGGATGAAACAACTATCCGAATGAAAATGCAAATTATCACTTTAACAGTTTTTCTCTGGAGTTAGGGTTCTTTCACAATATCTATCAGATGTGTCAATGTCCAGCGTGGCTTGAGCCAGGAAAGTAGTTGTTTTCTGTAAGACATTCACAAAAAATTACTTAATTTTTATCGGTGATTTTTCAATTCACAGAAAAATATTTCTATCAATATTCAATTGAGAATGTTTCCCTTTTCAACATGAATACCCCACAAGAGGTTATCCTGACGATGGAAGATAGTGACTAAAGTTTATCTTTCAGTCGCAGATGATTCCACATCTGATTTTATGAACATCCTGTTCATATTTTCAACAAATCAATCTTTCCATTCAATATTCAATTTAGAATATGTTTCCCTCTCCAAACATGATATTTTCAACTTGAATATCAAACTCCAATCTTTTCTTACAAATCTTGTAATAACCTATCTCGGTATCAATAGGAATATGTCTATGCATGTGCATAATGGCTAGACCGAGAAGGCGGTTTTCTGTCATGGTCAATGGGATACATGCAACGACAACTCTCAACAAAATCACAAAAGAATCGTGCGTGTTGGTTGACTGTTGGCGCGCAACGAAGTATACTCTGTCTTATCTGTATCCTCAAGTGCGCGGGAGCAAGGAGCCGCGGGGAGAAACGAAACGCATAGAAGAACAAAACACATGATTTGTGGAGGCGCGTATTCGACGCACATATATTTTTTTTGTATTATAGTAGTGATGCGTTGAGAGTTAATAACGACTCTTGTAAATATGGTGATGTCCTAATTATTTAAAAAAAAAGTAATTCGGTCGTGCGTCAGGGAGGGGGCGGAAGGCATCTGCACCACTTTGCCATCCCATAACTGTAGCCGCGCCTGTTTTATTGATATCATCGATACTACTTTTTGAAATAAAAGACATTGTGATTGCTCGATAGATGGCGTGGGGGCACATCACCTGAAATATTTCAAATAGCATGGGGGGGTCAAGTTGCACATAGTTGAAAAGATAATTGAATTATGCGTTCAACCATCTTATTTTTTCCAAATTCCGTTATTACATTTTTTTCAATATGCATTTGAAATGTCAAGTATGAGTGCGGATCTGAATGATACCCTTACCTCGATAACTTTTGAACGGTTTGATGTGAAACAATGGGACAGTGAATATTTTGAATGATATTACCGATGGTACTATCTGAGAGAGGATATAGACACGAGAGTTCAACGGGCTCGAGTGGCTATTGCCAAATGGCAACAAGTTTGAGAAATGAATCTGGAGCATTATTTTCTACTTTATCCAACTCTGTGGAATTTTATTGATCATTTTTTGATGTTACGATCATTAACACATTTTCTCGCACAATGATACAATGTACTGAACCGGTTTTAATTCATTTCTTACTTTTCATGCAAACTGATGACATACGTCAAATTATAAATATACGTTGTCAGACGATGAAAACAAAATACCTCAAACTATTCCAGCGGCAATTTTCTAGGCAGAATATTCCCACTATAATAATGTTCTGATTGGCCAAACCGTATATGCATGATTTGAATTGAATGTTTCCATTTGTTTCTAGAAATGTAAAAAAATAATCCATATATAAAAATCCTACATAATTCGTTGTTTTTTGTTATATCTGATATTTTAGATACATATGGTGGAAAAATTCAATAACGGATTTAACAAAGAATTGGATGGTTGAAAAGATAATTTAATTATATTTTCAACGATGTGCCAGTTGACCTAAATGCTTTTTGAAATTTTTAAGTTGATGTTCCCCCTCCCCTCACGCCATCTATCAAACAATCACAATATCTTTCATTTCAAATAGTAGTATTGGTGATATCATTTAAGGCGGTTGCCTCATTATCAACAATCAGAAGTAGTCCAAATGAACACCCTCATTTGGGCTACTCCTGATTGTTGATAATTGGGTTCAAATTCCGTTTTTTTATATTACAATTTCTTCAAATTACCTCTGATAACCTCTAATCAAATCGATGTCGTGTAATACAGTATAATATGACACATTTATTCCTAAAAAGGCAGCGATTCCGAATGAGTGGAACTGACAACCTACACATTATTTTTTAATGGATTTTTCTCAAGTACAATTGATAGCATTTTTCTCATTCGCCTAGATTTGTCAAAAACAAACTCCGGTTCAGGCACGATATATTTGAAATAAAACTCGACAAATAGCAATACAGCAAAGAAAGTGTAGTTCAGTAATCGCTCTATCAAAAAAAAAACATGCATTTCTCCAAGTGTAAATATAGGTTTAGAAATATGAAGGTTTTATTCGATATATGTCGGAACAAAATATCTCACTCGGAGTGAATGTATTTGATTAATGATTTGTTGTACCATCCTCACTATCTGAATCATCAAGCATATAATTTTCTCGGCAAAATATTGAAACAATTCGCCTGAAGAAGCAATTACCGCAATAACTCAAAAGAGTAAAAGTAAAGAATAATTTTTTACGCCGTGTATATTCCCGTTTGATATCATTAACTCTTTTTTGTTGTTCTCATATAGGTACAACGTCTGAATCGGTTCTGACATGCTTAAGTATACGTTTCCAAAATAACAGCGTTTGTTGTAATCAAACGTAATTCAAGATCAGAAAAAACGGGGAAATTACGTGTAATTTCACGCAATCATTTTGAGATATATTTGTCAGTATTCGGCCATGTTCTTTCACTCATGGGTAGATAATAACAGGTTTTCAGTGTAAGAATCGAAAAGGGTTTCGTTAAAAATGCTTTTCAATGGATAAAAGCTGTGAAGTCACACGCTTCATGAAAATAATTATCCGCCAAGACATGACAACGAAAATATTAATACGGGGATTAATGATTTTTATAAGATTTTATTTGGTGTCACCTGTTCCGATCTCTGTCTGTGAGTTTGTAATCAAATCTTACAAGTTTAATTTGACCCCCTTCCCGTTGTCCAATTGAGCTGAAATTTGGCAGGTATTCATAATTCTGGTGACAATGCATTATGAAATTTTTGTCAGAGAAAAAAACAAAATGGCAACTCCCATATCGCGGACGAGTTTTGTGATTATGGTTCGATTCTATTCAAAATTGGTATAAGGGGGCTTTCAGGGACAGAGATCACTATTTTTTTTGAAAATCCATAAATTCAAGATGGCGGCTCCTATATGGCAACGAGTTTTGTGGTAATAGCCTGATTCCAATAAAAATTGGTATGTGGGGGTTTTTGGGGTCGGAGATCATGATTTTTGTCAAAATCCACGAATTTTGTGATTATGGCTCGATTCCATCCAAAATTGGTGTGTGGGTTCTTTTGGGGTCGGACATCATGATATTTTTGTCAAAATTCATGAATTCAAGATGGCGACGTGTTTTGTTATTACAGCCCGATTCCATTCAAAATTGGTATGTGGGATTTTTTTCGAGGTCGGAGATTATCAATTTATGTCAGATTCGATAAGATGGCGGATTTCATGAATGACTAAAAAGAATTGAATGAAAAAGATGAAAAAATAAGACATGCTTTCATACAATTGGACTGAAAAAGAAAAAATAATGTCTTTGATCTAGGTTATTCGGTAAATGTCAAGAAAATGAGATCATTCAGTATCTTCACGACATTTTCACAGGTGCTTCAGGAGACGATGAAAACAGTATAGCAATCGAAAATTTTGCGCGGAAAAGATAATTTTAGGAGATATGGGCCCCCGAAGGTCCATAAACAGAGGTTATGGAATATCACTTTTGGAAACTGCATACTGATTTGAAGAATAGCTTTTTACCCTAAAATATTAACTGTACACTCATTCAACATTTGAGTAATATTGAAATCACTTAATGTTCGATAAAGTCGTGAAAAAACTCCGATTACATTTCATTTAATTTCTCACATGCAATGTCAAAAATCCAATATAGGTGGTTGCTTTGATCTTGGTGTTTTATGGACATGCGACGTTGCCACCTATTCAAGTGAATTGGGCCAATCCAGATTTTCGCAACATTTTCACGAAATGATTAAAAAATTATCATAGGTGCTTCAAAACTCGATGAAAACACTCAGGCAAACCAAATTTAAGCGCCAAAAATATAATTAAAAAATTATGGCCTTTTAAAATAAAAAAAAAGTGGTTTCACTTCTTTAATATTAGAATGTGTAGATGGGTTCCAACTTGTCCTCCTGTTCGTTAGCAGCATATTTGCGTATTCATTCACCCATTAATTTTTTTTCGCTATTCTTGATGTAGACAATGAAATGTACATCACGTTTTTTCATAACTGAGGAGTTTTTGAAATTAGCTGGTAGGTTATACGAAATGAAGATGAACATGAACAGAGTGAATTGTAAGAAGATTATTGAATCACTTTACTTCGAAAAAAAGGCCCTTCTCAGGGCCACCAATATTTTCCTAAAGCATTCATACTGCCAAAAACATGATGACGAGCGCAGCGAAGCGTCGCTTCGTAAGGTTAATTGGCTTGCATTCAACTTGGATAGCAATGTTAGCCAAGTTAGGTTAGGTTGTGTTCCTTCCTTTCAAGTAACTAATTGGTTGGAGCATGGCGTCGCTTTGTGAGGGTGATCAGCATGCTTTCAAATTGGATAACAAGGTTAGTCAAGTTAGTTTAGGTTGTGTTCCTTTTTTTACGTAAGAAATTGGTTGGATAGAAATGTTCGCGAGCAGTGCGAAGCGTCGCTTTATAAGGTTGATTAGTTTGAATTCAACTTGGATAGTAATGTTAGATTGTGTTCCTTCATTTCATGTAAGAAATTGGTTGGATCGAAATGTTTGCGAGCGGAGCGAAGGGTCGCCTTGTGAGGTTGATTGGCTTGCATTTAACTTGGGTAACAAGGTTTGCCAAGTTAGGTTAGGTTGTGTTCCTTCTTTTCACGTAAAAAATTGATTGGATGTTTTGTAGTAACAACCAATCCGAATGCGTTTCTTAGTCCGGTTTACAATTACTTAAAACAAAATAATCTGAAGTCACATTATTTTGATATGTTTGGTAACTTTCTAAATGCGGCACATTAACTTCATGCTCAATTTTCAAAAGCTATCATTCCCAAGAAGCGTGGTGATATATTATTTGAATTTTAAACTTCTATTGATACATCTATCCATCAGAACTATCAGATCGTTTTTTCATGCTTTAATAGTTATAATTTATATGCTCAAATATGTATGTCGCATTGAATTTCAGTACTTTCTTTTCCTCTTGGAGACATAGGCAACGTCGCATATCAACATACTTCAAGATCCATGAGATTTGGATAAACATAACACAATCACCAACGTTTGATTTTTGACATTTCTTCTGTAGAATTTTATGAAAAGTATTCGGAGTTTTTCCATTACTTTATCGAAAATTAAGTGAGTGTAATATTACTTAAACGTTGAATGAGTGTGCAGTTACTATTATATTACTGTTTATATCAGTTTACAATTTCCAAAAGTGATATCCCATAACCTCTCTTTATGGATCTTCGGGGGCCCGTATCTCCTGAAATTATCTTTTCCGCGAACATTTTTTGATTGCTATAGTGTTTTTACCATGTTTTGAAGCACCTGTAGAAGTGAAGATGCGAGTAGCAGATTCAAAAGCTTGCCACGAAGTATTCTTGCGCGGCAGGATTTTGAATCTGCTACTCACAGAATAACCTAGGACGAACAATTGAAGAAATTATTTTTTCCTTTTCAGTGCATTTGTACAAAAGCTTGCCCTGATTCCTTTTTATCTTTTTATTTATTATTTGTTTCTTTTGGGTAAACTCAGAACAGCCCCAAAAACCGCATACGCTCTCATATAACATTTAAGAAAAGGGAAAGCAAAAATATAAAGAGAATGAAAATGATTTGGAAATGTACTTGCCAGAGATGTTTTCAAAGTAGGTAATTGAGCGAATATCAGTTTGGAACGGAATTGACTACCTATTGGTATAGTATATCCACTCTTAGTTGGATAAGGATGGGGTTCATCATCCACTCCTGATAAAACATCATAGAATTTGCGCTCTGATCGAAAATGCTAACCATTAGGGAAGATTTATTCCTTACCTTCAAATGTAACTTTGCCTTTATTTTTGTTCAAGAATAAATGTCTGTAAACTATCTGGAAAAGAAAATTAATAAAGGATTTAGAAGGGATTTTCGCTGATAAATTTTTGTGCTAGGTCTATTGGGTGATAATAAGAAACGGTCCGAAAGTCAATAATGATTATATTTTTTTGTATCTAGGCAAAAATATTGTAACCGTTTTTCATATTCAGGATAGTCGGATAATTTCTTGGTAATTGAGTCTAAGGTGGACACTACTCCACTGGCCCCATCAACTTCTTTAAATTTTTGATCTTCTCGTTTTTTCCCAGATGATGATCTACGACATATCATTGTCCTCTCAAGATTCCTTTTGTGTTGTGTTGAACAATAAGATTTCGTCTGCCTACATCTGTTCATTTGTGTAATTGTTTTTTATGGAGACTGTGATGGATTCGAAGGAAAATTTAGGATTTCCGCTTCTTCATTTTGTATGAACAATCAAATTTGGAATTCGAAGGAACTCTTCCAGATGTGGAATTAATTTATTTTGTTTCTTTTTGAAGTTTTCTACCGAAGTAAATATCTTACACTGGGAATTTTCCACAATTCCAACGTACATTTCTTCCAAATCCAAAGCCATGCTCCAGTTTCACATTCAAGGATGAATCATGAAACAGTTGCTGATTGCTACTGAAGTCCGCTGAAATGGTTCCTTAGCCGTGAAACCGAGATATGGCTTCATATTTAGAAGATCTTTCCCCCTTTTCTATGAATTGTGTGAACTTCCCAATGAAAGTAAAAAATATTTGAGGGGATAAACAAAATGTGACCCTTTTACAACCCAACGCATTTGTGATTTCCAAATCTGAGAAACCTTTTTCTGAATTAAAATATCATTTGTCACAGAAAATCGAATTATAAAAATAATTTTTCTCAAGTCAATGAGAATTGGTTGGAGTACTTTTTCTTAGTTTCAAATATAGGGATATTATTTTTTTTTTTTGCACTAATTCTTACTCATGTTCATGTCGATCACTGATTTGGAATAAGTTTGGATTTATCAAAAAATGGCTTTGATAAACTGTCCGCAGTCACTTTTTCGCGTAAAGAAAACTGGGCTTTTCCACTTTGTCAATGTACCATTTTTTCTTCTTTGTCACAATTGTCATTTTTGAACATCGAAAAAAAATTTTCCAAACTTTTAATTGTTACATCTTTGAAAATTTAAAAAAAATGTTTTTTAAAATTGTGGTTTTTAACCGCCAACTCAATTGCAAAGCAATCCTCGGAAGTCAGACTTGTGTGAGTTAAGAAGACGAGGACCTCAGCTTTTTAATGGTCATCTGAAGCACTACTCGGCTGGTAACCGTGGACAGTCCGGAGGATTGATATCTAGCTACCAAAAATGTTCGGTTGGTCACCTATCTCCTTGCGCTCAACGAAACTACAGAAATAAACTTTTATTTCAGTAGCCGTGCCAAGATTCCAACTCGGACCACCTGGACATCAGCCATCGCCTCTACGCTCGAGACCACCAGCCCTGTTCACAAGATATCATTCGAAAATCAAGTGAAAGTGAGCAAGTGAAAGACATTCTACTTCTACTGTTTAATCTTCGGTGGAACAAATTCAACAAATGATAATTATTTAGATCAATCTTAGCAAGTATTTTGGATTTTCGTTTAATATTGATCTCTAAACTTTCAAGAAGATCGAGTCTACAAGCTTTTTTTGTATAATATTTCAAACTAGTTTTTGGTTGTTATACAAATTTAAAGCAGATTTGCTTGAGCCAGAAATTTTATGTGGATGTTGCTTTCAAATACTGCACAAACATTTTCTTGCAGTTTTTCACCATACATAGCTGCCTCTGCCCAGACACACCACACCACTGTTTCACTAATATATTATTTTATCTTGTAACGATGTATCTGTTACATTCCTCATTGATATGCTCAGAGATACAGAATAATTATGAGTAGCTCAAGTTATCTTATTCTCCAATCGACGAATCCCTATTGGAAATCTTAGCGTCATCTTAGGGCGAACAGTCATTAGAGTTGAGAATAATATGAACGAACGCGACGGATTTGACAGAACGATCATGTTAAAAGGGATGCAGCGTGCCATTCTCGCCCTTACCGATCGATCTGCGATCGAGCGATTGTGTGTTCTGAAACTTATTAGCCATTGAGTAATAAAGTAGAATTTGTTCATGTTGAAATAACCAATGAAGTAGAGCATCTTCCTTTCTTCTGCGAAAGTGATTTCAAATCAGTGAGTTCAGTGTGATATAAAGGTATGTAAGAATAATCTTTTTGGCCATTAATTTTTTGAATGTCACGTTCAGATATTTTCTAACGAGAACGTGAAGTATTTCTTCAGAGAGAAGTGATATCTCAAATCATCTATCCATGTTATTCAGTATACAGCGAATGAATTTAATTTGATCAAGCAGGTAAATGATTTGAGTGAAGTATCATATTTATTTTCCAAATTAGTTCAGGCGGAATTATAAAAATCACATGTGATAATATATCGAATTGAATCAAGATATCAGTGTTCCATCTAGATTGCTTCCTCTGACAAGGCTTCATTGGGGTTTAAAGAGGGTTTCTCAAATATATGGTATCACTCACACAGTATTTAAATATATTCTTGGTGTCAATTATGTTATAGTTGGATATTATATATTTTTCATGATCTTCTGGATATATCTTTGGTATGTTCTCGTATTTGGTGATAATTATCACCGAGCTGTGATTTTGCTCCTGATTCAGGTGAAGCGATCATATATATATATATATATATATATATATATATATATATATATATATATAATAGATAGATAGATATTTATTTCCAAACTAATAAAACATAGAATTAGTGGGTCGTCAAAATAGTACAATGTATAACATATAAGTGTATATAGATATGTATAAAGTAAAATTTACACTAAGAATAAAGTAAAATATAAGATATGAGGACAGACTGGGGGAGAGTCTATCACAAGAGTTCGAGTTCAGTAATGCTCAGATCAAGATACTCCTTGATCGAATAGAAACATTTTATTAGTAAGAAAGCTTTGATTCTGTTTTTAAACTGATATAGGTTGAGACACTTAATCTTTGAAGGTAATTTGTTATAAAGTTGCAGATTCAGAGAATTTTTTTGTGACATCAGGAGCCTGCATCTAGGAGTCGTGAGAGAATTTGCATTGCGAGTGGAGTAAGAGTGTATTTCTGATTGCACAGTGTATTTGTTTTTGTTTTTATGAATTTCAAGTAAGGATGAATATAGAAATAGAGTAGGGAGTGGCATAATTTGAAGATTAGCAAAAAGAGGGCGACAGTGTTCGCGATGATGAACTCCAGCCATGACTCTAATAACTCTTTTTTGCACTAAGAAAGCTTTATGAGCGTGGCACGAGCCACCCCATAATAGAATACCATAAGCCATGTGACTTTGGAATAAACCAAAGTAGCATGATTTAAGTACGTGCAAACTTACGCAATGCCTCAAACGTTGGATCATAAAGGTGATACTTGATAATTTTTTTGTTAAAGACTCTTTATGAGGAGCCCAGTTGAGTCTATCATCAAGTTGCATGCCAAGTAATTTGACGCTATTTCCCTGAGGAATATTTGTTTTAGAGGAAACGATGAGAGACTGATTCTTCTCGATATTGATTTTCAGTTTATTTGATGTGAACCATACTTGAGCTACATTTAATATATCAACAGCTGAAGTACTAACGTTTCCTAGGTTAGTACTTTGAGAGACAAAGGTTGTGTCGTCCGCGAAAAAAACGCTCTTGATCGGTGAGGTACAGTAGTAGAGGTCATTAATATAGATCAAAAAGAGGAGGGGGCCCAGAACAGAGCCTTGAGGGACACCATGGGAAATGTTCTTACGATTAGAGAGATCCCCACCAAGTCTAACACATCGGGTTCTACCACCCAGATAAGATTCGAAGAAGTCCAGTGCCAGGCCTCTGATACCATAGAAATACATCTTTTGTAGTAGGATAACATGTGAGACACAGTCAAAGGCTTTAGATAGATCACATAGCGTAAGTTGTGAATGTTTGCCTTTTTCCAGGCCCTCGGCTATGTCTGACACAACTTTTAGAAGAGCCTGGGTTGTTGATCGATTTTTCCGAAAACCAAATTGGCCAGGACATAAGAGAGAGTTGCTTTCAAGAAAGTTATATAGTTGTTGTTTGAGAATAATTTCAATAATTTTACCCAATATCGGTATAATCGAAATAGGCCGAAAATTGTTAATGTCATCTGTGCTACCCTTCTTCAGAACCGGTAGGACCACAGAGTACTTCAGAGTACTAGGAAAAGTTCCAGAGGAAAAACAGTTATTTATTAGAATAGCCAAAGGATCGGCAAGGATGTCGGCTACAGATTTGATGATTTTACTGTTGAGCTCGTAGGCATCAAAAGCGTTGGAATTCTTCATGCCTAGAATAATATCATAAACATCAGCAGGAGTTACCGGATTTAAAACAAACGAGTGTACAGGAGTTTTTATTGTTTTTAGGTAAGATGTTGGTTCATGGGAAATGAGAGGTAGAGAGCTTATGATATGCTCGGCAATAGAAGTAAAATAAATATTGAATTGATCCACCGGTATATTAGACTCAATTTGCTTTTTTCTATTTCTATTACCTTCATGGTTGATTATGTTCCCACTGTCCCTCATGACATTCGTGGAGTTGAGTAGGTAGCTGTTGTAGGCTTCAGTTTTGCAAATTATTATTTGATTTTTATAGTCCCTACTCAATGTTTTGTATGCATTTAGAGAACAAGTATCTCTGTCGACATCTTGTATGGTTTTCAACGCATTTAGCGTATTACGCATTTGAGTAAGTTCCTGATTCATCCAAGTGACTGGTAGTGAATTAGAAACAACGTCTTTTTTCCTCAACGGAAAAATAGAAATCACGAGATCGTTCAATAGATCAAGTAGATTCTGCATATGGAACTCAAGAGTAATATTATTGTTTGGAAAGCAACCCCAATTATAGTCCATAAGGTGGGATCTCAACCTATCTAGACCGTGCCTGTGTATTGGGCGGGTCCAGTGAGTCCCATTTCTCCTCGGAATCCTGTCATATATGGTGATAGATTGCCCTCGATGATCGGATAGGCAAGGCTCTGAGACCCCAGAATCAAATTGGCATTTGTCGAGATTAGTCACAACATTGTCCACCCGAGTAGCAGAAGTAGGAGTCACACGTGTATAATCAACAATTGTAGTGCATAGGTTGAATGACTCGATTAGGTTTTCGAAGGTAGATAAATTCGGTGTTTCGGCAACAGCGAAATTCAAATAGGCTAAGAAATGTATGGACATTACCACTGCATGATCTGTATAAACAAATTATCTTCAAGTGAAAGAGTTCAATAGCACAGAGTTCGATATCGATTTCGGAACAGAAGCGTTCAAGGAAAATTGGTTTACAAGAAATAGAGTTTTTTACATAGATAGCCACTCCACCATGGCATCTCTCGCGTCTGCAGAAATTCGCAGCTAGATAGTAACCATCAATGTTTACGGACTTAAGATTTTCTTCAGATAACCAATGTTCAGAGATACATAATATATCATGTTGATCTTTTTTTAGGAAGATGAGCATTTCATCAAGTTTATTGGCTAAACATCGAACATTAATATGATAGACACTCACCCTGTTTATTTTGTAAGATGTTGAGCACACATTAGGTTTGGTTTCCCTATTGAACGTAGGGGAACTTAGTTTTCTTTTTTCCTCTGGAGTTTTCGGTAAAAAAACCTGCTGATATAAGCTCCCTCTGGCCATATACCTGGATTCATCGCGTCATTGAAGTGTGCTTCAGAGATTTTCACTTTGAACGAGACATATTTGTTTGGGAATTTGACATCGAGTCTTTCGCATGAGACTTCAGGAAAATGAGGAATTAACATTTTTTGCATCTCTGCCACTGTTGTTGCTTTGTCGACTCGACAAACAAGTAGAGTGGCTAGTCTCGGGACCCCTTTAATAGAAAGATCGGTATTATTACCAACAATTTGTTGCCTATTCAATCTTTTTTTTGGATAATTAACTCTTTTCCACTCATTGTTTTTATCTTGCGAGGCTGGTTCCAGAATCATATCGTCATGTTCCCCGAGATTTACTATATCTCGGCATTTTTTCTCAGTTTCGAGCTGAAGTATTTTAGCAGCAACATGTTTAGAAGTGAACGTAAGATTGTTGCTGGAGATGGGAACTCCAAGGGAATTCCCCAATGACTGTTTACTCGTGCTGGGTACTACTTTATCTGCTTTCACACTGTTTTTATCTCATGCTGTGTTTTTGCTGGTATTGGGAACTCCGAGGGAATTCCCCAATGTCTGTTCCATAGAGAAACTAAAAATAAAGAGAGTTGTCAAACCTGCAGTAAAAGTTGGCAACACGTTTAGACAGTGGAGACATATCTCGCAACTGGCCGAACTAAGTACAGTTGGTAAAACCGATTGAGATAAGGCGGGTTTTTCAAATGTGTTACTTTTATATCATTAATATGGTATATATTTTATAAGTGATCGATTTGCCATTCTTGTATTCCATATGAATGGTTGTATCATATGGAATACAGGAAAAGCAAATCGATCACTAATAAAATATATACAGTAATCGATTCGTAGAATCTGTTAGTTCGTTCGTGGTTAAAATAAAGTTTCAAAGTAAATCTTTATTTCATGATATCAAGAACAAAATTAAAGATCTTATAAAACAAAAATAATAAGTTGAACACTATAAAAACACATTTTATTGTATCTAGGACAAGGTACAACTACAGACAAAACAATAATAAAACTCCGAAAAACAACAAAATTAAAAATATTCTTCAGTCTCCATCAAATCAACCAAAATAAAAACAAATTACATTTACAACAAACCTTCAATAATTTCGTTCATTTATTAGCACAAAGGAGAACTAGTAGGTATACTTAACAAATACTCCAGTTTGATGATAAACTTCGTACTTCCTCAAATGGTGATAGGAAATGGAAACTGATGGACGGAAATAAGTATCAGTTTGTGAAAAAATTTGTGCAACTGTTGGATGGAAATAAGTATCAGTTTGTGAGAAGCAGCTTATATTTTATCTTGTGAAAGAATATTTCGAGGAATTTCAGCGTCAACTCGAATAACAAAACATTCCATTTTCGACGTTGGGTTCATAATTCAAGTCCATAGTATAATGTCTATAATTAATTTTTCGATGACAATTAACAGTAGAATTATTCTGAAATTATTACGTGGTTTGTCATTTTCTGACAAATGTCGAAATTGGAAAATTATCATGTCAGTCGTCTGTTGATTGCGGGCAGCGCCTCCATGCGCGACTGGCCGTACCAAAAACTTGGTGGTCAAGATCGCCAATGTTTCAAACAGTCTCTTTATTTTTCATTTGTCTATGGTCTGTACACAGGTGCTGGGTACCACTTTATCAGCTATCACAATGTTTTTATCACTCGCCGAGTTTTTGTCAGTGTTCACTACCTGCTTTGTAGGAATAGTTTTTGCAGTATTTATCGTTGGTGAAATAGACTTCAACTGATTTGAGAGATCGATTTGCTTATTCAAAATGCAAATTTTGTCCTGGAGCTCGTTGATTATGAGATCCTTTTGTTTGATGATATATACGAACATTTTAGGATCAAATTTATCAGTTTCTTCCACAGCATCAGAAAATGCGGCATCAGAACCGTCGCATTGTTCACATTTGAAGTTGGGTTCAATCTTGTTTTCTTCGATCGACGCACATGTAAAATGAAGTTTGGAATAACAAATACTACATTTTATGCCTTTAACACATTTTCGGTTGCACTTTGGACACTTTAAATTAGAATTTGCGGAGAGCTCTGGAAACACGTTCCGCTCAGTTGCCGACATGTTTATCATCATATATATATATATATATATATATATATATATATATATATATATATCTATATGTACATATTTAATTCTTGGAGTTTGGAATATTTCTTATCATACGGAAAACCTTTATGAAGAAGTATTTGACGATTGGTCGAAGATGGTTCTTATACACTTGTAGCATTAAAATTGAAGTCATTTTTGCATATCAAATTCTTTAAACTCAATTGTGCTAAATTCTGATTTTCATTCTTTGTGAAGTATATAAAGTCTTGGCTGATCAAGATCAGAACAACTTTCTTTTCTTTATATATATTTTTGTTTAAATCAAAATTTAATCTTGAAACTTCAAATTCAGTATTGAATATTAATGACGACAAATCTCAGCACAAGCTGATTTGTATGTTCAAATAATCTTAAGCAATAATCTCTTGATGAGGGTACACTCAACTGTAACAACTGTGCGTTGATGAGTGTATTGATAAATTCCAAATTTCAAGGAGTTGAATTTTTAGTAAAAACAAATTCTGACACAAGCAATATTGTTTTTCATGTTGTGTTGCTGAGAACTATCATTCATTGGATAAGAAGCTGATGCTTGTATGTTTCACCTGATCGGTCGCCCAGCAGCCATAGTTACCTCCTGATTGCGTGCCACACGACTACGTGAAGTCTAGCTACGAGCTACACGATACACAATCAGAGGTACATCGTCGTCAATGAAATCGACAGGTTCAGCAACCAAAAGCAATATTTCTTTTTGGAAACTGAAAAATTGTCATACAGCAGACATATAATACATATTTTTTATACAGCAAAACCTTATGTATATTTGTAAATAGACTAATATAAGTTTGGTATTTGTTTTATTGTTGTAGTTATTCACAGAAGAAAACATTATTTGATTTAAAATCATCATTGAATAGGAAATTTGAATCTTTATCCTAATTCAACAGAAAATTCTGGCGTCCATTCAAGTTTACAATTTCTCAAACCTTTGCTTGAAACATAAATGAATTCGAAACTAGCAAGGCGGTCCAAAGAACTCCACACCGCTCTTCACTATATAGGCTGGCCATTCTATTACAATAATTAACTTGTATTTTCATTACAATCCATACCCCAAACCCAATAAATTATGATATGTAGTTGTTTACGGTAATTTATGCTATAAGAGGTCAGCGAAATTATCGACTGGTTTTTGCGCGGGAATAGTTTTTACTCAATTAGGTCTACTATATACTCTATACGGAGAAACATATTTATTTCTCTTTCCGAATTTCTTCATAATTCAACATTATAATTTGTACGATTTTGTATGAACCCTAGTCGAACATGACTTTTTTCAATTGAGAGATAAACTATATCAAAGGAACCAATGCCGCTGGCGCAGCTAGTCGGAAAAGTAGATTCTACAATAAATTTATTGATTCTTGAACTGCCATCAATTCGAACCATGTGTCAGGAAGAATTGAAAATGTTCATTGGGAAAAATAACAGCATTTCTAATTTTCTATAAACCTTAAATTTTCCTATCAAAAGTTGGTGGAGGATTCAAAGCTAGGTACCTAAATGCTTCCTAATATTCTCATGTAATCTCAAGTCAAAAGACAGAAATATAACCAGTACACAAGGATATCGACAGTAGTTACTTGGGTTTCAACCATAAATATCATTTAGAACAATAATATCTAATATTCATTCATGAAGTTCAACTTTGAAATCGAGAAATGTTAAAATACAATAAAGTTCTGTTTTTCGGTGCAAGAAAAACTGAAGTATTATCTGATTGACACGAAGGAACCTCCAATGAAAGGACCATACACGTGAATACCAACAAGTTCAGGTGCTACTGGTACTCTATAGATCTGTCGGTGCAGTTTGCTTGTAATTCCACATCTCTGATGTCCGCCAAAACAAACGATGGGTTGTTTCCATACATTCCCTATTTCAGCGCTTGGCTGACCAAAGACGTCAATGGCCTTGACTTTCCAATGTTCCTCTCTATGTAAAATGATTGCCCATCGACCCACATAGTTCGATGGTTCAGGCGTTGTCAGAAATTCGTGATCTCCCCACTTTGAGTCAGCTGTGTTAGCTTTCCACACCCAACTATATTTTCTAGTTCAACTTCTCCCATTTTCGCAGAATGAGGAAGAACCAGATGGAGTCGTTCATAGAAATTTATGTCAGGCAATGATTTGTTTTTAGAATAGAACTGATTGAATATTCTGTTATTATTTCAATTGCATGGAATAACATCAAATGGTGAAAAAGCAGAGTTCTAAGGACTAATCCAATAAATAAAAAGAACATTTTATCAAAATCTAACAAAAACTACAAAACACTGAAATTCTGGATTCAGGTGGTTGGATGTATGAAGTATTCATTAGGCAATTCTTCACCATGTCACGGCCCTGGAAATAAAAACAAAAACAAAAGAATTGTTAATTTTCAGTTGTTACTCCAAAAATAATCCAGTGAAAGGACGAGAGGTAGGGAAAACTTAGAGAAAAAGATGGAGGTCACACAATTCAAATTTGAAAATTACAAAACTCTTCTTGATAATTATAGAGCAAAAGTTGATCAAGACGCTTCTCCTGGTTGCAGTTTTGGAACAATACTCGTTTTCATGATTTCCACACACCTAAAGAGCTAGACGAATGAACATTGAATAAAAATGAGTCTTTCTTGCTCTAACGGTGAACATAAAACCATACTAGTGTACATTTTATAATGTTGACCAAGTTGAATTTGAATTCCCAATAGGCAATTGAAATAAAAAGTGAACCAAAACTGTGTCAAATTACTAAAAAAGCAGGAATTTTCACCTAAGCAACTACCTTCAGAAATGTCATTTTTGCCAGCCAGAAAATGTTACATAGTAGGCATATTTTATCTGATGTACTAACACCATATCATGATTGTAACATGAATGTTACATTTCTAACACATAAAACAATGCTGAGTGCAAGCAGACCGCCACGTAAAAAAAATTAGTGCTATGATTTTAGAACAGGACGCATGCGCATGTTTCGGTGCAGTGACGTAAGACTGCCAGCCACCGCTCACCTACTTTATACCTGAGTTTACCAGCCTTCTATTTTTTCCTGTAATAATAGCCCTATTTCCACGATTCATAATCGTTTTCATACATCTTCACCTGAGAATGCTCGAAAACTCCAAGGTAAAATATTAAGAAACAAAAAAGTTATGGATACTTTCTGGAAAAGAGTTAAATTCTGTACATATCTCCAGGAATTTGAAATAATTCAAAAATTACAATACGTTATCAAAAAATTCGAATGCCTTCCGAGCTATATTTCAATGTACTTACAATCCAGCCGATTATTTTTCTATAATGAAAGCATCAAATGTACAACAGAATCTAAGGTTATTCTTTATCAAGATAACATGTCAAAATACTTTCTTCCAACAGAACCGAGAGTATTCTGGTTGAACAGGGCTGATATATAGACTTCGAACAGCACAAAGCCCCAAATAATTGACGGGGCAATGATTTCTTACGAATTTGTTAACCAAACTATGTTTTGAACATATTTCAATTATGATTGGATTCTGTATGAACTTCGGAACTAGTATCGTGTGAAATATTGCAGTTTTTGTCTATATTTCATGTGCTTTGAATTTTTTTGTAAACAGCTCTTAGTAGCGAGAAACATTGATTGACTAGTCAGGTTATATTAAAATTGAGGGCAATTTTTGTGCCCCTATAATTTCAACTGGTCAATTATAAGTGGAAAATTCCGTGAATGCCCCTACCGACATATTTTTTTAAGAAATTTGTTGATGTCTTTTTTGTAGAAAAAATTACGAACTACAACTATTATGAAAGAAATTTTTTCAGATCTTCAATACTTCTTGAGTTATAGCTTGAAATATTAAAATTCGGAAAGTTCAGCGCCGTGTCATAGTAAATAATTGCTCTATACTTTCAAATTCCTGGATCCAGAATTCCAGCTGTTTTGGAATTTTTGTAAGGCCAATATCTCTAGTGATTTGACTAGAAGTGTATTGAAAGGAAATCATAAAACTTAGAAGCAAAAACCAGTCGACTATCAATCTGCGGGAAGCAATAAAATATTTTTGTTGGTTACATATTGCCGATAACGAAATAGCTCATTTGTTTTCAGCTAGTTCAAACGTAAAAGAAAGAACAAATCCCTAGGCAATCCAGAGTTAAATCATGATAGTAAATTGAGTTTGAAGCCTACATGCCGTCCCAGTATTATAATTTACATATATTACGTGCAGTTAAATGATCTTATTACCAATGTGTGATCATTATATACATAAATTTGCTATATATATATATATATATATATATATATATATATATATATATATATATATATATATATATATATATATATATATACGTAGGAATTGTTCTCGACTGGATGGTAGAGAGAGGATTTGTATTTGGAAGGTTTTGCAGTCAGTTATCAAAAGAAAATTCTCTTTTTTCTGTCTCTTCTTCAGGAACTCTGAATCAACAATGATATTGATTAGTACTATTACAAAAATAAAGTTTTTCGTACTAACGAAATGTGAGGTTATGAAGAAGCGAATTAATACAGTATAAAATCAAGAAAATTCTTCATTCTTGTACGGCTTATTGTAAATAGCATTGAATTGGGACAATCACATACATTCAGATAAAAAACTTGTTATAAGAATGAATTAAAAGGATGTTCTACTCAGCAGATCATTAAAAACATAAACAATCATTTGACAGGAACGTCTGCCACTCTTCACACTGATGTTGTACAGTGACAGTAACTCTTGGCATCTTACAGTAATGCCAATTGCTTTGGGAGGCACTGGGTCTATTGTCAGTTGTTGGGAGTTAGTGTGTTATGAGTTTTTGGTTGTGAATTTGTGTAGTGAATATGTGTAAATAATGTTGAGTCCTTCTATGTCTGTTTAAGAGTTTACTGCCAGTGGTTCTTTGAATATGTTGGTCATTTCTAGGAAAATTATTTTGTGTGTGTTTGTTTCTTTGTCGAATACGTTCTCATATGAAAAATTGTGATCGTTAAACACGTGAATCATATTTGGGATAACGATCACAATTTTTCATAGGAAAACGTCAAAATATTAGACAAAGAAACAAACACACACAAAATCATTTCCCTAGAAATGACCAACATATTCAAACAACCACTGGCAGGTAACTCTAAAGAAGTCATAGAAGGACTCAATATTATTCACATATATTTACTGCACAAATACACAACCAAAAACCACCAAACTCATAACACACTAACTCCCAACAACTGACGATAGACCCAGTGCCCCCCCAAAACAATTAGCATTACTGAGGATGTCAAGAGTCACTGTATAACATCCAGTATGAAGAGTGACAGACTGGGCACCGATGGCTCGTCAGGCTGACGAGAGTCTTATCGATATCTGAAGCCAAGCATCGTCGGGCGTGGTGAGTACTTGAATGTGTGACCACCGGACAAAGAAGCTCCGCGTGAAATGTCCTTACAACTGTAGCGTAGTAGCATTTTTGCAACTGCAGGCGTTTCATCAATGAGCACGAGAAAAGACGATATATATGCCGTCCTTCGGAGGGGACGTTAAGATGGCGGTTCCGAGTTCATAGATGTTGAGCTCGTTGAAGAACCCTACCTCTGAAACAAAAAAAACTGACTGCAAAACCTGCCAAATTCAATCCTCTATATATATATATATATATATATATTGTTATGTCATGAAATGTTGTTAAATAATTAAACTCATAATTATCATTATTATTAGTAATATTCATTATCATCGTTAATGCTATGTTATTCTACAATTTTCTTTACTTTTTTCACTACTATGGAACCTTATACTATGCTTTGGTCGATACACATGTATAGAGAGAGAATTCCTGAAGTAGTTCTGGTATTAAAAATACATATCCAATGATATATGTAATGAAAATCCACGATTAAACCATATAAAAATTGAAATATATAGCAAACATTGAATTGAAGTAAGATCAACGTATAGATAAGTTTTGAACATCCTGTATGACAATTCACATTAACAGAAAACCCACCAATGGGATTCGAAAGAGTTTGTATGGGAAAAGTGATGATATACAATCAAATGCAATGGCAGAAATTGAAAAATTATATTTTTATAAGAATTTGTAAATAGTATGTAAGAGTTAGAATTAGATATCATTCATAAAATCATTAATATTAATCAGAACAGCAAATAATTTGGAAGGAAGTGATACAAATTCGGAAATCTGTGAAAAAAAAATTGTGATTGTTGCTATGGATCGGGCTAACAAGTTCTGAAGAGATTGAAAAAAGTTCAGAAAGTGAAGCCACGTTGAAAATTTTAAGAAAAGCATTATAGATAATACAAGAAAACCTACTATAAAACTGAAACTGAAGAAGTAAATAGTCAATAAAAATTCCAGCAGCTGTCATTGAGATCCCAGAAATACGTCTACCGGACTGGAAACTTCAATCGAGAGGCAGCAACAAGGTATACTTATATCCGAATTCACCAAAGTGCAACTTTTCACATAAAACCAATAACTTTACGTGTCTAAACCACTGGTTATACTGTTTGGGTTGAACTTTCATAAAATTCCATGCCAAAAGACTGATAATAAGTTCGAACTTTCTTCCTCAAGTTTTCATTGTCACAATCATCCAAACTGCACTATTTTATATCATTGTTTTGCTAGTATAAGATAGCTATCGCAGAGTAGGGTATTTATAAGTTTTGATTTGAATGAAAACCGACAATTTGATTATTCTCTGCAAAACTGGTGTTTATTTCTCATTTTCTAACCTCACTTTTCTCCACTGAACAGCTTTTCTTATCGAATCGTCAGTGCCATAGTAGGCAACACCAATTACGGGAACCGGCTACTGAGAAGGAGTGATTCATGTTCATAGGCGTACCTGACTGAGCTGGGATGAGGTAAAAGGGGGAAAAAAAAAAGAAAGAGGTAACATAACATAGCCGGTATTTTTCATTGTTATGATAGGGATTCAGAAATATAATCTATGAAATGAATCCACCAAAAATATAAAAATTTGAAATCCTATAAACAACCCATCATAACAATATATCAATATATATTCAATATGCATGACATACATAGAATTACTGTGGAATAATCAGATTTCTATTGATGAATTGGAACTGTAATGGTAAAGTTATCAAACCAGCTTTCATAGACATTGTAATGTTTGAGAGGATTTAATGTTAGCCATACAGATTTTAGCAAAGCACTATGATATTTTAGAAAGAACTAATTTATGTGTGATAAGGAAAGAAATGGATACACGAAAGTCATAATGGATTGGTGGAATTTATTATTGGAGCAGGCCTACATGAGTCACGTAGGTCTCTATCCACATGCATCATTAATCTTATTTTGTAGCCATGTATAATATTTTAATAATAAGATCGTTTTTCTCAATAGAAACTCATACCATTTTCAAGATTCCATTATAAATTTCATTCATATAGCGACCAACCACTCATTAGCAATACTTTTTTATTAACTATCAATGGAGTTTTATTTTCAAGTACTTAATTAATTTCGATATGTAATCACCTTGTATTAACTAATCATTAGTCCGAATTTGCTCTTGTAAACTTCATCTTCGCTATGAATATCATAGTGATTTCGCAAACTCATTCTGGCAATTAAATTGGCACTATTCGGACGTTGTGAATTTTGCAATAGATACACCAATAACATAATTCCATTAGGTCATCATCCGAGTAAAAACAGATGTTTCTATGCGATCTTTCTATTTTTTATATCAAAGCATAATGAGTATATATTATACAGTGCGGATTTTAATAGTCCCCTTGTTAACTCTTGAACGGTTCATCGGAGACTAATGGAAAAAAAAACGTATTGAATGATATCACCGATACTATTTTTTTGAATGAAAGACATTGTGATTGCCCGAGAGATGGCGCGGGGGGCACATCAACTTGCAAATTTCAGATAGCATGGGGGTCAAGTGGCACATTCGATTCTTTTTTCAACCATCCTATTCTTTTTTGCATTTCTTTCGAAGGTTTTTTCACAATAGGCATTTGAAATGTCAAATATTAGTGCGGATCTGAATGGTCCCGTGTGCTCAATAACTCGGTTAGATGTGAAACAATGAGACATGAAATTTATTGAATGGTATTACCGGTCCTACTTTTTGAGAGAAGATACATTACAATTACTAGACAGAGAGCGCTGGGAGCACATCAACTTGAAAATTTCGGAAGGCATAGAGGTAGATTTGCACATCGTTGAAGGAATAATTCAATTTGTCTTTCAACTATGGTTGTTCTACGGAATCACAATTGCAAGTGCGGCTTTTCATAGCCTCCCCCCCCCCTTCACCCTTCACTGTTAACTTTTGACCTATTTTGAATGATGTCACCGATACTACTCTTTGAAATAGATGACATTGTGATTGCTTGATAGCTAGCACGGGGAGGCACATCAACTTGAAAATCTCAAATAGCATGGGGGGTCAAGTGGCACATCATTGAAAATATAATTCAATTCTCTTTTCAACCATTCTTTTTTTTTTAATTCGTTCAAAAAATTTTCACAATATCCATTTGAAATTTTTTTATACTTGACATTTCAAATGCATATTGTGAAAAAACCTATTGACGAAATTGAAAAAAAAAATAGATTGTTTTGAAAAGAGAATTGAGTTATATTTCCAACGATGTGCACTTAATACCCCCATGCTCTTCGAATTTTTTAGTTCATAATCCCCCCCCCTGACCATCTATAGGGCAATCACATCGTCAATATCATCCCATACATTTTTTTTCATTGTTCTACGTCGAACCATTCAAAAGTTTACAGGGGGGGGGACTATTAAAAGCCGCACTCAATAATATTAATTGAAGAACGCCTGAGATTCCTCAAAATCAATATAGTTTTTCTTGTTTAATATAATCTACATATCAGAAAGTTCATTGTTTCGTCAATTGGTACTGGGAGCTAATCCATCTACGACGGAAAAAATATTTCGCAAAAATCACCAAAAAATGGGAACATCAGAGGGGGAGTATAGAGTACATGGATAGGAAACCGAACGAAAAACATGTAGGTGCACCGATGATATGAATTTCTTTTTTTTGTTCATTTATTCAACAGTACTTCTATGAATATTTTTGTATACATACATTTGATTTCAGTTTTCAGAATTCATTGTTCAAAAACATCCTCGATAGTTTTAATATGGCAAGAACAAATACAATACAATATTGACATCAACTAGCGTTGAACCACCACTTTGTAAGAGCAGTTAATAGGTTTATTCCATGGAACTCAATCCCCTGGGATATATTTCAATAAAGTGTAACCGTAAATCAAGATAATTTTTTGCTGCCATTAAATACGTCAATTATCGAATTTTAGCTGCGAATGATATCTACAGATTGTTCATCGAATCACGAGAATGCGCTCTTTTGCACTTTTAATGAAGGAGATAATGAGCTTTGAGGATCCACGAAGACCGACTACTTTTATATGTATTTAATGATGGGCTACTATGGGTTACTGATATCAGGACTTGGAAATAAAAATCAAGTGAACAGGACAAAGAGAGTATTGATAACTTCTGGAGATTGGAGTTTCATGAAATGAATAAAATAATTATTGATAAACCTTTAAAGACAAGCTTTTATACAAATGCGCAAAAAGTAAAAAATAATTGTTTTGGAGTGTGACGTTGGTTATTCCGTGAGTTGAAGATTCAAGAGCTCGTCACGCAGAGTCTTCAGTTCGAATACAGAATCATTATTTGGAAATCTTTTTATTTTTTGCTTTTTAGTGGGTAGGTGCGCCTTAATCTATGCATTTTTTCGAAGCATCGTTATTATGAGGCCTTTTACCAGTAAGTTCTTCAATGAGAAGACCATCTAAAGATTAACTCGCCCGCCATCCTGGAGATGCCATCTCAATTTATGAATTTTTACAGAAACCCCAACATACCAATTTTGAATGAAAACGTCCCATAATCACGAAACTCGTCCAGCATATTGGAGCCGCCGTCTTGAATTAATGAATTTTGATGATGAATTCATAATCTCCGACTCCAAAAATCCCCACATGCCAATTTTGAATCGAATCGGACCTCAGTCACAGAGATCGTCCGCCATCTTGGAGCCGCCGTTTTGATTTAATGGATTTTGACAAAAAATTCATAATATTTGACCTCGTAAACCCGCACATACCAATTTTGAATAGAATCGGACCATAAGCACAAAGATCGTCCGCCATCTTGGAGCCGCTATTTTGACTCCATGAGTTTTGACAGAAATTCATTTTTATCGACCCCGAAAACTCCCACATATCAATTTGAAATCGAATCGAACCATAATTACGAAATTAATCCGCCATCTTCGAGCCGCCATCTTGAATTAATAAATTTCGACAAAAAATTCGTAAATTCCGACCCCAAAAATCTCCACATACCAATTTTGAATGAAATCAGACCATAATCACAGAGATCTGCCTCTTGGAGCCGCCATTTTTACTTCATGAATTTCGACAAAAATGTCATCATCTTCGACCCTGAAAACCCCCACATACCAATTTTGAATCGAATCGGACCATAATAACCAAACTGTTACCGTGGAATCGCCATCTTGAATTTAGAAATTTCCACAAAAATATCATAATCTACGACTCCCAAAAACCCCCACATACCAATCTTGAATAGAATTGGACCATAATCACAGAGATCCTTGCTCATCTTGAAACCGCTATTTTGATTTTATGAATTTTGACAATTAAATCATAATCCTCGACCTCAAAAACCACCACATACCAATTTTGAATCGAATCAGATTATTAACACAAATTTCGTCCGCAATCTTGAAGCCGCCATTTTGTTTTTTCTCTAACAAAAATTCCATAATGCATTGGCACCGTTATTATGAAAACCTGCCAAATTCCAAAGTATTTAATTACAAACCCAAACACATCGGGACAGGTGAAATTAAGGTAGTTCCGCCACGAGACAGTTGAATTAGGAAATTATCAAAATTTGGCATAGGTATTGTTTAACATGTGAACAACACCTCTTTGAAATTTCAACAAGTTTCACCATCCCGAACCCGGGATATATATAATTGAAGTTGACTCAATTAACACGTAACATATGGACCATGCATAGGCAAACAGCACATATTAATTCTACCGTTAGTACTAAAATCAAGGAGTTCATGAAAAACGGGAAGGAGCTAGAACAGGATATCACAGATATTCTGAAAAAAAAGCAAAGTGATTGACCATCTAGTTTGACAGATATAATCAAAACTACTCTCGTTATTCAAAATAGTCCACGGGGAAGCGCACAGCCTAAAGGGGGTCGTAGAGAAATGCGGATTGTGCCAGGGGACTTTTCAAAGAAGGACTGAGGACCAGTTGAGGGTCTGAAAAAAAAACTCCTTCTCCTAGTTGACCCCATCGATTTTAACGATACTTCTCCTCTTCCCCCCAAAAAAAAGTTCAAAAAGAGTGCTACAAAAAAGTCCATTGAAGTTTTATCGATAAACGATAATTTTTTCCCATGACGTATGATTTCTAGTGAGAGGGGGAGGGGGGGGCCCGGGTCAGAATTTTGTTTTTGCTGCGCTTTTCGGGGACATCAATGTTTTGAGTCGCCAACTTTCTATAACGAAGAAATTTTCTAGAGTCGAATGGGGGGGCAAGTGCTCCCCTTCAAAAACATTTTTTTTTCCCGTTTCAAATTGAAAAGTCTTTTGAAATTTTTCGATTCCGTCGAAAATAATTTTCTAATTCAACTGTCTCGTGGCGGAACTATCTTAAATAAAGGCTTGTAATGAAAAGTGTGTAGTTAAAATGGTACCAGAAATTTTCTCAAAGGTTAACCAAAATATGTGATTATTTGTAAGTAGGAAGGGATGCTTTGAATTTCCTAAAGTCAGAATCCAACGGCGCGTGGAGTGGCAATTCTGGATTGAGGGTTGAGTGTCAAGATTGGCGCAACGAAATGTGTCGTGCCGTTCCCACGGCATGTAGGATCGCGGTTTCAGACGTGGACCCGTCCGAGCTCCTTTGAACCGTGTTCATTCACCGACAGACGACGGGACTCACCGCGCCGACCGAAGATCGCCAATCCTGCCCTATCCGACGAAGCGTGCACTGGCAAGTTTGGCGCGAGGAGTGCCATTCCACGCGCCGTTGGATCCCGGCTTAAGATAGGTAGATATTGTATTCTGAAGCGATTTTGGTTATCTATACTATTATGAAACTCTAATTGAAAAAGGATCCACTGCAATACTGATGAATGTCCAAAATTATGTTCATTCTAAGTAAGTACGTCATTCCGACACTTGATATATGCAGTAAGTAATCTCGTTTACAAACTCGGCAGTATCGCGATAAATACGTTTTCAATAATTAGATACACGGCTAGAACGCTAAGCGTAACAGGTGTTTACGGCAATAATGATAAATTTCCATCACAATTAATAAAATTAAAACCCAATTATCTTTAATCAAAGAAAAAAGGACATTCATCATTATTGCGATGGACTCTTCAATTGTCTGTTTGTTTGATTGATTGTTTGTTTGCTCGAGCATCTCACAAAAGCTACCGGACCGATTTCAATGAAACTTTTTGTGTTTGAAAGCTTATGATAAGACCTAAAAAAACTTTTTAACGAAAAATTAAACCAACGAAATACGGAACTGAAAAGTAAAAAATAAAATAAACCTTCTTATTCTCAATAACTAAGCTCCCAAACTGATGTAAGTAACTAATTTTGAGTACGCGGCAAACAAACAAGCAAATTAATTAGATAAGGCGTAAAATGATGGCATCGAGTTGCGCGGTGACATTCTGATATCTTTTTTGGAGTAATTTAATGATCTTCGTTGATTGTTTGTTTGGCGCCGACTCAAAATTAGTTTCTTACATCAGTTTAGGAGCTCAGTTGTTAGGAATAAGAAGGTTAATTTTATTTTTTACTTTTCAGTTCCGTATTTCGTCGGTTTAATTTTTTGTTAAAAAGTTTTTATTTTAATTTTTTTTGTGGCTTAAATCTTCTAATTACTACCTACTTGTTTTTTGATTACTTCCAAAATACTTACTTACTCACCTTACTTCAACTATCACCAGTTAAATAATATAATTATCTACTTTTACTATTTGTTGTAATATAAATTATTCTTGTTGTTCTGGTTAGTTTTTTTTCATTACTTTGTATACCATCCCATCCTCTCATAGAATATGATTGTGACGGATGTAGGAGAACAAAAATAATGACATTAGCGATCTGTCATTGTCAACTACATATGTGTGCCAATGTTCTCAAGTGAAAAATCAATCATTCCCCATTTTTCTACCCGTAAGGGTGGATGATTCCATTTGAAATCCAGATATGATCAACTATGAGGTAAACCCTATCTAATTAAAAAAGAATCATCCAAAGTTATGCCTGATAGAATCGGTTAACGGACCAGAGTTCAGAGGGAAGTGTTCAATATCCTTCATTTCGCTACCCCTAAGGGTGAATTTCATTTTTCAAATTCAAATGAGACCAACTTCGAAGTACACCCTATCCACTGAAAATTTATAATAAATTAATTTATCGGAATCAGACGTCTCAGTAAAAAGTTATGCGTGATCATGCATAAAAAAAATATACGCGTCGACTAGAGAACCTCCTCCTTTTTGGTTTCGTCGGTTGAAAACTGTAATGTATTTCATCTCACTACGATGACGGGAACCAGAGATATAACAATGAAACCAAATTTTTTCACAAGGAACCAATATAAGTTGAGCTCCCATTTCAAGTATGCTATCCACTTCGGAACCAAAAAATGGGAAGAATTATTTTTCTTCCAAATATAATAGAGAATTAACCCAAAATTCCAATATGCGCCAAATGACCAGATCCGCCTGAATAATTTCCCTTTGTTCCACTTCACTCATTGAACTCCTTGCACATATGGCTTTCATTTGCAGAAAGGGTTGTATTCTATTTGGGATGCCTATTTACCACGACATTTATATTTCATTTATAAGCGATCTAAAAGTCCGATAACTCCTGAAGCGCACTTAATTACATGTCATTTCTTTCTTCAATCACTGCTATCTTCCACCGATGGTAATAAACTCGTCGTGTATGACACGTTTTTGAATTATTTATAGGAAAATGATGAATTTATTATTCAACGCAGTTCTTGTAATGAAATATAATACCATAATTGGTTTTCTGTAATTATTGTACCAGCATCGATGTTTATGCTATTTATCAATTGCACAGGAAGACACGTTTCATTGAAAGTCGACACGTCGAAAAAAAAAAGAGTTGAGAATACTCATGAGGTGGGGAGTTGGGAACATTAAATGTTGAATTGGCGGTTATTTCGTCGGAATGTTTAAGTAAATCAAATTCAAACTAGGCGACGTTTCGACACTTTCAGTGTTTCATCTCCAGAATTCTGAACTATGAAATCTAAAACTAATATATTGAAATAGAATTCTTGAATGTTTATATGAAAAAAAAACTTGAATGAAAGCTCCGATAAAACAAAAACAATGATACTTATATTTAGGGTGGCTTTCCTTGTATATATGTATATATATATATGTATATATATATATATATATATTATATATATATATATATATACATATATATATATAAATAAATATATGGTGTTTGTTTCTCATAGACCTGTATATATATATATATACCAGGTGTCCCGGAGCATTTAGGCCAGCAGATATTTCAGTTATTTGCAGAAATAAAAATTGAAAAAAAATACGTATCGTAGGAGACCATAAGCTCGTTCATGCAACATAGGAATATCCACCCCCTGGCAAACAACCCCCGAGAAACCACCCCTTACTTTTGTTTTTCAAATTGCACCCTCATAATTGTTTTGGTTCCACTTACAGTCTTTTTCATTTCTCATTCAATAATGTATCATGGTAGCTAGAATGGCATGTAGAATTATGGCAAATAAAAATATAAATGAAATAATAAAAATTATTTATGCTTATAATTTTTTTGCACCTCGTTGGGAGACCAAATTGTTATGAAATAATGATAGTTAATTTTTCCCCACGTTATTGGTATTGCCACACAAATATTTCCTCCTTGTATAAATATTTATATAGATATATATAGATATACCTCTTCAATGAAATAAGAATTCAGCTCCGCGATGGGAAGCCAATTGTTATATTGTGATATGATAATAGCTAATTGTTATGAAATAATAATTGCAAGCTAATGTTACTGTTTTCTCGCCACGTTGTTGCCAATTATTATTACTTTTCTTATCACGACCAATCTCAGTTGGTACGCCTTCGCCTCAGGAGTCGGTACTGGCAACAGAGCCACTGCCTGTCTAGATGTCACTCGAACTATTCCAGTTCAGTGTTTATAAGTGAGATTTTAGCATATCATTGTGGAAAATAAACCAGAAATTATCAAAAAACAATTATTTCCTTTATTCAGGAAAACTTATATTAACCTGGCCTACGATAGATAACTTATAACTGTGAGCAATTGACAAATTTTCATAAAATAATGAGTGATGGATATGTAAATATAACCTCACTTTTTTTTTTTGAGTTGGAAGAATTCCTTTATAGTTCAATCAAATCATAGTGTTTTTCAGATATATGAGTTATTTTGTGAAGTGATTCAGTTTGTGATGTGCACTAAAAGAGTTTATACCTGGAACTGGAATGTCGCTGATGCAATACCTGGCATAATCTGAATTCCTGTTCCATCCACTCCTCTCAGGAACTCATCATTTCGAAAGGAACCATCCAAAATCCACGAAATCACCTTGGACAAGTTTTTATGTGGAGAACCAAAAAGATAATCTTCTCTTATCCTTGTTTATTTTGTTTCAAGATTATTCAGAGGTTGTATTGGTTTTTTATTGTTGAAAAACTACCTTCTCATTAATAAAATCCTGAATTTCTTTTTTTTCAATTTTTGTACCTGGCTTCTCTTCTAATTTTTTTTTTAATCTCCTCTCGCTTAGTTTTTTCTTCACCTGGATACCATTCCTGTTTTGTTATTTCATTTGAATTTTCAAACTCGCGCACTTTCTTGTCGAACTTTCACTATTTTGGTGTTATTTGAAAAAACTTATGAACTAATATATTTTACATTTCGTATAAACTAAATACAATATTTGATGATAATTATTTTTGACATTTCTCTGTTCTTACTTTTCCACAACTTCAAATCTTTTATCTCACCATCTCTGTTTCCTGATTGGCTTTTGTCATCAAGAAGTTTCTTGTTCTCCCATTGGCTATTTTTAGTTAGATACAATTTCATATACTGTATGTTTCAAGCTTATAATATTGTTGATCACATTTAATTCAGAATGATTTTGTAAATCTAGGCTTTATTGTTGTATTTTGAACAATTATAGGTTGTAATCATTTTGACAACGTATGAAAATGATTTCATTGAAGTATTTGCATATTTTTACCTATCAATATTATACAGAGGCTTCATAAAGGAAAAACAATCTCAAAAAAATTTAAAACAATTTCTCATGAACTACTAACTATTAAGTAATTATTAGTTTTGTGTTTTTTTTAAGAATTTTTTTTTTCATCCTTAAAATATATTACTGGTCCTTCCTAACATAACAATATATATATATATATATATATATATATATATTGTTATGTTATGAAGGACCAGTATAATATTTAAAAAAAAAAGGAAAATTTCTTAAAAAACCACAAAAATAATAAATACTTAATAGTTAATAGTTCATGAGATATTGTTTTTACATTTTGTTTGAGATTTTATTTCTTTTATGAACCCTTTGTATAATATTGATAGGTTAAAATATGCAAATACTATAATGCAATCATTTTCATATATTGTCAAAATGATTACAACCTATAATTGTTTAAAAATACAACAAAAAAGTCTAGATTTACAAAATCATTCTGAATTAAATGTGATCAACAAAATTATAAGCTTGAAACATACAGTATATGAAATTGTATCTAACTAAAAATAGCCAATGGGAGAACAACAAACTTCATGATAACAATAGCCAATCAGGGAACAGTATGGCCAGATGTAAGATTTGAAATCGTGGAAAAGTAAGAACTGTGAAACGTCAAAGACAATTATCATCAAAGATTGTATATAGTTTATAAGAAATGTAAAATATTTTAGTTCATAAGTTTTTTCAAATAACCCCAAATGAGTGATGATGTGACAAGAAAGTGAGTGAGTTTGAAAATTCAAATAAAATGGACAAAACATAAATGGTATTCAGGGGATGAAAAAACAAAGCTAGGAGATTGAAATTTTTTTTTAAAAGAACGCCACGTACAAAACTTCAGGAGAAAGGAATTTCAAGATTTTCACGAAGACAAGGTATTTTGTCTATAGAAACTAACCAATTCAACCTCAAGAGAATTTCGACACAAATAAATAGGAGAAAACAAGATAACCTTTTATGTACTCCACATAAAACTGTTTCCAAGCTGATTTCTGGGATTTGTATGGTTCCTTTTTGTAATGGAGTGTTCCTGAGAGCAGTAGATTGGAAAATGATTTCAATTTATTGGTGTGTATTGTAACAGCGACAGTTCCAGCTCCAGGTATAAACTTTTTAGTGCACATCACAAACTAATTCACATCACAACGTAACTCGTATCGTATCTGACGAACTCTATTTATTTTGGTATTCAACTATAAAAGAATTCTTCCGACCCAAAGAAGAAGTAAGGTTATATATACATCACTGTTTTATTATTTTCTATGAAAATTTGTCAATTGATCATAGTATAAGTTATCTATCGTAGGCCAGGTTAATATAAGTTTTCCTGAGTAAAGGAAATAATTGTTTTTCGAAACTTTCTGGTTCATTTTTCCACAATGATATGATCATATTTCAATGATAAATACTGAATTGAAATAATTTGAGTTTGACACCAGGGCAGTGGCTCTATTGCCAGGACCGGCTATCTGAGATGAAAGGCGTACCAACTGAGTTTAGTCGTGGTAAGAAAGAGTAATAACAATTGGCAGCAACGTGACGAGTAATCAGTGACGTTAGCTAGCAATTATTATTACATCACAATATATCATACAGAGCGAAATTAAATATCTATTATATTAAAAAATACAATTCTTCATAACATTACAATATATATATATATATATATATATATATATATTTATACAGGGCTATGAGAAACAAACACCATACACATGAAGATGAATGAACTAAACTGTTGGCAATCGTGTTTGATACCTTCTCACTTTTTCTTCATAGATTCACCCATAGAAAAGATGTACGGAAAAGAATGAAAAAGATAAAGTGAACCGTCTGCCACACACTCCGATTAAAAGAATGTTCAGTTCTCCTGGTTTTCAAGTACTTTCCTGACTGCCCAATATATACTTTCTCACAATCAGCATATGTTATTTAGTCATCGGGTGTGAGGAGTAATAGTTGATGAAAAAATGTTAAAACACATACAAAAATAATTTATACATAAGATTAAAAACCAACAGAACAAAAATTCAATGTGCCGATTGTGAGAAAGTATATATTGGCCAGTTAGGAAAATACTTCAAAACCAGAATAACTGAATCTATGTAGAACAAAATTCTTCTGATTTTGAACCAACCAGGATCATTGGTCTACAGTCCTGAAAATAAGAGTCGTCAACAAAATGAATGAAATAACAAAACTTGAAGAAAAATGCGTGAATAAAAGTTCCGATACCCAAGCAGATCATATTTCAACCTGATAGGAAAAATCAAACATAAACTATTTATGGAAGTCATTTCGTCGTTTTTCAGATGAATGAAAACAAAATTGGGTACGTATCAAACACGGGTATCTATTCTTCATGAATCTGCATATGTTTTCATGTATTATGTCGATTTCATTCTTTTTTATTATTGTTAACAAGAAGAGCCAAACTTTATGTGATTATCATTGTTTCTGTGCATTTTCCCTTCCGGAAATTTTCTCCGATGATTCATTGTCATTGTAGGCAAGCTATTATTTGAATTTTGCTTCATAAAAACATTCCGGAATTCCAAGTTGATGTATATGATCTTGTTTTTGAATTTAAAATTCCTGAAGATGAAACAATGAAGGTTTCACATCGACAAGTTGAAATTTGGCCTTTTCCAATATTTCGTCCAAGTGCTTGCCAATTCAACACTCGAAATTATATCAATGAACGCTATTATACTCAGCAATGATAAATAGTATAATAATAATTGTAGTTTTTCAATTAGTTTAACCTTTGAAATATTGAAGTCACAAACCATTCAACCATTTGACGTCACATCTTCATTGACTCAAGTAATCCTCCAGGAAGTTCTACAGATAATGAGGAAAAAATATAAAAGAAAGAACATAAAACCACTTGGGCAGAACAGTGCATCGAGTACACCCATTCATGATAACCAATAATACAGACAAATAAAGCCACCACCAATGGGATCATCATCATCAACAGCAATCACAAATCTATTCGTGGAAGAAAGTAGAGATCGAAGCACTTGCAACATCAAGCTTGAAACCAAAACTCTGGCTGAAAAATATTGATAATATTTTCGCGATCTGGCCCCATGGACATAGAAAATTCCCAACATTCTCAGATCATCTTAATGAAATCCATCCACGAATGAAATTGTCCACGGAATTGACAGAAGAGAATCGGCTGCCATTCCTAGATGTTTTGATCAGGAAAAAACCTTGATGGTACCAACGGATCAATCGAGTTTGAGTCAATGAAACATCACCCGAAGGTGGATATGAGTTTGTCAAAACGTCGTGAAACGGGACCATTTGTGGAGCAATACCATAATACGCTAGGGAAAATCCAAGAAAATAGTATATATAATATAATAATAACGGTTATTAGAGTAAATGCAATACAATGGATCTATATAAACACCACTAACAAACGTAAAAGGAGTACAATAGAAGGAATATTAACAAAAATATCCCTTGTGCGTGGTGAGATGTGAGTAATATCCTAGATATTAATAATAACATGACAATGATGATATAATATATAATAATAAAGTGCATTATGAATATCTGAATATATGAAATACAATTATGTATATTATTATAATATAGAGTAGTAATAATGTTCTCTTCTACATACATTCCTAGAACAAATATACCATACATCAATTGCAATGCTAGGAATTACAAGTTTTTGTTAGTGACAGTCGCTAACAAGAAAATTCTTAGCTAGTTATTTTAAACTGTATTATATCATCGTTCATCCTTCATAATGTGTCAACCATTTTATTTAAACACCTGTTTGATCATTCTCAACAGAGATTTTCCCTGATGATGGAAATAATTAATGAAATTCCCGAAAGCTTCGACAACCTTTGAAGAGTTCTCTTTTATTTGCTACAAAACCCCACTATTTACTGGTTCCATATATATTATATTTTTACATATATATATATATATATATATATATATATATATATATATATATATATATATATATATATATATATATATATATATATATATATATATATATATATATATATATATATAGAGACCACAAGCCGTCCTGATGATTGGGAAACCATGAAACAGGCTGTAGACGGATGGTGATCTCCTTTGGATTCGTAACAGATTTCTCATATTCTCGTTATTTGTATTGCGTCCCTAAAACGCACTAGGAGTACGACTATTGGTATCGTGGGTTGGTCTATGCTGGCATCTGTCGGTGACCTATTGATGTTGTACGAAATCTCGTATCTTCAAAATTCCACGATGACAGGTCTAAGCTCCACCACACAGATTATAGGTGTCGCTATCTATAATTTGATACTGTTTATATATATATATATATATATATATATATATATATATATATATATAAATTTAGATATCACGACTGAAAATTGGTTTGAACAGTGGGGAATAACGGGGATCTTCAGTCAGCACAAGTGTTGAATTATAAAAAACTCTTTAATATGTTGGACCGAGCTTTCGTTTCAAATCCTTCAATGTCACTTGAAACGTCAAAGCTGTTCAACATTCCGACAAATGTTTACATATATTTTACGTTTTTTTTAAGTTAATGTTCATCAATCAACCACTCAGATTACTGTAAGTACTTCCTTCATTTCAAGTATTTTTTCTCGATAATGTAATTTACATATTTTAGGACCTTGAAGAAGTTTCAAAATTGAAACGAAGGCTCGGTCCAACGTATTAAAGAGTTTTTCATAATTCAACACTTGTGCTGACTGAAGATCCCCGTTATTCCCCACTGTTTTTATATATATATATATATATATATATATATATATATATATATATATATATATATATATATATATATAAATTGAGTCGTCGGTTGTGAAAAGTGGTGTTTCATAAATCTTACTTTGAAAGATTTGTCAACTATCACTCCTCACACCCGCTGACAAAATACCATTTGCTGATTTTGAGAAAGTATACGTTGGGCAGTCAGGAAAGTACCTGGAAACCAGGGGGATTGAACATGAAAGAGACTGCAAGATATACACAATCGATTGAGAAAGTTTTGCAGAACACTCTATGTTATCACTCCATTCTTTTGATTCAGAATCAGTTAGCATCATTGGTCAATAAAACAATAAAAAAATATCTTCAACGAAATGACTGGAATCACAAAAATGAAGTGATTAGGAAAAATCAAACGTACTCTAAATCGGAGTTTGTAGCAGACGCTTTATTTTCTCTTTTTCATTATTTTTCCCTACATCTTTTCTATGGGTGAATCAATAAAGAAAAAGTGGGTAGGTATCAAACACGGGTGACGAATGCCAACAGTTCAGTTTTTTCATCTTTGTGTGTATGGTGTTTGTTTCTCATATATCATATCGATTTAATTCTTTTTCATTATCGGGAACAAGGAAAGGTACCCTAAATATAATTATCATTGTTTTTGTTTCTTCGAAGCTTTCATTCCAGTTTTTTTTCCATATAAACATTCCAGAATTCTATATCAATCTATATGTTTCCGTAATTACATTTTAGAGTTCTTGGAGATGAAACAATAAAAGTGACGAAATGTCGCCTAATTAAAATTTTATTTTCTTCAACATTCCAACCAAATTCTTTTTGATTCAATTAGTACATGTCAACAAGTGTTATAAAGCTGCATGGCGCTCTAGCGAATAATAACAAACATTATTCTATTAAGCCTGAACTTGCACCAGCATTAGGATAAATCATCCTCAGGATTCATTATTATGGTTAGCTTGAGGCTTCACATAAAAACCACAACTACCGTAGTTTCAAGCCTATTATGAATGATGAAATTTGAATTATCGTCAATACTTCAACATAGACCAATTAGACTTAACAAGAAATTAAATTGCACTATTCAACATATGAAGTGTCATAAATATTATAGATGAATTCCAACTGATGATGAATTGGGAATTATTATGAACAATTGGGTTGAAAAAGCAGCATATGAAAAGACTTATCTTTCACATGTTTTCCGGCCTCTAGGTTACGTATGGAGCCACATAATTGCAAAATAGTGGATGTGGTTATTCACTTTTTCTCGTTCCCACGCAAAGAGTTTTTACTCAAAACGACACAGGAAGTTGAAATATTATTAATTTTACCAAAATCAGATTTTCCACTCGAATTTCATTAATTCATTATTTCTCGAAAAAGAATACGAACAGGACAAGCCCATAAAAGTATCAAATTTCATGAACAACATCTCTGCAGAGGTCGTGCTATGTCCTTGTGGTATATGTTGAACACGAGAAGGTCTAAATGAGAACCATGTGGCAACCCTGATGCCATGATAGAAAAATTAGATCAGATTCTACCTATTAACACTGCTTGAGTTCTGTTAGTGATGTACCAATTGAACCATATGAGATTACCGACATCAGGAGGTAATAGATATATCTGTCCTAATGAATTAGATGCCCCTGAGCGTCTTTTCATTTCTACAAATTCATTGCCACACTATCATACTGTTTCAGAATACCAGTTCGTACTTCGACAATGCCACCAGCTTCATCAGGTTAGTTTAATATTTTCAGTATTTTTTTTTTCATTCATTCATTTCTTGATGGAATTTCAGCAATTTCTGCTCCCATCATTATAGGGAATACTATTGAAGTTGGTAAGGATGAATGCAGAGAAAAAATACCCATGAAATATCTAGTAGATGATCTCTTCATCTTACCTTGTTTTAAAGCAATAAATCTTCTTCTGTCTTCATAGATTACTTCAGAGTCAAAAGTAATGCAGGTTTTAATACAGTTGAGATACTTCCGGTAGTCAGTTTCGATTGAGAATTCAGAACGCCATCTTGATAACTTGAATGGTGGTTTCGATTGTTTTTGAATTTTATCAACTTGGTATGGAATTTCATCTTTTCTCCATAAAATCTAATTGTGTAAAAACTATACGAATGAGGAAAGCATAATTTTAGGATACCTATTTGAATATACTATTATACAAAGTACTATCAAACTCATCACTGCATTAAATAGTATTTAAATTTGAAAATTCCTTTGTTCAATCAAAGGATTGCAATTCAATCATGAAATGATGAATTTCATACAGATTTTCAGAATATAGATTTGAATTTCTAGTGTACCATTATTAAAATCATTTGGCACAAGTGGATCCCAACAAGTTTGTCATCAGTACCTTAGATATGGAATGCCAAAAGCAGCCGGTTTTACCTTCATTTTTCAAATTCACAGGCATTGAGAAGATGAAACTAACTTCCCTGATTTCAAAATATTTGAGTTTGTGAAGAGAAAGATGTATGAATACTCCCTAGAAGACCTGAACAGAGTATCGAGTTGAAAACAGTATGACTATCAAGGATCAATCTATCTGCATTTTGTTGGTGGTCTTTCCTCTGGAAGTTGAAATATCATCTGCTACCTCATCAAAAACCATTCAAGGTTAGACCCTATTACCTATTCAATGAACCTCGTGTTTTCTGCCCCATATAGTAGTACTCCAAGGATAACTTAATATTATAGAGTCATGGGAAAACAAGAACGTCAAAGGAAAAACTATAATTGGTTCTTTAGTTTTTCGTCCATTTGCATATGGAAAACTTCGTTGCAGTATAGAGATACATGACATATTCATTTCCAGAACTCATACTCACGTTATGGCAGGAAAAAAATCGTTCCGAGACGATGGTCAACTAACCTGCAACAAAAAAAAAATAATATTAAATGATTATTTAACGATTCGAAAAGTGGAGCAGGCTCAATTTATCACAGTTGGGTACTTCGAGCATCAAGATTTTTTTTACGTCGCAATGTATATATTTTCAAGGAATAAATACTTTTACTACTTGGAGGACGTATATTATTAACCGATGAAAAAAAACATGACCACGCATAACTTTCTACAGAGTAGTCCGATTTTGATGACTATTTTTTAATGGATAGGTGAACCTCGAAGTTGGTCCCATTTGTATTCGAACAAAAAATCCACTCCTAAGGGAAAAATGGGGGATGATTGCTGGTTCAGCCACTGAATTTTCACTTCTCAACCGATTCTACCACGCATAACTGTGTACTTGGTCATCCGATTTAGATTATTGTTTTTTCATTTTATAGGGTATGCTTGAAAGTTGGTCCCATTTGAATTTGAGGAAAATTACAACTCTGAGGGTAGAAAATAGGGAATTATTCATTGATTTTACACCTGTGAACTGATTCTGTTGAAACTTGGCACACATATGTAGTTCTGATGAGACTACAATATAATGGAGGCACGTAATTCATCTGATGGTGGAAACGCAATATAGTCGAGGGATCTCCCCAACTGTTCACAGTAGCTACCTCGTGTTTGGGGTGATATGTACATATAAAATTACATGTCCTTACTAACTGATTTACTGACTGACTAATTATACGATCAACGCTTAAATTTTGACTGCATATTTTTTTGATATTTCACCCCTGAAGGAGTGAAAAGGTGAGTGAGAAGGGGGGTGGAAGTGAAAGTACAGTTAGTTTTGAAATTAGGGTAATGGAAATTAGTATTTGGCTCTTCTTCAATAAATATAAATGTGTTTCCGGGTTTTTGAAAATGATATCCCAAAGGGGCAAAATGTGGATTGGAAGTCTGTTTAGTTAGTTCTAAAGTTAGGATCATGAACATTGGTATTTGGGGGTTTTTAATAAAAAATACGTAATTCGGTTTTTCTGGAAATTCAACCCCTACAGGGGTGAAAGGAGAGTTAAATTGGGATTGGAAGTTTGTATAGGAATTCCGTTACTTTCCAAGTTGAGGTCATGGAAATTGATATTTGAAATCTATCAAAATGGAAGAAATATAGGAGTTCCATTAGTTTTCAAGTTAGGGTCATACAAATTGAGGTCTCTCTAAGGAATAAAGGAATACATGTTTCAGGGTTTCTATGAATGCAACCCCTATGGGGACGAAAGTTTTTGTGAGGGTTCCGCTAGTTTGGAAGTGAGGGGCATATAAATTGGTATTTGAAGTTTTTGTAACAAATAAAGGAATACGTGTTTCAGTGTTTTTTGAAATTCCTTCCCTGAAGGGGTGAGTGAATTTGTAAAAGTTGTCACCAAAAATATAAAGTTCAACGCAGTATCAGCTAGTTATAGAATGTTAGAATTAATAGTTGAAGTAAGGTGGGTAAGTGAGTATTTTTAAAGTAATCCAAATCAAGTAGTAAGCAATCAATAGATTTTAGCTACAAAAAATTAAAAAATCTAAACTATTTGACGAAAAATGAAACTGAAAAGCAGAAAAGAAAATAACCTTTTTAGTCTTGAAAACTAAGCTCCCAAACTAATGTTAGTAACTTATTGGCGCCAAATGAACAATTAACGATAATCATTGAATTACTTTATAGACATTATCAGAACAAAATAACATAATAATGCAACGTGAAATCTCCAGCGATAAACAATATCATTCCAAGAGGGCGCTCTCCGCACGACCACTCGCAACGACGTGTGCTCTCATGTGTGTGCCCGTTCGGGTAGCTGTCTCGCTGATATTGCTCGAGAACACTTCGCTGCCATCATTTCACGCTCTACCTTATTGATTTTTTTGTTTGTTTGGCGCCTACTCAAAATTAGTTACACTAGTTTAGGACCTTAGTTAGTAAGACTGAAGAGGTTAATTCTATTGTTTGCTTAGGGTTCATTTTATTTTCTGCTTTTCAGTTTCTTTTTTCGTCGGTTTAATTTTCAGGTTTTTTTTTGCAAACGCAAGGTAACTCTGCCATCACTGTCGATGGAATGCGTATTACCATCGCTTTGAAACCTTTCCTCAAAAATAACTTATGTTTTCCATATCGCTACACAACTTGTGAATTTATTTTCAATGAGACATAAAAATGCCAAAGAAGCTAAACGAATTGCGAGTAATTAGGTTTAGCGAGTAAATCGTATTTCTCATTTTTTTAAATTTGAATTGACGTGGACGATATTCCATGAAAATCCATATCAAATCAAACAAAAGACACTCACTTGTTTTTCACTAAATTGGGTTTACAAAACCACTACCGGTATTTCGCTTTACAATCTTCTTCAGGTGGATATTATACTAACTCAACAATGATGATGTATCATGTTAGATAATCAAAAAGGGTAGTAGTAGGTATATACATATAATTTAAGATGTTGAGGATGATCTATTAGTGGAACTGGGATAATATACATTACCTTGTTGATCTTCAGTAGAACAAATGAATGAAGGAGAAAAATTTCCAAATTTCCTAGAAGGCCGTTAGTAATAAAATGTGTTTCAGTCAAGAGATGAGTAGCAAAAGTTGAAGTTGTTCTACCATTGACGGAAGGGTTTCTATATTCTGATATTCGCTTTTTAAATGTTATGCCTGTTTGGCCTATGTGAGAACTCACCTGAAAATAAAGGATAAAAACTTAACAAAAAATAGAACCGACGAAAAAAGATACTTAAAAACGAAAAATATACCATGTTAGTCATGATATTAAGCTCCTAAACTGAAGTGAATAACTGATTTTGAGACAGCGCTAAAGAAACAATTATCAAAGTTCTTTAAAAAAATTTAAAGGAATAATCAAAACAAAATAACATGAAAATGAATCGTGAAATGTCCAGGGATAAACAATAACATTTCGAAATGGGCCCTCAACATGACCCCACTTCATTTTGGATAAGTTCCAACGCTAAAACTGCTCATGAACTCTAAATTTGCGGAAACAGAATAATGAAGAGATCACGGTGACACAGTATATGATCTCATTTCTTGCTCAATGTGTTTTGCCATTTAGTTTATTTTGGAAAAGTCTTGTATTACTATTGATTTCATAAAATAAAATGTACAGAAAAGTTACAACAGAAAACGTTTGATCTTTAACTGCATCTTGGACCATAGTCCTCATTATCGCAAGGTGGGAATTATAAAGGTCTAATGATGGTCGACAAATCGCGTGAGTCGAACGCATCAAGTGATCTGATAGTTTCGTACGTTTTCTGCGTGATACGAATTGTAAATTGATAGGAATGAAATTGTTTTTAAGTGCGAATACATGCTAGCTCCAGAGTTATGTATAACATCAGATATCACCCAAGAATTTGCTGATTTGAAATGGAAATAAGTTTTTTCTATGAATACTTCGGAAGAAGCGCCATTGAGAGGATATCATTTGCTTCTGTATAGTTCCTCACATGAAATATAGCTCGTGAGTTGATGAATTCTTTTTTTTCACAAGCTTTAATTTACTTTCACCTGTCCCCGCTGTCTGTCTGTCTGTGTGTCTGACTGTCCGTCCGTCCGTCCGTCCGTCCGTCCGTCCGTCCGTCCGTCCGTCCGTACATAATTCCGGTGACAATGCATTATGAAGTGTTGGTTATGAAAAAAACAAACAAAAGGCGGAAATTTTTTGTGATTATGGTCCGATTCTATTCCAAATTGGTATCTTGGGGTTTTCGGGGTCGGAGATTATGATTTTTTTGCCAAAATTCAGAAATAAATTAGATAGAAATTACCTAACTCGTCATTCAACATCATAAATACCAAAATATAAAAAATAAATAAACGAAAAAAAAACAAATTTAAAAACAGGCTTTCATTAGTTGTTAATGAAAACTGACGTTAAAAATAAAAATTATAGAAAAAAACATTTAAACATTTAAACACAAGCTTTTACACAAATGCACTAAAAAGGGAGGAATAATTTGTTTTATTGTTTGACCTATGTTATTAAGTGAGTAACAGATTCCATAGTTTGCCGCGGATACGAAATAGGTAATTTAGTTTCACTCCGTTCGTTTGCTCGTTCGTTCGTTCGTTTGTTCGTTCGTTCGTTCGTTCGTTCGTTCGTTCGTTCGTTCGTTCGTTCGTTCGTTCGTTCGTTCGTTCGTTCGTTCGTTCGTTCGTTCGTTCGTTCGTTCGTTCGTTCGTTCGTTCGTTCGTTCGTTCGTTCGTTCGTTGTTAGAGAAAAAAACAAAATGGCGGCCCCCCGATGGCGGACGATATTTGTAATCATGGTCCGATTCGATTCAAAATTGGTATGTGGGAATTTTCGAGGTCGGAGATTATGATTTTTCTGTCAAAATTCATGAATTCGAAATGTCGGCTCCAAGATGGTTGAAAAGTTTTGTGATTATGGTCCGGTTCGATTCAAATTGATATGTGGGGTTTTCGGAGTCGGAGATTATGAAATTTTTGTCAAAATTCATGAGTTCAAGATGGCGGCCCCAAAATGGAAAACGAGTTTTGTGATTATGGTCCGATTCGTTTCAAAATTGGTATGCGAGGGTTTTAGGGGTCGGAGATTATGAAATTTTTTGTCAAAAATTTGTGAATTCGAAATGGCGGCTCCAAGATGGAGGACGAGTTTTGTTATTATGGTCCAATTCGATTCAAAATTGGTATGAAAGGGTTCTCGGGGTCGGAGATTATGAATTTTTTGTCTAAATCCACAAATACAAGATGGCGGCCTCAAGATGGTGGACAAGTTCTGTGATTGTGGTCCGATTCGATTGAAAATTGGTGTATGGGAGTTTTTGGGGTCGAAGATCCTGATTTCTTTCAGTTCAAAACTCACAGGGAAGAGAACTTGAATTAATAACGATGCACTATTAGAAATGAAAAGATTAAGGCAAACTATCTAAAAAGCAAAAAATAAAAAACCTTTTTAAAAACAAGCTTTCAGTCAAGCCGTGTACCAAAACATATATAATAAGTTCAAGTCATCGCTGACAATGATTTAATTATTTTTTGTCGAATTGATTTGTTTCAAAAAGCTTGTCACGCGAACTGTTCATGAAACTAGGTACCAATTAATTTGATTTGGCCCTAATTGGTTGGTAAGTAAGAGCCTGTAGAAGTATTTATTTCATTAAAAGTCGCGCGACAAGCTTTTTCAAACCAAATAATTCAACAAAAAATTATTAAATCATTGTCCGCGATGACTTAAACTTATTTTATACATTTTAATACACGGCTTGATTGAAAGCTTGTCTTTAAAAAGGTTTTTAATCAGTTATTTTTTCCATTTTAGTGCATTTCTATAAATAAAAGCTTATATTCGACGTTTTTTCAATAATTTTTTCACATAAGAGAACACTGCCATATATCTTCATGGCTATATCAAGTATAGTAGAGCTGCGACAATGCTATGAACTGAAAAAATTGTAATTCAAATGCCATTTGAATTCATCTTAGTTTCATGAAAGTTTAATTGGGGTTTGGTGATTATAGCGCTCTTTGAAATGATGAATATTGGATTGATTTTATGATAAGATATTTGGTTTCTAAATCGATATTTAACATAATCCAACTGGAGCTTTCGAATTTGTCATTCATTGATTTTAGAACAAAATAACTTGCGACACATATATAACGATAATTTTTTTAGAATAACCGCTTGAATCTTCAAGTGTCATCTTGAGTCTCTGTAGTGGGACTTTTTCATGATGTGTCCATCATAAGAATCATTCATCTCACATGAACTATTTCTTGGAATATAACCTACACAGGCTACACCAAATTTAAATATTTTTCATTCAAATGGTAACAATAGAAACAATTCATACCCATTTGGAATCCAACCGGTATTAACAATACTTATTGTTCCTTTATCTGACCACGTAGGTGGTCCACATTCATAGAATCATTGATTGTAATAGGAGTAAGACGTATTATACGGAATTCCATTCAGAATTAATTAACTTTACGTTCTACATTCTGATAATTGCTTATATAATTATAACATATCAAGCTCCTACTGTAGCATTCTTTACGTCGTATAATGAGTTGTAAATAAAACAAAAAAATGTAAGAAAAACATTGCTTTTTTGTCTGATGCTGAAGTTTTTTTATAGTTCTTGAATTTCTCAGTGTAAATGAGAGACTAATATAGATATTTGATTTGTTGATGTTTTTTTTAAATCTCCAAAGAATGTAGTTGGTATGTATTTCCCATTTTTGGCAATTATTTCAAGTCATTCCGAAAATGTTTTTCAACGATACCCCATTTCAACTTTTTCGATGCAGCATTATTATCCAGCCCTGTTTTGAAACTTTGTTCTGAAAGAAGAAACATCCAACTAACTTTTGTCGTCTGTCTCGTTAAAAACTGTCTCGGGCATCCGGATATGAATATGATTGATTCCTACAAAGTGGCACAAGTCCGTGTATCATCAACAGCTTGTCTGGAAAATATATACCCAAATTCATAATTTCAAAGAGTGAAAAGTCAATTTCTATAAATGTAACGACGATACCATAAACAAAAAAATTCTAATGAAGACCTGGTGAATTCGATATCACTCATGTATCAATGTTACAAGTGATTTCTGTTATGTACTCCTTTTTGAGAAAACATTCTTCTTTATCTCTTCATCTTCATCAGTTCTTATTAAGACTGAAACATCTATAAAGCCAGTTGCTCTCATAAACAGCAATAATAAATTCCGCTGAGGTTGCCTGAATCATCTGAATGAACAAACAATCCTTTCAACTATCGTCATGAGAAAGATTTGAGGTGATATACTCTCTTTATCGCGGAGATGAATTAGGATTAATTAGGAAAATTAACAGAGGTGGAATAATATACATTCATTCTGGAAACTTCTCAATAATCTACACCTTCAATAACTCTATGATCTAATATATTAATATAAAATGAAAATTCTTCTAACGAACGCCTATACACTGAGATCTGATCAACTGTTTCTAGGATTAGTTTCGGAACTGCTAATTCAAAGGTGAGAAACAAGTCACGATATTATATGGATACCGGTGACTGGTTAGATTGACGAGGAGAGTCTTATCGATATCTAAAGTACAATTTTCTCGATCCCGTTTTTTGCCCCCCACTTTTCCCGGATCACAAAACTAAAATCACAGAAATCTAAACTTTAAACATCAGATGATTTCTCATCCCAATAAATTCTAACAACACCTACAAAAGCCACAGCGCAGAAAAATCATTTTAAACCTTTTGAACATTTTCAAGTGCATACAAATCAACGCGTACATCAGCGTGGCGCCTTCTTACTGCCCTCTGAGGGGGGCGTACGAGTAAAATACAATAAAAGCAGGAGGGAATAAATTGAAAACCCTATAGTAGAACGAGTCTGTGTGTAGGATTTGAGTGCAAGTAACTACATTGAATTTGTAATTAATAATTTGAAAAAGGAATGAAATATTCAAACAAACTTAGACTTATATACAAATAACCACTAAAGTCGTTAAAATGATAGTTAGATAATAATCATAATAACAACCCAATGACGTTCAACATGAATCAAAGATATAAATAATAGCTATGTGTTTTTTATGATTTGGTGAATATTAAATATTTGGACAAACATATACTCTGATACACAACATGAATACTTAATATTCGCAGAAATTGCTGGGTATTGGACCGAAAAACAACTATTCTACGTCTTTGCTAACGTTTCGCGATTTATTTCTCGCTTCTTCAGAGCTCAAGCGTAATTACCGGTACATAGTACTAAGTCTGTGTTGATGTGCATTGTGACAATGCATCGTTGAAATATTTGGATATGGATCAATATAATTAAAATAAAATATTTCAAAGAGGCTGCTCGACTGACGACTAACATTCAACAATTGAATGTTAGGAGTTTAAAAACAGTCAAGGACTGCTCTAAGATAAATATGCATGTATAGCTTTATGCAGAAACAATGTACGGGTAAATTTCCAATATTCCTTTGGTACTAACATTATCAAGAGAGTGGATCAAATAAAAGATCTTGGAGTATATTTTGACACAAAATTGACTTTCAATTACCATTTTGATTATGTGATTTATTTCTGCAGTTTAGGATTTTTCTATGGAATATGCAATCATTTCGATAATGAGGCGGCATTCAAATCTGTTTATTTTGCCTTTGTTTACAGCAAGATGAATGTTGGCAGTGCCTACAGTATGAAATACATAAATTGCGATCAAAAAGATATCAGAATAGATTTGTAAGATCTCAATAACAAAAATTGATGTCATTGTAGGCCTTAATGAAATCAGCTATCACTGCCAGATACAGCTTCTTGAACAACGAAGATTAATTACTGATTTACGATTTATCTTTAAAATTATAACAAACTATTACGACTCACCCAATCTAGTGTCGATGATTTTTTATCATGTTCCTTAAAGACACACCAGAAATAGTTATACCAGAGTTATAACACAGATTTGGGCAAAAATTCCCCAATCACTAGAATGTGTGATTCTTTCAACGAATATTGTAGCAACATAGATATCTTTAGTAGGTACTTCATTACACTCTTTTAAAATAAGTCTGAAAACAATATTGAACTCATAGCAACAATAATATATAAGTATTCGTTTGGTGCGTAGGGGAATTATTCAATTGTATCTCATTTTTCAACCTGTACCTGTTACGACACCAAATATAAGTGTAATCATAACTGTTAGTGGATGTTTGTTTGGGAATGTACCTGTTTGTATCCCAAATTTTGAATGAATAAATAAATAAATTTTTGCAGGAATGAAATCGATTGTTGTTTCCACAGGCTTAGAAATGAAGGCGGAAAATATGAAACTTCTGATTGCCTATATATTATTTTAAAAACTCCTGAAGAAAAATATTCCGTAATACTAGTAGGTAGTTTATGATTGATTTTAACGTATTATATCTACTGTCCATTCAAAAAAAATCAAAAAAGTTTTATACACAAAATGAGATTGTATAACATAATATGTTTTAGTTTGATTAATCAGTAAATAATTGAAAATCGATTCCACCACATAAACTCATATCATCAAGGAATATCGATGGACAGTTTCATGGCCGGATAAATTATCCACAATATAACAGTCTGTGATTGTGAAAGTAACAAAAATGTTCGTAACGGCTGGCTGTCAGGAATTCTAATTGTGTATTAAATATTTAGACACGGGATAAAATTAGAAACAATACATGCTCGAAAGAAATAAACTGCTACTCGCAGAATGAAAACATTTCGAAGAAAAATACTAGCGTGTATGATACGTATCCGTTTATTTTCAAAAAGAATTTATCCATTCCAATACTCAGTTGTTATGAATAATGATTCAGAAATTATATCGTTTTTGTGAGAAGTTATTCTCAAATAATCTGATGATTCCGATAACTGAAAATGAATATTCCAGACACATAACTCACAACTCATCTTCAAATTCCATTTTAACGAAGCGATTTTGCTGTCGCTATTAAATTATGTAATCAGAAAAAATATATATATATATATATAAACATTTTCCTTTAATTTTGGGGATCTAGGTATATTATTTCCAAGTCCATAGAGAATTCAAATAGAAAGCAACACTCCCCTTTTTTAAACTACGAAAAATTAAAGGAGGAGGTTCTATAGTCGACGGGTATATTTTTATATATGTATGACCATGCATAACTTTCTACAGAGTAGTCCGATTTTGAAGATTCTTCTTGAGTGGATACGGTATACTTCGAAGTTGGTCCCATTTGGATTTGGAAAATAGATTTCACTCCTAAGGTTAGAAAAATGGGGGATGATTTACTTCTCAATCGATTCTACCACGCATAACTTTGTAGTGAGTTATCCGATTCACATGTTTTTTTTTAATTGTATGCTTCAAAGTGAGTCCCATTTGAATTTGGAGAAAAAATATACCCCTAAGCGTAGAAAAATAGGGGATGATTTATTGCTTTTACACCTGTGAACCAATGAAACTTGGCACACATGTAGTTCTGATGCCACTACAACATAATGGAGGTCCGGAGTTAATCTGATGATGGAGACGGAAGACAGTCGAGGGATCTCCCCAACGGTTCACAGCAGCTACCTCGTGTTTGGGGTAATATGAACATTTATAATTACATGTCCTGACTAACTGACTCACTGATTGACTGATATACGATCAACACCCAGACCAAACTGCTGGACCTAAGAGCTAAAATTTTGGAAGCAAATTTTTTTGATATTCCTTCCTTGAAGAGGTGAAAAAGTGGGCGAGAAGAGGGGTGGAAGTTGTTTTGAAATTATAGTGAAGGAAATTCGTATTTGGGCTCTTTCTTCAGAAATAAAAATAAATGTGTTTCAGGATTTTGAAAAATTAATCCCTTATGGGGTTTAATGAGGGTTGAAAGTCTGTATAGTGAGTTTCAAAGTAATGATCATGAAAATTGGTATTTGGGGGTCTTTGTTTTTGGAAATTCAACTCCTGAAGGAGTTAAATGTGGGTTAAATGGGAAATGGAAGTTTGTATAAGAAGTTAGTTTTCAAGATAGGATCATAAAAATTGGTACTTGATGTCTCTGTTACGAAAAAAAAAAATATGTTCCAGTATTTTTTGAAATTCAGTCCCTAAAGGGGTGCGTGAATTTGTAACAGCCGTCGCAAAAAATATAAAGTTCAACGCGGACGAAGTCGCTAGTACTATCTAGTTATAGTATACATTTAATAATTGAAGTAAGGTGGGTAAGTAAGTATTTCACACTATATGTAGTCTTCCCAAATTGTAATATGTTGTCAAAAAATCATCGTTTTCAATCCTTTACATCCATATATAGCAATTTTGAATAAATTCGAATATTATTTTTTGTTCCATGATCGGGAAATATTGGATGTAGTTCGAAATCATGAAGTAGAAACTTTCCGAAATCACAATCAAATAAATGAAAATATATTTGGACATATAGGAGAAAAGACGAACAAGAGAGAGAGAGAGAGATGTAATTCTTCATCATTTTAAATGCCGAGGAAGACCTGTCAGAATAATGATGTCATTCTTCAAAGTGATTTGATATATTAATTCATGTATGGGGGCAGATGTAAAGAGGACACTCTCATATGGTTGTTCAACTCAAGACGTGTCCACCAAAAAGCATTCACGTTATGGTCGAATGGGCCGACAGAAAGCAAGGACCATAAACCGAGAGAGAGAGAGAGAGAGAGAGAGAGAGAGAAATGATATCGTATCAGAAAGTGGCCAGAATTTCGCACGTATACTGTAAAGTGTGGTCTAAATTTCGTTATTTTGGATAAAATTACTATTTTTTCAATTAAGCTTCAAAAATAGCGCCTTCAGAAAGCGGATGCAAGTCTTTTTTCAATTTCGCTACCGACTCAAAACAAATCTCGGTGCAATCTTCAACAGTAACTCCATCTGGTACAGTACAGTAACGCCATCTTGATTTAAAATTTATCTCTGATACAAAAAGTTTCTCTGTATTACATCAATATGGCGTTACTGTACCGAAATACCATTCAGAAAGAGATAAACAACGAAATTAATACCACACACTCAGTGCCGGACTGGCCCATCTTGGCCACGTGAGATTTTCAGAAATTTAGGCCCCATTGAGCCGGGCTCATTCTCTTAAATTTCTCCATGGATTTCTCACAATCTCACTGGGCCAGTCTGGCGCTGTCACACACTCCAGTACACAACGCCATTCTGGCTACTTCCTGACGCGTTATTTGACACTTTCTGGTGGCGACTTCTTGAGTTAAACAACCATAAGATATTGTGCTCCTTACCTATACCCTCCATAATTCGATGGGGTTATGGCTATTTCACCCTCTCTCTTACTGTATTTATTGGACTTTACTTCCTTCGAAACGCAATTGTCCATCTCTCCCTCTCTTGCGAACCCCGCAAATAGAGGCTTCGTCTGTTGGGTGCAGAAGTCATGCTCCTTGGAGCACAAAACACTTGCTTAGTTTTTCAAACTTCTTGAATACGCGACCCCTTTACAAGTAATGAATTCCTTGCGACCCTCCCCTGGAAAGTAATCGAACTATGTCATTGATTTCAAAGATGACGTATTTTATTATTTTTCCAGACTAAATCAAGTGCGCTGTGCAAGGTAGTCGCGGGCACTGATAGACATAGGTTCCCTTCATCAAAATCTCCTTCATAACACAGAGGTCAGGTGGGTATCCAAATGGAAGATATTGACACGAGTTCGGAACTAAAAGCTGAATTGTTATTCTTAGAAAATGCTAAATTTGCATATGCGAATTACTTTCGTAACCCCGTTTGGCTATTGAAATTCGCATTCCTCGCTGATATTTTTAATCACCTGAATACTTCAAATAAGAATTTCCAAGAGACAGAGAGAAGAAAACATACTCACGGCCAGAGATAAAATCAAAGGGTTCCTCGCAAAACTTCGTTTGTTGTCAATGACTTTACAATAAATTATGTTTGAGTCTTTTCCTTGGGTACAGTGACTTGTCGAAAGAATAACAACGGTCCAATCGTTGGTACGAAGTTCTCACATTCCTAGCATGGTACAGAGTTTGCATAATTTGGAAGACAAACTACTGAGTAACTTTTCAGAACTGGACCCTGAAGAGGATAATGGATACTACTTTTTTAGATACGTCAGTGCAACTGGGTGATCTGACTACGAAGATGAAAGGAAATCCCATATATTTTGCTGCTGACAGCATGCTCAACATGGAATTCAATTCTCCTGGATGAAGAGAAAAAAAAAGAGTACCCAGAGCTGGACTCTGTGAACTTACATTCTATTCAACGGTGATCTTAAAAACTGGAAAGAGAAATACGCTCCAATTAGCAGATGTCTCACTGACATTGTTGTATTTTTATTGTAGTGTAGGACTTATAACTCCTGTTTTTTACTTCCATCTGGCTTGCGACCGCGACCCCCCCATCAAAAACTTCTAGACCCCCCAGGGGGTCGCGACCCACAGGTTGAAAAACACTGCTCTAAGCAATACTGCAACCAGAGTGTTCATGTGATAATGTGACTGCACGTTCTTGTAACACCTATGTGTGTGTTCTGTGTAAGCTTCGTTACTAGCTCCATACGCTACATCAGCAATAGCACTGTCAACTGAAACGCAACAGTGAATCTTGGAGGATTCTCCTCGACTAAGCGATTCCTCCATCTTGAAATCCACTTTTGGTTTGTTATAGCACAGAATTGCCCGTTTAATGAAATCTCAAAACTAATCAGAAAATTCGAATGAATGAGTAATTTAAAACCCCCAACTCCCAACCCCCACCATAATCTATTAAGAAAAAGAGTTTTTGATCAATTATTCATTTTACGTTAATTCTGCCCCCTTGACTTCTGTCGACAGCATTGGCCAAATCCCAGATTGAACATGATTTGACAAGCATGTTTTTGGCAAAATTATACTGATTCAAGTTATTGTTTATTTTTCAAGAAGAGGCATCTTCCAACTGTGTATTGGCAAACCATGTTTATATTTAAATCTTCTCAAATCATGAAAAGACAACGCTGTATTTTGAGAAAAAATAAGGACCGACAACTATGTAACTGTCAATTTCAAGGACACTTAAGCGTCAATCTAAACATCAATGCGGAGGGGTGGAGCTCCCTAATTATGTGTATATAATCTTATATTATTTGATACTTTTTATCACGATAAAAATCAAAATGAGTTGGCATCGAAGATAACATTCATTTCTACTTTGAAAATATTGTCAATAATGCAATCAAATTGTCGTCCACCACAGAAGCAATTTCTGGAACTTCCGTTCTTATTTCTTCAATTCTAATGGATTCTTTGACTTTTAGAGATGATACAGACACAGTTAGTGAAATATACTTTGAATGGATGATCGGATAAAAGAACAACATTTTATGAGCATATATTTTATAGGCATGAAGTCCTTAATTTCATCCACCATGTAATTGAATAAGCAAAGAATCCAACAGAAATGGTGATCTCAAGAAAATAAGCCAATGATTATCGACTAGCTTCCATGCCATTAATTCAAGATAATATGGTTTAATAAGCGTATCGTCAATATATTTCAACTTCTATATAAGGAGAGGCATGAAATTCGTTTGGATCAAAACGACATAATTTATAACGAAATCATCTATCGAAACCCATTTCATTCTGGTAATTTCAAATACCTTAGTTGATGCATCCAGATCGTCGAGTACTTTCAGTACGTCAACAAATTAATAGCACCATCATACTAGATACTTTGAACGAAACGGTACGGTCACTTGGTGTCGACGCTTTTGATTTTCATGAAGGAATGCACACAAACGTACATAGAAAATAATCGCAATGAAATTATATATTTATTTATGATAACGGACGAGTTTTGTGGTTTTCAAATTGTAGTTTAATGATATTGTAGAAAAAAACGATAGAATGTTTATTGTAAAATGAGAATACACGTTCTGTAGTACTATACTTCTACTCTCGATTTTTTTTCCAAAAATTGAAATCGGACAACCTATGACACATCTAGGTCTGCTGGAATGAAGTGCATTAAAAAATACAGGTTGCAATTCTGCCAAAACTAATGATCCGAAATCGCTTGAGTTTTTCACATACAAGGTAGTAGTAGTAGTAGTAGTATTCTAATAATCACCAAATTACATGAATTTATAAAAGCATACAACAGAAAAAAAAAATGGCGATTAATATAGGTAGAAGGAAAGGTTTGTCAAACCGAGTCTTATTACTGAATTTTTATCAGCGGAAACATAGGTATTGATGATTTTTCTTTTGAAGATGGTCAAGATATAATATATTTGGAGATACTCGGGCAAACATTATAATGCTTATATTTCTGAATATTATTAACAATATCAATAGTAGTGAATAATACTCTTAGTATACTACAAAAAAAGACACAATAAATATAAAATCAAAAAGTATAAAATCTCTAAACGTGTAGATAATGCAAAAATGTAAAACATAAAAATTTGAATGTGTAAACGTATGAAAATATTAAATGTTACAATATAAAATGCAAAATACAAACTCGTGTTAAATTGAAAGTATTCAATGTGCTAGGTGGGGATGTAAAAATGATGTGAAAATTGAGAGATAAATTCAGTAAAATTTGTTCATAGTTATGTTATATTTTCATTTTTGAGCCATTTGATCACTGAAATCTTGAATAACTTAAACACATATTCCATTTTTATATGATCTGGAGCAAGATTGAATAATTTGGGTCCAATATATGTTATTGATCTTTATCCAATAGCTTTGTTCATTTTCGGTATATCTAGCCTACTCACTTTTAGTCGGGTTCCATGTCCATGTTGATGATTTTTGAACTTATTTCTGTTGTGAAATATAAATATTAATAATTGTTTATAGTAAAGATATCTCAAACTCATCAGTTCACAATATTGGAATATTTGTGCCGATGAGAAACGAAAATTGAAATTATAGATAATTTTGAGAAATCGTTTCTGTAGTACCATGAGCGGTTGTACAGTTGTACTATAGACCCCACCCCATCCTAGATTTACATACATCAAGAGAGACTGAACTAACGAAAAATATGTACTGCGCAAATCATTGATTCTCAGTATATTTTTAAGTGTTCGAAAAACATACAAAAGGGCTCTGAGTCTTTCACAAAGATAGCCTATATGTATTTTCCATTTTAGATTTTGGTCAATGTATATTCCGAGATATTCAACTGAACTGGATTTTTTCAGAGTTATTTTCTTATTTCTGCTGGTTGAATGAATATTGATGTTTTGAGCATTGGGAAAATCATGAATGTTACTACAAAATGAAATGTAAGATGTTTCATCAATATTTATTGTCAGGAAACTATCATCAAACCAATTAACTATAGTGTCAATATCGTTTCTTGTATGAGATATTACATCTTTCCAGGTTGTTCCATCAATTATTAGCACTGTATCATCAGCATATGAGAGCAATTTTGGAAAAATATCAATGGATAACATATAATTCAGATATAATACAAACAGGATTGGCCCCAAAACAGTACCCTGGGGAACTCCGTATTTACTTTCTAATGGGTCGCTCAGTACGCCGTCTATTTTAACCATTTGTACTCTTTCATTGAGGTAGTTTCTGATTAGATCATTTGCCAGACCTCTGATACCAAGATTATTTTATTTCGACAGTAATTTTTCATGACTAATGGTATCGAAGGCCTTAACCAAATCGATAAATACTCCCAAGCACGGCCGTTTTTTATTTTAGTGTTCATATATTTGTGTGACTAAGTGAACAAGGTATAGTCCATCCAATATCAATTGCAGAAGCTGTTTCTATAGGGATCAAATGAAAACTCACTTCGCTAACACGAGCGTATATGCGAAGAAACGGAACGAAAAATAATCTGTACTACTCGTTAACATTTTCCGTCGGCAAACGGTAGATCAAAAGAGCCGATAGTCAACGTGGACTCGAGTGGCAGCTGTCTGTTGTACACCCGATTTGTCTGGGCCAATCGAGTCGGACATCGATGCTGGCAGGTGTGTCTACGATGGGAGGTCATAAATCACGCGTTATATTCGTGTTTTAATAGCTCTGAGAGATTAAAAACCAGTAGCGTCTATGGTCTTGGTGTGTGCCGATCGAAATACGTTTTAGGATATAATAATAACCTACATCAAACCATGAAAGAAATTATTTTCCTTCCTTAATGTATTTGTATAAATAAAAGCTTGTCTTTAATTTTTTTTCATTTTTCATTATTTATGAAGTATTTTTAAAATCTCAAAATATCTAAATAAAATTAGTTATCTCCGCCACTGCTGCTCACAGGATTTCACCGCAAGACTTTTTTATGATTCTGCAATTGATATTGGGAAAACTATACATATTGATCACTACTATGTCGTGGAAAGTTTGCTCTACAACTAAAAAAGTGGCGGAATTTTGTTTTTTTTAAGCCGATTTTTTTCGGTTTTTCCAGTTTTTCTCCGGTATTGATAATGCGATCGAGTGGTGCTGGAACTCATTTTCTTTGCATTTAGAGTATCGAGATTGCCTCATTAGTTTTCAAGTTACAAGTCAAAAACGATATGATATAAAAAAATGCTTTTCAATGTTTATGACAAATTCAGCAATGACAGTTGGGAGTGAGAAACATAACAGGATGTAACTACGGACCGTCTTTCGTATGATGGCACAGTCGGTTTCCTGGTAGTATTTTTGTCACAGAATCAATATAGCAGAAAATCTCTATTGATTGGCCTAGATGGGAATAACGTGACAACAACCATGCAGATATAAATGTTTTGTTATTCTAACTGTATAGTGGTAGATGTAGTGGTGATTACGTAATGATCACCGATTCGAAGTTGCAGTATCAGTTTCCCCCACTATGATGCTGCTTGGGCTTTTACTGGGTGTTCCATTAAAATTGAATATAGTGAGGACATTACGGAATTGTTGTGTTAGAGTGAGCAATCATCAAGTTATCGATGCTTGCTTCCGTCAAATTATACAAATCACGAGAAGAAGTAAATAATTTGCATCGGAAAAATGACCGGACATTGAATCATCTGGAGATTTCGAAAATATCAAATGGAACGCAGTGGAATCCAAACCATGAAACTTCTGTAATTTTTGAAATCCATTCAATAACATATTTTGGGGAAATTCTTTCAATAACAATTGGTATAAACCTACGATTTGCACCGCAAATTTCTGAACAGTGTATTGTTATTCTTCATAGAACGAAGCTGATTGGAGTTACTTTCTCCAACTATTGACTGTACGTTCATCTGTCTGGATATCAAATGTTTATCTTTAATACCTTCTCAGGGCTAGAAAATTAATGAACTAAAAAATAGCGTTGAATCAATTGAAGGTCCAGTTTCAACTCCCACGGAAGAAAAACCAACAGGCACGATTATATATTTGTGACAGGTTGAGATAAATCCATTAGACACGCAACAATGCTTCAGTTTTCAGTTCATTTGGTCGACAATCTGATCGAACAACCAAATGAATCGTCAATATCTTGAACGAACATCGCACAGTAGTGCTAAGCCCGCCACTACGTTATTTCGATCGGCCGTTCCTGATACTTCTGTTGGATAATAACTGTATATGAGTCCAAGTAATCTCTCTGAATATTGATATTTCTTGGGAGGGATTGATCGTACTGATTTGATGGTACTAAGGATGACTGGGTTCCGATTTTGTTCTAAAAATAATCAGGTGTAAGGAGTTTTGACAATTTATTACGATGTTCATTTAGATGGCAGACTTTTTCCGATTTCATCTAGCATTCGATAATGTGGTATGAATTTCACCTAAATGAGGAAATATACTCCAATGTATGTGAGTTAATTCAATTAGTTTTAACTAATTTATAATGGAATTATTGTAAGAAAAAAGTTTAAAGAAGGAATCTAAAATTTTTGTTGAATTAGTATCAGTTATGTTCTAGAAAATTGAAAATTTTGGCGGTATTTTATCTATTCGGAGAAACCTGTTCTGTAATTGATAATCCAATATTTAATAAACTTTTTCTTGGTATTTACATATCGTCGTAATTTGAACATTTTATAGAAATTATAATATTTAAGAATTTGCTTGAAAAAATAAATCAGTTCAAGGTGTAGTTTATGATAAATAAGAAATGGTTTACATTTAATATAATTGGGGATTATTATTTTCAGAGAAATATGAATTTGGATTTGAAAGTAATTTTTAATCAATTGATCGATTTGATTTTAGCTCTGAAATATGAAAAGCTAGAAAGTGAATCTAGAAAGTACAAATTAGAACATTATATATTTTATTTACATTAGAAAAATTATTGTGAAATTCAACTTAATTTGAAATTAAATCATTATTATTCATGGGAGTTTATTATTTGATAGAATAGAGAATTTTTCTTCATCATAGAAAAGAAAAAATTCATTAGTATTGGTATTCCAAAATTAGATCGGAAAAAAATCTACCTAATTATTTCAAAGTTAAAAGAGCTTTTTTTTTGTACAATAAATTCTACAAACAATACTTAATTCAAGTTGCTTCCTCAACTTTACGTGAGGATTTAGGGTATATTCAAATTTGTAAGGGGCCTAATAAAGTGGGATTTTTGGGTTTAATTTAATCTTTTTCTGATGATTTCAAATTATTTCCTAAGGAGCAAACTTATCCTCGACTATCTAATTATTTTTTTTTGTTTAGTAAACAACAACAAACTAATCCCTTACATCTAACTTGAATTTTATAACTTTTTTCTATGGTAAATTTATTTTTGGCTTTATTTTTATGAGTTTGTGTAATTTCCATCAATGTAAATTCAAGGTTCAATTTATAACTATTGTTTTTTTATGTATTTCTTAGATAGGAATATACACCATTTTGTTTGCGGGTTGTTCTTCTAATTCACTATGAAAAATATACAGTGCGGCTTTTTTGTCCCCCCCCCCCGCCTGTTCACTTTTGAAAGGTTAGACGTTGAACAATGGGACAGAAACCATTTTAAATGATTTCACCGATACTACTTCTTGAAATAAAAGACATTGTGATTGCTCGATAGATGGCGCGGAGGGGTACAGCATATTGAAAATTTCATATAGCATAGGGGTCAAGTTGCACATCGCTGAAAAGATAACCCAATTTTCTTCACAACCCACTAGTATTTTCTAAATTTCGTCATTAAATTTTTTCACAATATGCATTTGAAATATCAAGAATAACATAATGTTAATTGCATTGTGGAAAAAAGAATTGACAAAAATTGGATGATTGAAAGGGAAATTGAATTATCATTTCATCGATGTGCCATTTGACCTCCTATGCTATTTGGAATTTTTAAGTTGATGTGCCCCTCCGCGCCATCTATCAAGCAATTACGATTTCTTCTTTTTCAGAGAGCAGTACCAATGATATCATTCAAAATAGTTTCGGTCCCGTTGTTCTATGTCAAACCGTTCAAGAGTTAACAAGGATGGGGAACTATAAAATGTCGCACTCGCAATCGTGATTCCATAGAACATTCATAGTTGAGAGAAAAATCGAATTACCTTTTCAACGATGTGCAACTCGACCTCTATGCCTCTCGAAATTTCCATGTTGATGTGACCCCAGCGCCCTCTGTCGACTAATTGTAATCTATCTTCTCTCAAAAGCTAGGACCAGTAATACCATTCAATGAATTTCATGTCTCATTGTTTCAAATCAAACCGTTCAAAAGTTATCGAGGTAAGGGTACCATTCAAATCCGCACTCATACTTGACATTTCAAATGCATATTGTGAAAAAAACATTTTAACGAAATTCAAAAAAATTAGATGGTTAAAAAGAGAATTGAATTATCTGTTCAACGATGTGCCACTCAACCCCCCCTCCCCTCCCCCCACCCCCCATGTCATTTGAAATTTTTTAGTTGATATGCCCTTCGCGCCATCTATCGAGCAATCTCAATGTCCTGTGGTAGAAGTCCTTTGTATCTCAAAGTGGAGTGGTATGATTCTACACGATTTAATATCGCAATCGATTAGTTATGTGATGGTGGATAGGTAGAAAGCCATCAATTAGAACATGTTTCGAACCTCTATAGGTTCATCATCAGCGGGATGTAAAATTATGGAGAAGAAAAAATGATGGGTACAAAATTATTATTAATTATAAGTCAAGGGTTCATATTTGAAACAAATGACAAAATGAAGGTTTGCCTTTGAAATTATATATCCCTTTCTTTAAATCTAGGGAGGCTAAATACATTAGCGGATATGAAATGAATTGACGACATGTGGAACTTTGAACAATGGTAGCAATGAGTAGTGTCTTTAATTCCAGAAAGTAGTATCAGTGATATCATTCAAAACGGTTTTTGTCTCATCGTTCTATGCCGTATAGTTCAAAAGTAAACAGGGGGGTGGGACTATAAGAAGCCGCACTATATAACAGTCAAAACTTGACCTGTTGAAATATATGGATCTTCTACTGGACGGGCTCCAATTCAAGTTATGAGTATAATTATAGTTAGAAATATTCAAAACTTTTTTTTTACACGCTTTATTAGCTTCACCTGTATGTATGAATGTAGGTAAAGGAGTCTTCGAAATTAATTTTGATCCATTTCCAGACGTCCGATTCATCAAGAATTTTGCAGACCTATCAAGGTGGTCCCCCCATGCGACAATTATTGAAATTTGATAATTCGTTCGGATCGTAATCAATTACTCTGTAAAGCCCATATATACGTACTCAGTGCCAGTAGATATAGTACGAATCTCATTTGCTTTCGTGAAATTTATTCTGAAAGGATTTTTGATCTGACATTGCGAGTAAACTTTTTGACGGAACTATCCGAACTATGTCTCAACACACAGAAAAGGTTGCCTATACAGACGACGCATGTAAGTTGTTCAAACTGAGCGCCTGGCCGTGCGTACACTGTTGCCATCTCTTCGTTCCGTCCCCCACCATTCGCTCGTTCGCTTGCAAAATATATCGTATGCAGCCTAAACCTTAGTACACTGAGATTATGTCTGCCAAACTAGATGGTCAATCACTTTGATTTTTTTTTCACAATATCTGTGCTATCGTGCTCTTTCTCGTTTTTCATAAACTTCCTAATTTTTGTACCAACGGTAGAATTAATAATGTGCTGTTTGCCTATGCATGGTCCATATGTTACGTGTTAATTGAGTCGTCTTCAATCATATATATCTTGGGTTCAAGATCGTGAAACTTTTTAAAATTTCATAGAGATGTTGTTTACATGGTAGACAATACGTATGCCGAATTTCAATAATTTCCTGATTCAACTGTCTCGTGGGGAAAGCACCTTAAAAACCGATGACAATACAATAATTTCATAGCTATGACCTGGTATCCTCACCAAGATCGTCAGAAAAAAATAATGTACATTTCAAAGATATGGGAGTCCGGTACTGCACAGAACCTGGCCTGCAAGGAATCGGTTCTTGCAGGGGTCGGTGCTGGGCACTTTGCTTGCCTCCAATGGAGATGACCTAATCACTATTATCAAAGAGAATGATGGCTTGAGTGAGAATGCTTCTGCTAAATGACAGAAAAAGGTGATATTCCGTACACTCTCAGTGCCTAAAGCTATTCCTCCTATCGTATTTCGTAGAAGTTGTAGAATCGTAGTGCCTAATGCCTCAGTTTAAGGATATACTCAAAATATAAAAAATTTGAACAATTTCGAACAACTGTCATCCATGTCAATTTTGCTTCAGTTCAGGAGCGGAATCAGCTCTCTTTCGTCTTTTGAATGTCTTTCCTGAAATTCTATCAATAGTGATAGGAGTCAAAAGATATGGGGAATGCTTTGATCGTTCCCAGCATAATTTACATTTCAAATATATGGAGATCGCACTGGTCATTCTCAGCACATTGGCCACAATTTAGTGATAACTTTCATCTCATGTGGATGAATCAATCGAATTTTTCTCCTTTGGCCTTCTATAGCAATATGGACCAAAAAGTTGAGAATAAAATTATAGTTTGAGAAACTAAAAAACAGGCTTATATAACAACAAGGACTTAAGAGTTGATAATACTAAGAATAAAGTCATTGTCCATAAAATTATCTTTTATGTAAGAAAGCGGGGGGTGCTTGATATCAGTTATCTTAATATCATCATGGAAAATGGGTGAAGCACCTCACGCTTTTTTCACATAAGAGAACATTTTTTGGTCAATGACTTCATTCTTATTATTCTCAACTTTTCAGTCCTTATTGCTATATAAGCGTGATTTTTAGATTTTTAAACTATAATTTGATTTTACTCCGATCCCAATTGATGTAATCAGTTATATTTCTCGGTTTTTTCATGCTCATCCCGCGTTTTGTCAACTCGTGATTTACTAATAACTCATCGAAAGTTTGAGTAATACAAAATTTCTCACAAATGACTGTGATAATTATGATAAGAGCCCCAAAGCAAAGTATGAAATCAACTAGTTCTGACTTTATCACCAGTTTGGATATAACAAGGTTAGTTATTTTCCTCACTTTGAAATTGGATATCTATCTCAGGCAGCCATCAATGTATACATTTACTACACAATCAGTTCAACATTCTACATTATTCAAATGTCGAGTTAAATGTTCATTGCATTCGGCAAGTGCCAAAGTTTTCCTCTGAGTAGGTCACCTGAAAGTAGGCGGGTGGCGTAACCCAAAAAATCATCGAATTTCACAAAGAACAAAATATGTTTTAAATTTTTTTTTCAGATTTTAAACCACTGAAATTGTTTTGAGTCATTACAATCATGAACTAGAATATTGGGTCAAATATTTATAATATAATGAACTAATTCAGATCATTTGGTGGCTAGTAGGTTGTTTATTATTTAAGGAGATATGAGGTTGAACATTCGAATATTCGAACAGTTACTGATGACATTCAAATTTGAGACAACTGAACATTCTACTACACCAGTGGTTCATTTGTCAATGAATTGAATTATTATCAATGTTCTTTACTCAAAGCAGAGTTACTATTATGAGCGTTAATCAATGATGCCCAACATCCTCGTATCATCAATTGAACAACAATGTCATCAAAGTACCTGGAAAAATGTATCCGTAAATGGGTGCTCCACTAATTAACAATTTGAAGCACAATAATGCCGAAAGAGATCACAGTAATGTGCACTAATTGAATAACACCAGGGTAATTACACGCTCTCCGAACCAAATATAGGGAATGAAATGATTGAACGAAGAATCCAATTATGAAGGTTTTTTGTATAGATCTGGTGGAATACATAATTATGCCTCCAGTCTCGCATTACAATGTATAGTATTTTTTCAGGTAACATATAGTTGACTGATGTTTTGAGTTGATTGTCCATCCATCTGTCAGTTGTATAGAAAACTGAACCTGAAAAAATTGAATATAACAACTCATTTCTCAACATTATCAGTTTCACTTGACAAGTGGGATCTCAATGTTCAGTTCAGAAGAATGATAATTCTCATATTTCTATTTTTTTCGTTATCTAGTAGCAACAAAAACATTTGGGGAAATGAGTGTGCTTTATTGCAGGCGATTCCCAAATGCCTTATGACAGGTGATTCCGATTATCGACTGACGTAGAATGGATCTGTCGAAGACGCGATATATGAGATGGTTACCGATAACATTTATTCTTCCTTTTTGAAAACAGGGGAGAAAGTATCACTTATTGGCATATTCTAAACATTACAGATAAATTCAGATGCCATTCAACAGTCCTCGGTATTATAAATTCGGAGGCACTGACTTTTATTTTTGATTTGTATATCCTTTCCGTGCGTACGCAGAATAGTCAAATCAATACACGCATATTGAAAAGAGAAGTTTGAATATTTCATCTTGATTTATTTCAAGTGTGAAGAGAATCATTTGTTTTTCTCAAATTATGAAGACGTGATATGGAAGCCAAATGAAGGCAGAAAAAGCCGTCACCAATAAGCTAGCCAAGATACGAACCGTAGCATGTATGGGTATAACCGCCTCCGACAGCTAGAGTTTCTGCTTCTATTGAATCAGGAAATAGTGGCAACACACTTGAAAGCGGGACTCAGGGAGTTGGTGGGGGAAGGGGTTTTCAGAACCCATCTAGACCGACAAAATGGCAGAAAAAAATCTTTATATCCGCCATCAAAGTGATACCAGATAAAAATAAAATCAGAAGAATATAGAAAACTGGAGCAGAGGGACCAGCAGGACAACATCTGTAAGGCAAGGAGGCTGATGATATTAGAGTCCGACAAGAGGAGGGCGGCCGAGATAAGCCAGGAAGAGCTTCGACTTTCAGTCAGAATTTTGACCGGTCACTTATCTTCGATTGGAGATGAGGATGATACAGATTATCCGGATTGTGGGGAGGGAAAAGACTTCATCTTCTGTGTTAGTTCAGAGGACATGATAGGCTGGGACAAGACGTCGTCATAATTGTCATCTTCACTAGGATCATAAGATACCCGAATATATCCTCAACCTCATCAATCCTTGTATGAATAGTACATATTTATTTTTAATGACATGTATCATAAACGAGTGGGAGGTGCACTAATAGGCTCTTCAACTCACACAGTGAACAAAAAACCAACCCACAACAACTTACACCAGCTCTCATCACCATACAGTTCAAACCAATTCCGTTCTGAAGTCTCCCATCCATACATAAATTTAACTCAACTATGATTACAACAGGCCGCACTACATAAAAAGTGACCACAAATGAATCCGCAGATCAATCAACTATCAACAAGTCCATCCACTGAACCTCCAAAACACAACGTACCCAATCACACATGACTTGTCTCTACTAAATCATGACAAAATCAGCGGAATCGCCGTGAAAGGTACATAAGAACATATTCGCAACAAATAATCCCATTCAGTTTTCTCTCGTCTTCTGGAGATACCGTATCCAATGAATCGCAAGATATATTATACGAAATAACATAGCTCAAATGTAATAGGTAAGGGGGGATTGGCGCGGTGGGTTAGCGTCCGACTCATGATCGAAAGGTCGTGAGTTCGATTCTCGGCCAGGGCAGAAATTTTTCTATTTAATTTGAGAGAATTAAATGTTAAATTTCGTAGCCGAGCCGAGGATGGTCCTCGACGATTCGCTGTTGCGTTCAAATTAACAGTGCTGCTCCTAGGTGGCGTATGGAGTTAGTAACAAGGCCTACCCAGAACACTATGAAATGATACATAAAAAAAATACTCAACTTGTGACTGTCCGAATGACAAAATGTCAAAGCCATTAAAAAAAAAAAAAAATGTAATAGGCGAGTGATCAGCTGAATTTACAAACATCAATTCTCGGTCCGACAAATGGACCATGTCTTGGTTCATTCCAAATAACTTGAGGGAACATGCCACATAACAGACTTCGAGCTAACCATTACCATGAAAAATTACGTCGTTGAGCATTTGGGAACCTCTACTATTCCGCCTTCCAGCCAAATCGAGCCCCACCTATACTTTACTGAGAATAAATACAGCACAACCAACCTTAGATCAATAGTTTTTTCAAATGAGTAGGCAAATTGAGACCTCAAAGAGAGCCCGTGTCGAAACCCGGAGATAATGTCGATTTAGCCCCTGCTATAAAATCACAAACTTTACCTGAGTGACTATACCTGAGGAGTGAGCAGATTGAGGCATCAGTGTGAAATTCCTTCCTTCCCTTCCTAAATGACTACATTCGAGGAGTAGGCAGATTGAGATCTCAGTGTGGAATCACATTCCTTCCTAAATGACTACACCTATTTAATTAATTTAGGTGATGGAGATGCCGTTCGATATCGGCGTTCTCGTCGTAGGAATACTATGATATGATTGGGAATTCTGTGATATGCAGTAAATTGATGTCATGTACTGCATCTTTTTGTGTACGACTTAAATCAAGAAGTAATTCCTTACCAAGTGAAGTTTTTGGTGTTTTATGATTTTTTTTTCACTTTGCTAAAGGAAAAGAATTATATTTTATTTATTCTTTTATTTTCACGCTACTTTTGGTGCAGACAGTAGGTGATCTTCACCAGAAGGAGAGTAAATTTATATATATATATATATATATATATATATCAGGGTGGCCCACCACATTCGCCTCGTTATTTCTACGAGAAATGAAGAGAGTTAGGGAAAAACTTTTAGCACAGTTATATGTGGGTCCATGAGGAGCATATTCCAAAATTATTTTGAAATATATAGGGTGATCCCCAAAAAATTACATACGAAAGTTATATTTTTTCTTATAGAACACCCTATATTTTTTTATATTTTTAGATACTATTGACAAAATAAAGGTGAGTTACTATTATATTTCCCATACTTAAAACTGACCTTTTCTGAGAAATTTTGAGAAATTTAAAAATACAGACCATAATTTGAAAATTGTTTTCACCCTGTAACGTGTAACGAGCTGCTCGTGATTGGATGTACTGCTTAGCTCAAAGGTTAAAGTTAATTACTACATGAAATTTTTAATGCAATATTATACAGAGTGGCGAAAAAAATTGCCTCAAAATTTGGACACACATTTAATTAAATAACTTCTTAAAGTTGAATGGAACACCCCGTATTTAGTGGCGTAATTTGACGCAGAATTAGATTCCCTTCAAAACTATATTAGGGTTCCCTATACCTATCTCTTCTGCTTTTTACACAAAAGGCGTTTTTATATTTTACTTATGAGTAATTTTTTTATCTTAAAAATGAAACACACTGTATTGTGATGAAAAGCTTAAAACGCGTTTTAAAAACCTTTTCATGAAGGAATACGTAGATTCGCTAGAAGCAGAAGTTTAAATTTTTGAAAATACGGTGTATCTAAAGTAAAATGCAGGCAAATGTAAAAACTCAAATTTATTGCCATTTCTGAAATATTAAAGCATTCTTCAAAATAAGAAGATGCACGTGTCTTAATTATTGAGGCGAAATATGTTAAAGTCGCTTGTTTCTCAGCAAATTAGACTTCATATTGAAATAAATACCAAAAATGGGGTCAATAAAAACATACATTTACGATTTCCTATAAAACCTATTATACTATTTATTTAATAATAGCCAGGTCTCCGGACCTTACAAGTCCCGACTATTTTTAATGGGGATATATCAAAAGAATTGTTCATGATACACCGCCAACGACACCTCAGGATATGAAAGTACGAATAAGAAATGCGTTTCGTTCCATACCGCAAAATATGTTATCCAGAGTTCAGCACTCATTTCAAGAAAGAGTTCGCCTATGCATCGAGAATGATGGACACCATTTTGAGCATTTATTAAAGTAATAAACTATTTGAGATTCTTAATTTTTCGATAAAATGACTTCAAAAATGCTTTTTAAGCTTTTCATTACAATACAGTGTGTTTCATTTTTAAGATAAAAAAATTACTCATAAGTAAAATATAAAAACGCCTTTTGTGTAAAAAGCAGAAGAGATAGGTATAGGGAACCCTAATATAGTTTTGAAGAGAATCTAATTCTGCGTCAAATTACGCCACTAAATACGGGGTGTTCCGTTCAACTTTAAGAAGTTATTTAATTAAATGTGTGTCCAAATTTTGAGGCAATTTTTTTCGCCACTCTGTATAATATTGCATTAAAAATTTCATGTAGTAGTTATCTTTAACCTTTGAGCTAAGCAGTACATTCAATCACGAGCAGCTCGTTACACGTTACAGGGTGAAAACAATTTTCAAATTATGGTCTGTATTTTTAAATTTCTCAAAATTTCTCAGAAACGGTCAGTTTTAAGTATGGGAAATATAGTAGTAACTCACCTTTATTTTGTCTATAGTATCTAAAAATTTAAAAAATATAGGGTGTTCCATAAGAAAAAATATAACTTTGGTATGTAATTTTTTTGGGGATCACCCTATATATTTCAAAATAATTTTGGAATATGCTCCTCACGGACCCACATATAACTGTGCTAAAAGTTTTCCCCTAACTCTCTTCATTTCTCGTAGAAATACCGAGGCGAATGTGGTGGGCCACCCTGTATATATATATATATATTTATATATTTATATATATATATATATATATATATATATATATATATATATATATATATATATGTATATATATATTCTTCAATTTTTAGGAACGAAGGTCTGATTCGGCAAATTCGTAAAATTCCTTCCATCGACGTTTCGACATAGTATTTGTCATCTTCAGATAAATACTAAAATTGAAGACATGGACTTTCAGACATATCTTACTCAACACAATTAGCAAATAATTGGTTCTCATCGAAACTAATAGATCAGGAAACAAAAAACAAACATAATATACACAACGCCTAACCGCCAACGATTTACGGCTTGTCCAAATTACACAAAACTGGAATTTCCCTTCGCTCTACTGTCAGCAATATTCAATTTTCCACTTGAAATTTATCAAATATCCTCTAAGAAATTCTTTCAAAATCAATAGGGAAAAATGATTACCATGTGAACAACTTTCGGGAATTTTTGGAATTTGTTCGCAATATAAAAGTTTCACAAATTAATATAATGATCTCTATAGGTACAGTTTCATCACATACAAATATAGATACAAATAAGCGATAGGCATCATAAGAGAAAAATTGCATGAAATCCTAAGTCACACAACAGTTTTTGAAAGGAATTGAACTTTGTTTAACTTCAACGTACTTTCAATATGGAAATAAATATTAACAAATATTCGGATTTGCAATGGGATATCCAATTGCTCAACAGTACGAGTCTGGTTATGGAGTATGTTGAAGAAAGTATCATCAAATCACTAACATTCAAACCAATATTATCCAAACGATATGTAGACGATTGTTTAACATGTATTCCTACTGACAAAGTTGATGAAATTCTAGAGAAGTTCAAGAAATATCACCCTAGATTGAAATTAACAATAGAAAAAGAAATAGAAAAACAAATAAACTTTCTTGACACAAGAATCATACACGACAATTCTGGAAACATTTTCAGAAACTGGTTTATCAAACCTTAGTTACAAAAAAATGTTATTAAAAATTTGACTGACAGAGCTATAAAGCTTGCTCACTCTAAATTCAGGAAAATTAATAGAGAAATAATCGAAAATATTTTGAAATACAATAATTACCCCAGCCACTCTGCAGAATAAAACCATAGAAAAAACAAATACATGCGATCTACAATAAAAATGGTAATTATGAAAAAAAAAACAACAAATACATACATTTACCATACATAGGCAAACTATCGAATGAAATTAATGAACAATGAAAAAAACAACATAATTATTTCACACATACGAATACGCAAAATACGAATAAGAACATTTATTCAAAATTGAAATACCAAAAATACCAAAAATCAAACGAACTCATACAGTATATAGAATACCGTGTAAAGACTTCAAAGTACCTATAGAGGTCAAACAAAACAATATTTGCAAAAACAAATACAAACCCACAATCACTCAAAAACTGACATTACAGCCTTATCCCAACACGAAAAAGAAATTCAACATAAGTTTGACACTAACAACGTTGAAATCTTGACCAAAGAAAAGAATCCAAGAGTAAGAACATTCCTTGAAATTATACATATTGATGAAGACTCCAACAGTATTAACATTATAAATGATATAAAAAACTTAAGCCAGATTTATAACAACCTTTTCAACTATGTATATAGTAGTAATAATTAAAAACTGATCTTCACATACTGCCAAAAAAATACAGTCAGGATCATATACTATAACTCAATCTAAACAACAGTGTACTCATGAAGAGGGTGAAAGAACATGACAGATAAACAAACCATTCCGGATAACATCAGATTCACACCTTCAACAACGTTCGTACGATGCAAACGCAGAAATTTAAATAACAATTTTGTAAGTGAATACTCATATATTTTACAGATATTTATATTATGTTAAATAACGTGCTTTATTTCGAACTCAATGTTTTCAATTATTTCAGAGCATACATTTTTATATTGTGTTGAGTTAGATATGTTTAAAACTCCATGTTTTTAATTTTAGTATTTTTAACCTGAAGATGACAAATACTATTTCGAAACGTCTTCAAAAAACGAATTCTGATTCAGTCAATTCGTATAATCCGTTTTGACGGCGTATATATATATATATATATATATATATATATACAGAGTGGCCATTTTTTTAATGGGATTGTATTGGTAACTTTTAAACCACAAGAGTTAGAAGGTCGGTCAAATGGAGAAAAAGTTGCATTCATAGAAGCATTGTCAAGCAGTTCAAACAAATCAAGATTATCAGGGCCAGTTATTGAGATATCATAAGAAAAGTAAATTCTGTCATTTTGATTTTTCTTTTTTCCCACTTTATTTCGAATATTATCAAAAAATGTCACGGGAGTTTTTCATTCGACAGTAAATTATCCTCATTTTGACATAATCAGATTTTGTATCCAACGTTTCGTACGCTCTGGGCCACCCTCAACCTAATTTTTTTCAATACGGACCTACATATTTTATGACACTTTTCGAAATAACTTTTAACGCTAAATTTAACGATATATCATACAATGTCATTCAAAGTTTCAGGTGATTTTGACCCATATCCAAATTTCTTTGGGTCGGATCTGTATTACATTTAGGTACCTTTAGTTTAATTAACAACATGCAATACATTTCGATAAGAAAATCAACTTACTCATCTTAAACTGTATGGAACGTGACAGAATCAAATCGAGAAACAAGTAATAATTATTTACAAAATCCCAGAGGTGAAAAACCTAATTCATAATAATTAAACGAAACTATCATTTAATGAAAGAAAAATCAAATGATTATTCGAAAGTAAATGATGAACATTAATGAAGTGAGTGTTCGAAATGTCCACCATTTTGTTAAATGCACTTTGCGGTTCTGGAACCCATACTTCTTATACATTTGCTTATTTCGTCTCCTTGAATACCTTCCAATACATTCTCAATCTTCTCGCGAAGAATCTCTATTGTCGGGTCCGTAGTATCATAAATTTTATTTTTGAGATATCCCCACGAATAAAAATCCAGAGGATTCAAATCCGGAGATCTGGCAGGCCATGCTACTGGACCTCTTGTTCCAATCCATGAATCGGGAAAAGTTCGATTTAGATAGTCTGTGACTATTCTTGAGTTGTGTGGACCACATCCGTCTTGTTGGAACCATGGACTATTACGCCGATACCGTACAGGAAGATCATCCAACATTTCTTCCATAATTTCTACATATTTTGCTCTGGTTAGGTTGCCGTCAATAAAATAGAGTCCCAGTAATTTATTATTCAACAAACCGCACCATATGTTCAAAGAAAAACGATATTGATGTCTAACTTCATGAATTAAGTGAGGATTTTCTGTGGCATAAAAATGTTTCTTCCTTCGATTGAACATGCCAGAATTTGTGAATGTCGTTTCGTCTCCCCAAATGATATTGTGCGCAAAATTGTTGTTATTTCGCACCTTCCGTTGAAACCAATTACAGAATTGCAACCTTCTCTCAGGATCATTGCGATATAGTTTTTGCACGGCTTGGTATTTATAGTCATGGTATCCGTGTCTCTTGAGGATTTCACTAACAGCACTACTTTTTGATAAATTGCATTCACTGCCCATAGTTCTCGATCCTATTCCTGGATTCATTCGAATTTGGGCCAGAACATTGATGTCATTGATAGGCTCGTTTCGTCGTACATAGGGACCTCTAGGTTTGATGAATGAATTATGTGCAAGTAACGTTGTAGATAAACGTCGAAACATTTTAATATTTGGTGTTGTTCTTTCAGGATATAATTCACCATACCTTTGTTGTGCTTTGAACGAATTTTTATCTAGTTTTATGTACACTTCGTACATATCTCTATTCTCTTCATTTGTGTATCTTACCATATCGAATAAGTTAAATTGAAATTACTCAGAAAAGTATTTAATGACAAGTTCTTGTGACACAATAATAAACGAAGTGACAAATAATATGACATTTCTTGTTATGTAATAAAATAGTCAAGAGACTGTTAATAAAATAGTCAAGAGACGCGAATACAATGATTTTAAATTTGAATACCAAGCCTTGCAAAAATTATATCGTAATGATCTCAAAATGAAGTTCGATTCTGTAATTTGCTTCAACGGAACAAATGACAAATCCAACAATAATGATTCCTCGCGAGAAGATTGAGAATGTATTGGAAGGTATTCAAGGAGACGAAATAAGCAAAAGTATAAGAAGTATGGGTTCCAGAACCGCAAGGTGCATTTTACAAAATGGTGGACATTTCGAACACTTACTTCATTAATGTTCATCATTTACTTTCGAATAATCATTTGATTTTTCTTTCATTAAATGATAGTTTCGTTTAATTATTATGAATTAGGTTTCTCACCTCTTGAAATTTGTAAATAATTATTACTTGTTTCTTGATTTGATTCTGTTATGTTCCATTCAGTTGAAGATGAGTAAGTTGATTTTCTTATCGAAATGTATTGCATGTTGTTGATTAAACTGAAGGTACCTAAATGTAATACAGATCCGACCCAAATAAATTTGGATAAGAGTCAAAATCACCTGAAAATCAACTTTGAATGACATTGTATGACATATCGTTGGATTTAGCGTCAGAAGGTATTTCGAAAAGGTATAAAATGCAGGTCCGTATTGAAAAAAATGAGGTTGAGGGTGGCCCAGAGCGTACGAAACGCTGGATACAAAATCTGATTATGTCAAAATGAGGATGATTTACTGTCAAATGAAAAACTTTCGTGACATTTTTCGATAATATTCGAAATAAAGTGGGAAAAAAAGAAAAATCATAATGATAGAATTTACTTTTCTTATGATATCTCAATAACTGGCCCTGATAATCTCGATTTGTTTGAACTGCTTGACGATGCTTCTATGAATGCAACTTTTTCTCCATTTGACCGACCTTCTAACTCTTATGGTTTAAAAGATATCAATACAATCCCTTTAAAAAAGTGGCCACTCTGTATATATGTATATATATATTTATATATATATATATATTGTATATGGTCAAGAAACTAAAGAATATTTATATATATATATATATATATATATATATATATAAATTGTTGTTTCTTTGGAGATAATCAGTATATTTTTCCATACTGAAACGGCAACTTTATCTGACAAAAATGAAATGTATGTTTTTCCATTAATATTTTCTGTATAGTCAGACAAAACATCGTAAAATGTTTTGAACCAACATCACGGTAGTCCAAGAATTTTTTTATTCCTTGCTGACACAAGAACGTAGATGAAAAACTCCATATTCAGTCAGTCCATTGATCGATTTTCTATTAGGTAGGTACGTTTTTTTCGTCATGACCGGAAAGTCAGTTGTAATATCTCATGTTTTATATTTTCACGATGGTTATTTTTTTTACCGAGTGATAAATAGTAGCGGTCGACCATTCTATAAATAGTTGGTTAACATTTAATTTACGACCATCATATTTTATCCATTTGAAAGCAACATGGCATACAAAATAGAAATGAAGCAGTTAACAATTGAAACTAGATCACATATTACTATGTTTGTTGTTATTGATTATACGATTGTATGCGTGTTACACAAGAAATCGTCGACACACTGAGGATACATTTCACATAATTCAGAAGGAAACGGGTTTGTTGATAATTTTATATATAATACGGTTGGTGTTTATAAGCTGTCGTAGTTTTCGACGCTTCAAGTTTAATTTTCTTGGCTTCTAACTTTCAGTCATCTCCGAAATTGACTGATTTGCCGTATTAGTTTTAATTTCCTTGGAGAAACAGCATGTTTATGAAATCAATTGCGATCCTCTCCCCCAATGTTAGACGAGTTGGCAAAAAAAAATATTTCATAGGAAAATTACATTTTTTCTGGTTTCAATCTAGGAATTTTTAGCCCGAAAATGGAATTTTTACTGCAAATTCCGAGTTTGTAGTCGGAATTTCCAAGTTTTAACTGTCGGAAAACTGAATTTCCAGTTTAAACTAGGAATTTCCAACTGCAAGCTCGAACTATCAGACTAATGAGTAGATAATTTAGAGTTTGAAACCTATCGAACAAATGGGATTCCTAATTTTGAGTTGGAAATTTTAAGATTAAATTTGAAAACTGAAATTCCCAGTCCGAACTCAGAATTTCCAACTTCAAACTCGAAATCTCATACTTATGAATATAAAATTCTGGGTATTTGAGTTCGAAGTTGGAAATATATAACTCCGAGTTTGTAGTGGAAATTTACAGGTTTTAATTCTGAAAACTTTCCAACAAAAAATAAAACCGACATAAAAATAAACTGAAAAGCAAAAAATTTAACAAACTTATTTAACCTTGATAACTTAGCTCCTAAACTGATGTAAGTAACCAATTTTGAGTCGGCGCCAAACAAACAAACAAGAAAATTAATTACGTAAAGCGTCAAGCGTCAATATCAGCGAGACAGCCACCCGAACGGTCACACATATGAGGGCACACGTCGTTGCGAGTGGTCGTGCGGAGAGCGCATTTTTGGAATGTTATTGTTTATCGCTGGAGATTTCACGTTGCGTTATTTTGTTTCTTTAAAATAATTTAATGATCTTCGTTGATTGTTTGTTTGGCGCCGATTCAAAATTGGTTACGTACATTAGTTTAGGAGCTAGGTATTGAGACTAAAAAAGATCATTTAATTTTTTGCTCTCCAGGTAATTTTTTCGTCGGTTTAAGTTTATTTTTCTATTCTTTGTCTGCTAATTGGATTGGATTGGATGACTTTCAAAATACTCACCCAACTCACTTCAACTATTAACTAGTATACAGTGCGAATTTCATAGTCCCATCCCCCTGTTAACTTTTGATCGGTTCGACATAGAATAATGGGACGAAAACCGCTTTGAATGATATCACCGTTACTACTTTTTGAAATGAGAGACATTGTGATTGCTTGATAGATGGCGCGGAGGACATCAACCTAAAAATTTCGAATAGCATGGGGGCAAGTGGCACATCTTTGAAAATATAACTCAATTCTCTTTTCAAAAATATAGATTTCTTCAATACATTTTTTCACAATTTGAATTTAAAATGTCAAGTATATCGAAAATCAAAATGCATAATGTAAAAGAAAAGAATTGACAGAATTCCAAAAAATAAGATGGTTGGGAAGAGAATTGAATTATCTTTTCAACAATGTGCCACTTGACCCCCTATGCAATTTGAAATTTTTAAGTTGATGTGCCCCCCGCGCCATCTATCGAGCAATCACAATGTCTTCTATTGGTAGTATTGGTGATATCATTCAAAATAATTTTGGTCCCGTTGTTCTATGTCGGAGCGTTCAAAAGTTAACAGTCATGTGTGAAGGGGGGGGGCTATAAAAAGCTGCACTCGCAATTGTGATTCCGTGAAACAACCATAGTTGAAAAAAAGATTTATTTGCCCTCTCAACGATGTGCAAATCGATCTCTTTACCTTTCGAAATTTTCGAATTGATGTGCCCTCAAAAAATTTCATGTGTCATTGTTCCACATCAAACCGTTCATAAGTTATTGAGGTATCGGTACCATTCAGATCCGCACTTATATTTGACATTTCAAATGCATTTTGTGAAAAAACGATTGAAAGGATTGAAAAAATAAATAGGATGGTTAGAAAGAGAATTGAATTATCTTTTCAACGATGTGCCACTTGACCACCCATGCTATATGCAATTTTCAAGTTGATGTGCCCCTCCGCGCCATCTATCGAGCAATCACAATGTCTTTAATTCCAAAAAGTAATATCGGTGGTATCATTCAATGAGGTTTTTTTTCAACAGGGTGGGGGACTATTGAAAGCTGCACTGTATACTATAACTAGCTGGTACCAGCGATGAACTTTGTATTTTTTGTGGCGACTATCACAAATTCACTCACCTCTTCAGGGGTTGCATTTCCAAAAACATCGAAATACTTATTTTTAATTTGTAACAAAGACCCCCAAATACCAATTTTCATGATCCTAACTTTCAAACTAACTTTACAGACTTTCAACGCCCGTTTTTCCTCTTTCGGGTTAAATTTTCAAAAACCCTGGAACACATTTACCTTTATTTGTGAAGAAGAGCCCAAATACTAATTTCCATGACTCTAAATTCAAAACCAACTGTACTTTCACTTTCACCCCCCTTCTCACACACCTTTTCACCCCTTCAGGCATGGGATATCAGAAAAATATGCCGTCAAAATGTTAGATCTCAGGTCCAGCGGTTTGATCTCGGCGTTGATCGTATATCAGTCAATCAGGTGTGTCAGTTAGTCAGGACATGTAATTACTTATTTCTCCAAACACGAGGTGAACCGTTGAGGAGATCTCTCGACTGTCTTTCGTCTCCCCTATCAGATTAATTCCGGACCTCCATAATGTTGTAGTATCATCAGAACTACACGTGTGTGCCAATTTTCAACAGAATCACTTCACAAGTGGTAAATCAATAAATCATTTTCCATTCTTCTACCCTTGGAGCTGTAATTTATTTCCAAATTCAAATGGGACCCACTTTGAAGCATATCCTATACAATAAAAAAAGAATCATATGAATAGGATGACCCAGTACAAAGTAATGCGTAGTAGAATCGGTTGAGAAGTAAAGAAGTGGGCGAACCAACAATCATCCCCCATTTTTCTACCCTCGGGAGTGTTTTTTTCAAATCCAAATGAGACCAACTTCGAGGTATACCCTAATCAATTCAAAAAAGAATAAACAAAATCCTGAGGAATCCCACAAGGATTCCAAAAATGATTTAATATACAGGGTGTTCCATTTGAAATAACAAACTAGCTACTACTTTCTGATACACGCAGCAACACTGTATTGATGGAAATATTTCAGACACATAGATCATGTTTAATCATCCACGCACACAAATTTTGGAAATGATCTGTCGTTTCGTTCTCCAGATACTCCTAATGTTCCATCAGCAGCAAAACACGCTGTATTATAGTATATTTTATAATTACCTTGAATGGGTATGGAACAGAAAATATCACACGGTGCATTCTACATTGCAAAAACGAAATTCCATAGATTATCGAGCTTGTTTTTCTCTGTTCGGTAAATTTTTTACACAGTCGGTTTTTTTTGTTTCTTTTCATAATTTGGATCATTATCTTCACTTTCATTAATAAAAGACTTATTTTGATCCCCATAATATTTTTATAGTAACTTCGATAACGGAATCACTTCTTTGTATAAAATTAACTTCATTCGTATTTTAAATCGAACAATATCTTGGTACCTACATAATAGAATACCTATTGATAATTACGAATTATGTCGCATAAGCTACGCCGAAAAAAGCAAATTGAAGACAACCGTCATCGACGTCGGCCCTCACGTGTCTACACATATCGGATCGCTCACCTCGACAGTCAGCCTCTCCTGCGCCGAAACCCGCGCGCGCTTATAACTATTAATTCAAATCGATTCGATAGTTAAGCCGACGCCATATTTATGAATATTATAATCTATGTCCCTCTCACAATTGAAACGAATCTAGCTACACCCCATATGTTTAAATCCATCTAACCGTTAAGGCTACAAAGCTTATATATATATATATATATATATATATATATATATATATATATATATATATATATATATATATATATATAATATACACATATATATATAAATATATATATATATATATATATATATATATATATATATATATTTACCGGAATCCATTAGACAACTCATAAATTCTAGAATATTAGGTATATCAAAATGAGATTTGGTATAGGTAATAGTATGTGAGTTTTCGCATATTTTTCACTTTTCAGTAACTTTCGATTTCACCAGAAATGGCTCCGGTTTTGAATTTTTGAATGGAATACCCTGCATATTGTAATATTTTTGGATTTCTGAGACAATTCTGGATCCTACTTAATGTTTTTAGAGTCACTTTCAATATTGCATCTAGGTGGCCATGATCGGAGCACATGTGATGTCAGAAAATTACAATCGCAAAGTTTTAGTGACTAGTATGCTAGATAGGAATAAGACAAGTTGGCAAAATTACAATTTCGTGTTTAACTATTATTTTTCAAATGGCGACCATGTTTTGACAAGCACTTTCCGAAAAAAGGATTTTTTGACGAATCTAACGATACTAATTTATTTGCGATTGGATTGAAAGTAAGAGCATAAATCAAATATTACTAGGGAAAATACTGGATAATAATTCATTTACTTTTGTCAAGTGTGCCATGATGCATAATATTTTGCAGTTATTTTTACCAAGTCTTCTTTGGAAAACAAAACACTCACTTAGGTAATGACAGTGACATCATCTTTATGAACAGACGTAAAAGTTTCTTGATTTTCGTTAATTTCAGTTCAATTTTTCCTCAAAATAATGTATACTCAAAGTGAAAAAATGGATATATTATTAATATTTGGAGAATGCCATAGACATTCAAGGAATGCTACTGAGTTGTATGCTCAGAAATATCTCAATCGGCAACATCCAGCCCATCAGTATTTTCTGTATGTTGAGAATCGTTTTAGGCAAGAAGGAAATCGAGAGGCGGAACAGAGGTTTATCATGAATGAAGAGACTGACATTTTTGTTATGGTTGAGGTAGATAAAACTGTTTCTTCAAGAGAAATTTGTCAAGAAATGCAGATAAGTCACGAATTAGCATGAAAACATAAACGTTTGTATGCTGACGATGTCGATAGACAAGTAGTGTCTTGTGATTGGCTTCAAAATCATAGACTTGACCCAAATTTTATCAACTTCATTCTATTTTCCGACGAATCACGATTCACAAATAATGGTATGTTCATTAAGCAAAATACTAGATACTGGGCCCAACAAAATCAACATGCAATTAAGAGGGCAATTTTCAAGAAATGTTTGGCGTTAAGGTCTGAGCGGGTATCTTTGGGAAGAGAAATATTGTTTCAAGGTCAGTTAACAGGGGTTAGGTACTTGAGTTTTCTTCAAAATGGAATAGAGGATATCTTAATGATCTACGTCCAGCAGTTCCACGGCGAATTTACTTCTAACAAGATGGAGCACCCCCTCATAATACCAGAGAATTACTCAATTACTCAATAGAGCATTTTAATAATCAAGTTATTACAACCAATGGTCCAGTACGGTGGCCTGCCCGCTAACCAGATCTCACTGTGCTCAATTCTTTCATTTGGGGATATGTTAAAGAAAAGGTTTACTATGCAATAGCCGCGGCCACTCTTGGAATCTTCGAAGAAATAATTCTACGGGCATTTTGAAGTAAAACTCCTCAAATATTACGAAACTTGTTGAGAGAAACAATTGATCGAGCTGAAATGTATCTTGAACAAGGAGGAATGCACTTTGAAAATCTACTACAGTGAAAGTAAATACATTATTATCCATGTCACACTTAACTAAAGTATATAAATTATTATCTAGTATTTTCGTTAGTAATATTTAATTTATGTTCTTATTTTCAATCCAATCGCAAATAATCTAGTATCGTTAGATTCCCAAAAAAAATCAGTTTTTCGGAAAGTGCTTGTCAAAAAATGGTCGCCATTTGAAAAATAATAGTAAGACACGAAAATGTAATTTTTCCAACTTGTCTTATTCCTATCTATCATACTAGTCACTGAAACATTGCGGTTGTGATTTTCTGACATCACCTGAGGTCCTCAGATTAGTTTAGGTCCGATCATGGCTACCTAGATGCAATATTAAAAGTTACTCTAAAAAAATGAAGCAGGCGTAAAAACTTTCAACATGTCAATTTCTGATCCGGAATTATCTCAGAAATAATTTCTTTTACAATATACAGGGTGTTCCATTCAAAAGTTCAAAATCGGAGCCATTTCCGGTAGAATCGGAAGTGACCGGGAAGTGAAAAATATGGGAAAACTCTTTTGTTCACATACCATTCACTTATACCAAATCTCATTTTGATACATCTAATATTCTAGAAATTATGACTTGTGTAATAGATTCGTTGACACCCAGTATATATATATATATATATATATATATATATATATATATATATATATATATATATAATATATATATATATATATATATATATATATATATATATATATATATATATATATATATATATATATATATATATATATATATATATATATATATATATATATATATATATATATATATATATATATATATATATATATATATATATATATATAATATATATATATATATATATATATATATAATAAAATATATATATATATATGGAGATAAACGGCTTTGAATTATATTTTTTTGGAGGTTCTTGGAATGTAGATTTCGATAAGAGAAATGAGAGTTTTTATATAGACGTTTCGACTCTGGCCAGAGGCTTCATTAGTATTGGCTTTTTTTCTATTCATTAAAAGTAGGTAATCACATCTATTATCTGTTAAACAAAATGGATGTAATTACCTACTTTTAATGAATAAAAAAAAGCCAATACTGATGAAGCCTCTGGCCAGAGGCGAAACGTCTACCTAAAAACTCTTATTTCTCCTATCGAATCTACATCTTAAGAACCTCCAAAAAAAAAATATATATATATATATATATATACATATATATATATATATATATATATATATATATATATATATATATATATATATATATATATATATATATTGTAATGTAATGATAATTGTAGAAACAATAGTTGTTATGATAATAGTTTTTTTTTGTTATGAAATATTGATAGATAATTATTTTCGCTCTGTATAATATATTTTGCAATGTAATAATAATTGCTAGCTACGTCACTGTTCTCTCGTCACGCTGCTGCCAATTGTTATCATTTTTCTTACCACGACTAAACTCAGTTGGTACTCCTCTCGTCTCAGATAGCCGGTTCAGGCAATTGAGTCACTAACCACTGCTTGATGTCAAGTCTGTGTTTATAAATATGATTACTGATAATTGTGGAAAACAAAACGACAAAGTATCAAAAAGCAATTATTTCCTTTATTCAGAAAAACTTAATTTTACCTGGCCTACAAAAGATAACTTACTCTAATGTGAATCTACAAATATTCATGGAAAATCATGAGAAAAGTTCATTGGTAAAATATACACAACCTCACTTTTACCTTGAAAGTGAAAATGTCATTAATAGTTCGAAATCAATTGAAATAAAGTTCTTTCGATGGAATATGCGTTATTAGTGAAATTGTTCAGTTCGGAATGTGCACTATGGAAGGTTTATATCTGTCTGGAACTGTCGCTGTTCAATACACGCCAGGATTTGGTTTCCCTTTCACTCCAATGCTATCAGGAACTCCAATACCAAATAGAAGGAACCATACAAATTCAGCAATCAGCCTTGGATACTTGTATAAGGTGCACAAATGAGGTAATCTTGGTTTCCACTCATAATGTGGAAATTATTCCATTTTTCTTTCTCCCAAAAATATAACGTGGCATTCGTTTTAAATTTATTTTCGATCTCCCTTTGTGGCTTTGTTTGTTGTCACCTAGATACCATTTTTGTTCCTTCCCTCTGATTCGAATTTTTGAATTCGCGCACTATATTGTCACATTTTCACTGTTTATGGTTATGTATCATAACTTATACATAAACTATTTTTCCATTCTTATTAACTATGTACAAATTTCAATAATAATTGCCTCTGACACTTTCCCGCTCTTATTCTCTTACAATTTCAAATTCTACCTGTGACCATATGTTTCCTGATTGGCTATTGTCATCAAGAAGTTTGCTGTTCAACCATTGGCTACTTTTAGTTAGCTACAATTTCATATACAGTATGTTTTAGATTTATAAATTTGTAGATCACATTTTATTCCGGAAAATTTTGTAAATCTAGACTTTTTGTTGTCTTTCGAAGAATTATGGGTTGTAATCATTCTGACAGTGTATGAAATTGATTGTGTTATATAATTTGGACATTTTTATCTATTCATATCATACATAGGCTTATAAAGGAAATAGAACTTCTAAAATTATGTAAAAACAATCTCTTGAAACTAATAACTAATCAATAATTATTCTTTTTTGTGGGTTTTTCTTTTTAAAATATCTAACTGGTTTTACATAACATAACAATATATATAAATATATATATATATATATATATTTATATATATATAAATATATATATATATATATATATTTATATATATATATATATATTTATATATATATATATATATATATATATATATATATATATATATCTAGACTCGAAAAACATTGCTCTCCATCTGGGGAAGTAGGGTAAAAATTGATTTTTCATAGCAGATTTTTTCATTTCCGAATACATTTCTCCCATTTTCAGTCGATAGTGTTCAATTCTCTATTGGAAATGATTTCCTTTCCTGAAAGAGGATAATCATCCTGATTTCATATAGCATATAGCATATCAAATAATTTAAACAGTGGGAAACGAGTTGAATGGATATGATGAACAGGGATATCTACATCGTCAATGAAAGAAGCACCACGCATAATAACATTTCGTATTTCAGTAACTGACTGAACAGCCAGTAGTCAAACCTTCATTTCCAAGTCTTTCAGAAATAGACAAAACACAATTGTGTCTTTCGATACTGTATCGTCAGTTAGCTATTCGTTTTTCATGTACCAATGTTTTTCTTGGAATAACACGAGAACAACAATTTTCAATATAAAGCCATTTGATCGACAAGGCTTTTAAAAATGGAGCGGGTTTCGTTTTCTTGAGATCCGTGTACGTAGATGCTCAAGAAACATATAATTTCCCAATATTATTACGATGCCCATCAATTCCCTTGGACGTTAAATTGACCGAAGAAACTTTTCACTTGATAACTTTATCATCTCGAAAATCAATTCCAACAAAATTTTAATTACCCTTTATAACGTTGATATATTAGGCCTACTCGTAATAATTCAGCAAGAAGCCTTAATTGCTTGTTTATGTATGTCGAGTAAGTGCGTTTTAATACTGTTAATTACGAGAATTTGAATTATTTTATGGTCATTGGACGGTTCATAAATTAATTAGTTTATTGTCAACGAAGATTATGATTTATCGGTTTTATTTAAAGGTAATCGCAGCTCTTATCCGAAATTGGCAATTTCCCGAGGTTATGCATGAACTTGCAATTCATGAATTCAAAATTAATGTTCTATTTGTTTTTCATATTAGAGCGGAAGCGGAATATTCAATGTACCTGTATGGATGTCTTATAATAGTTTAGATTGCCTCAAGTATTCTACAAAAATGTATGATTGAAAGCTTTCATCTCATAACTTCAATTCGAACATATCGTGTTTGATTAGTTGATTAGTTGATTGATGTGTGTTTATCAGTACACAGTATGCCTCAATAGTGCGCTTTGTCCAGTCAAATAGATTTTTGAAGATGGCCGCCAAAATGTACCGCTAGCTGGACCATTGTTCTGGAACATTGTGCTACCCGAAAACACCTCAGTACAAATTTGGAGCGGAGAAAATTCCATTATTTTCCATTGTTACTTTAGTTTTTGAGATATTTATATGTAACGACGCTTTCCTGTTACATGAAAAAAGATAGGAACATAAATTGAATTGAAAGAAAACTCTTGCAAAAATGATGAAAGGATTTTTTTAAATATTTCAATGATAACATTACATATAAATGGCATTTCGTTTGTGTACGGTTCTAGTCATGAGCAGCTGAAAATAATTACTTGGATTTCACACACAATTTCCTGCTCTTCTGATTATTATTGGAAGATGAGAAGGTCTAGGTATTTATATTTTGAATAAGTTTCTTTTCTGAGAGTTGTTTAGCATCATCTCAATATATATATATATATATATATATATATAAATATATATATATTTATATATATATATATACAGAGTGGCCACTTTTTTAATGGGATTGTATTGGTAACTTTCAAACCATAAGAGTTAGAAGGTCGGTCAAATGGAGAAAAAGTTGCATTCATAGAAGCATTGTCAAGCAGTTCAAACAAATCGAGATTATCAGGGCCGGTTATTGAGATATCATAAGAAAAGTAAATTCTGTCATTTCGATTTTTCTTTTTTTCCACTTTATTTCGAATATTATCAAAAAATGTCACAGGAGTTTTTTATTCGACAGTAAATTATCCTCATTTTGACATTATCGGATTTTGTATCCATCGTTTCGTACGCTCTGGGCCACCCTCAACCTCATTCTTTTCAATACGGACCTGCATATTTTATGACACTTTTCGAAATAACTTTTAACGTTGAATTCAACGATATATCATTCAAAGTTGATTTTCAGGTGATTTTGACCCTTATTCAAATTTCTTTGGGTCGGATCTGTATTACATTCAGGTACCTTTAGTTTAATTAACAACATGCAATACATTTCGATAAAAAAATCAACTTACTCATCTTCAACTGAATGGAACGTAACAGAATCAAAGCAAGAAACAAGTAATAATTATTTACAAATTTCATGAGGTGAAAAACCTAATTCATATAATTAAACGAAACTATCATTTAATGAAAGAAAAATCAAATGATTATTCGAAAGTAAATGATGAACATTAATGAAGTAAGTGTTCGAAATTTCCACCATTTTGTAAAATGCACTTTGCGGTTCTGGAACCCATACTTCTTATACATTTGCTTATTTCGTCTGCTTGAATACCTTCCGATACATTCTCAATCTTCTCGCGAGGAATCATTATTGTTGGATTTGTCATTTGTTCCGTTGAAACAAATTACAGAATCGAACATTATTTTGAGATCATTACGATATAATTTTTGCAAGGCTTGGTATTCAAATTCAAAATCATTGTATTCGAGTCTGTTGACTATTTTATTAACAGCAGTTTTTGATAAATTGCATTCACTGGCCACAGTTCTCGATTTTTTTTCTGGGTTCAATTGAATTTGGGTCAGAACATCGATATCGTTGATAGACTTGTTTTTTCTTACATACACACAACTCTAGGTTTATTGAATGTATTATTTTCAAGTAGTAGGCCGTGGATAAAAAAGAACATAACAAGAAATGTCATATTATTTGTCACTTCGTTTATTATTGTGTCACAAGAACTTGTCATTAAATACTTTTCTGAGTAATTTCAATTCAACTTATTCGATATGGTAAGATACACGATTGAAGAGAAGAGAGATATGTACGAAGTGTACATAAAACTAGATAGAAATTCGTTCAAAGCACAATAAAGGTATGGTGAATTATATCCTGAAAGAACAACACCAAATATTGAAATGTTTCGACGTTTATCTACAACGTTACTTGCACATAATTCATTCATCAAACCTAGAGGTCCTTATGTACGACGAAACGAGCCTATCAATGACATCAATGTTCTGGCCCAAATTCGAATGAATCCAGGAATAGGATCGAGAACTATGGCCAGTGAATGCAATTTATCAGAAAGTGCTGTTGATAAAATACTCAAGAGACACGCATACCATGACTATAAATATCAAGCCGTGCAAAAACTATATCGCAGTGATTCTGAGAGGAGGTTGCAATTCTGTAATTGGTTTCAACGGGAGGTGCGGAATAACAAAAATTTTGCGAACAATATCATTTCGGGGGACGAAACGACATTCACAAATTCTGGCATGTTCAATCGAAGGAACAAACATTTTTATGCCACAGAAAATTCTCACTTAATTCATGAAGTTAGCCATCAATATCTTTGAACATATGGTGCGGTTTGTTGAATAAAAAATCAATGGGACCCTATTTTATTGACGGCAACCTAACCGAAGCAAAATATGTAGAAATTATAGAAGAAATGTTGGATGATTTTCCTATACGGTATCGGCGTAATAGTCCATGGTTCCAACAAGACGGATGTGGTCCACACAACTCAAGAATAGTCACAGACTATCTAAATCGAACTTTTCCCGATTCATGGATTGGAACAAGAGGTCCAGTAGCATGGCCTGCCAGATCTCCGGATTTGAATCCGCTGGATTTTTATTTGTAGGGATATCTCAAAAATGAAATGTATGATACTAGGAACCCGACAATAGAGATTCTTCGCGAGAAGATTATGTATTGGAAGGTATTCAAGGAGACGAAATAAGCAAATGTATAAGAAGTATGGGTTCCAGAACCGCAGTGCATTTTACAAAATGGTGGACATTCCGAACACTTACTCCATGAATGTTCATCATTTACTTTCGGATAATCATTTGATTTTTCTTTCATTAAATGATAGTTTCGTTTAATTATTATGAATTAGGTTTTTCACCTCTTGAAATTAGTAAATAATTATTACTTGTTTCTTGCTTTTATTCTGTTACGTTCCATTCAGTTGAAGATGAGTAAGTTGATTTTCTTATCGAAATGTATTGCATGTTGTTAATTAAACTAAAGTTACCTAAATGTAATACAGATCCGACCCAAAGAAATTTGGATAAGGGTCAAAATCACCTGAAAATCAACTTTGAATGACATTGTATAATATATCGTTGAATTTAGCGTTAAAAGTTATTCCGAAAAGTGTCATAAAATATGCAAGTCCGTATTGAAAAAAATGAGGTTGAGGGTGGCCCAGAGCGTACGAAACGTTGGATACGAAATATGATTATGTCACATTGAGGATAATTTACTGTCGAATAAAAAACTCCCGTGACATTTTTTGATAATATTCGAAATAAAGTGGGAAAAAAAGAAAAATCAAAATGACAGAATTTACTTTTCTTATGATATCTCAATAACCGGCCCTGATAATCTCGATTCGTTCGAATTGTTCGACAATGCTTTTATGAATGCAACTTTTTCTCCATTTGACCGACCTTCTAACTCTTATGGTTTAAAAGTTACCAATACAATCCCATTAAAAAAGTGACCACTCTGTATATATATATATATATATATAGATATATATATATATATATATATATATATATATATAATATATATATATTATATATATATATATATTTATATATATATATATATAATGTATATAAAAAAAAAAAATAATATATAATATTATATATATATATATATATATATATATATATTATTAAACAAGATTTAAAACTAACACAGTGATTGGTACATGATGTCTACTTCGAATGATGACATCGAAAGAGATTGAAATTTAGAGAAACCATTCGACACGTTTCGATCTATATCTATATCAATATTTTTTCCTGACTGAAAAAAGATTGCTCAATTGCCTTAAAAAAATATTAAAAATACGGATTTTCCATATTATCGATTTTTAATAATTAGCTATAAATTACGCTCAAATTGAAAATATCCAATCATTACATGACTGTTGATTATTGATGTGGACCATTTCACAAAAATAATTTTTTCATTTCTTTCTATCGCAAAAATTTTTGGATTATTAAAGTAACCAAAATGATTTAGTTTCATGGTGAGTTTAGCAAGTCAGAGATATTTTTTTAATGTTGCAGTCACTTTCATGAGAGGTAATACGTCCTGATAAATTTCTGCTTGTTCGGCCTATGTATATTTTATCACAGTTTAAGCAACCCACTGGGCAAGAAACATACCCGGAAGGTTTATTAACGTTTAATTCTTGTACCCGTGACGACGTTTTTTGGGAAAACATAATTTATAAGTTATGGAGACGTAATATTCCGATGTTATTATAAGCATTGTCACTAATACAGGCCGAAAAATCATCACAGCTTCATTTCGTACCAAATGAACTTTGAGACGTCTTTAAAACATGTTGGTGATTTATTTATAGCAATGTGTATTATTAATATCTTTCGGATGTTCTGGTTTCAGCCATCTTGGAGCCGCCATTTTATTTTTCTATTACAAATTCCATAATGCATTGTCACCGGAGTCACCGGTCAAAATTAACTTGTAAGATTTGACACAAACTAACAAACGAACGAACTAACTAACTAACAAGTGGAACTGAATAAAAGCTTGTAAAGAATAGGAAAGTTGAAAAGAGAATTGAATGATCTGTTCAACGATGTGCCACTTGACCCTTCGATAATTCGCAAGCAAAAATCCTGAAAGAGGTCGATTTTTGTTTTTAAACGCCGATTTTTGAATGAATATTCTGAAGAGGTTAGGTTGTGACGTGATCGGTATTTTTTTAAATTGAAATATATTTCTTGTGAAACTCCTTCTGAAAGGTCTTTCAATACTGCATTCAATGATAATAAATAATTTGATTTGATTGTACAGGGTGAATAAAAATTAAAAATTTATTTCAGTAAGAGAATAACTTCATATCCAACAAAATACAACATTTGAATGAAATATTAATTTTTGTTCACCCTGTATAAACAAATTTATTGAAGAACCTTTCAGATAAATTATCACAAGACATCTATTCCAATTTAAAAAAAAATACCGATTACGTCACCACGTCAAAACCAGTGACATAACCTCCTAAGAATATACATTCAAAAATTGGCATTACTTGCAAAATATTGAATTTGTTCCATAATTTAGCCGCGCACTGTATATATATATATATATATATATATATATATATATATATATATATATTGATGACTATGTTAAAAATGTGAATTGAGTATTTATTTCAAAATAACTGAAACTAATTATGAATAAAGAGGTGGGGCTTCTTGGAGAATATTTAACATTCTAATACGAGATACAAGTGAGCGATAATATAGATATCATCTCTAGCTAATTCAACATAATAGGCCAATTATCAATATAATACATGATGCAAGAAACTTGTTTTGTTCATTTGTGAGAATATTCAACACTGACGGTGATGCCGTTTGCTACTCCAACAGAGCATACTTTTCTATTGGAAGTTACAAATGAATCCATTTTTTTCAGTTTATATTCGAGTGAGAGATTCACCACATCCTTTATGATACAACCTGCAATTCCAATTAGATGGTCAACCTCAAATTCAATCAGTGTTCTATAAACAGTATTTTTCCATCCTGGTCCTTATTTGGTATAATTTTTCTCGTCTCTTCTATTGCTAATAAAATTCCTATTTCACAACTACAAGTCACTGTGATAGAGAAAACAAAAATAAAGTTCTTGGAAACTTTTTTCTTTGTGAATATAAATACATTTGACAGATTAATTGTGGAAAAGCAATCTGAATTCACAATAGTCCACTCACAACATAACAATGTTCATATAGTGTGTGACTATAGAACACCACCACTATCAGAGCATGTAAGGTTTATGGAAAGACTAGAATATTTAATATCAGAATTATCCCCACTCGCATAAAAATATTTGGCTGGAGACTTCAACATACATTATAAGAACATAACATGAGCTGAAACCCAAATATTCACAAACTACTCAAGTCGCGTACTGACTTGAATGTGCATGTGTTGAGTCGAGGCACATGCATATGCACACTCAAATCCTTAGGTTGGCTGTCGGTTTTTGCTTCCGCTCGAAGGAAATATATCGTGCGTGTGTACTCATTGTGGACCGGTTTTCAGTCTGCAATAGTCTGTCGAGCGAATAGCAGTGAAGATATTTTTGAATTACGGTTTCAAAAAGGACAAACTGGAGTGGTCAAACGAAGACTGCTTGCAATTAATTGATTTGTACGAACAACATCCCGTTTTCACTTCTCAATCAATACTCTGAATGCATAGTATAAGCTAGTGTATGAGACTCCAGTTGCTAAAAAGCGAAGTGTTATCGCTAGACATTCTTGAACCAGAACAGCATGCCTGAGTTTGATGTCTTTTTTATAATTTTTGGTCCAATGCTATTATTTGAATATTCGAAATCCTCTGACTACATCCTAACGAACTTTTGAAACTGCCGCAAAAGTTTAGAGCCACCAAACATTTTCGGGTTTTATATATTCCACGGATCCAGAATTGCTTTGGTTTTTTTATTTTCTCTTATTTCAATAAATTTGAAATCACCGTATAAGCAGCACCAGCAATAATAACTTCTGCCATTACTTGAACACACGAATGAATGGAAAGGAAAGAAACAATGCACATGCGTGCGGGAAAATATATTCGATCAGATGTAACGAATCGATACACACGAATATGCATATGCATGCGCCTCGACTCAACGCATGCACATTCAAGTCAGTACCCGGCATTAGACTGCTTTATTCTAGTCATGCACGTATATAGCCCTCCCCCCCGTATATCCAAATTCCCATCGAGCAGCATATATTGGGTCGGCTCAAGCATCAAAGATGTATCGTGCCCAATAATAAATCCTGGACTATCCGATCACGAAGCTGTTCTTTGTCACATCCCTAACATTTCCAAACATAAAAGCATACAACATGATGAACTGTATGGACGAATATACACAGTGGGCCATTGGAAACGAAACAGCGGCTCTGTAGGTCGGTAGAACCAATTTATATAAAAACGCTCGGACACATCAACTACATTTTCGAGGGGGACATCGTTCGCGATGAAATTCAGCCGAAATACATTCCATCCCTCGGAGCTGTGACCACCACTTCTAAATTTTTAAAAGGCAACATATGGCAAGTGCACATGATCCAGTGAATGAATTCCAGAAACTTGTTTGCAGACAACTCAATAAGGCCATTCCCCTAAGCCCGAATAAATATCCAAACCCTGAATCACAAAAAGACTTGAAATTTTTTAAAAAAATCCAAGGTGCCTGCATACCATTGCAACATTTTACAGTGACAATTTATTTTTGTGTCAAACTATGGTAACGAGGCATTTTTTCCAAGCTTCGTTACTAAGAACGGCTAACCAAAAGTTTGAAGTAACTTTGGTACGTCCCTGCCTATTTGGGGTTCACTAGTGATCATGGATTGGCAACAATATGATGCCCGTTTAGAAAATAAGTGTAAATATACAGAGCTACTGGAACGATCACAAAACCGAGCAAAACAAATTCTGATGCCTTTTTGCACTGTACAGAAAGCCTGGTACTAAGTTTCTAGGTATTTTTATTGACTGCTCTGAAAAAAGAACTGTCTTTTGGTTGCTCAGCGATGAATGTCATATTTCGTGAACTCGGATTTGCAGCATCAATGACTACATACTATTCACTTATGCAGAGTCATCTCCGGTATGGAATTCTGTTCGGGGCTCTGGCAGCCAGACTTTGATGCAAAGTATATTCGTTATTCAGAAAAGAGTTCTGATAATAATATTCAAACTGAAGATGAGAGACCACTTTTCTATAATAATAAAATACCAACAATATTCGAAATGTTCATTTTAGAGACTGTCTGCCTACTTTACAAATCTTTTGAATCAAACCGAAGGGCATACATGTAATTATAAACAACTTGCCCTCCCACTTCCCATATCATCTTTGACCAGGCAGTCTATAACCTACCTACAGAAGAAGACATATATACAATCACCTACCAAAACATACAACAGGATTTAATGTGAAGTGCTCCTACACTTTGGAGGAGTATTTTGCTTATGACTTCTAGTATTTCTATGTATTACGATTTCAATGTTTCATTGTATTGTATTTTTTTTATTTTCCATACATATCGTACAATGTATCATATTTCATTCAGTTTATGACATGACGCCCTTTGTCGACAAAATGTATTACATTTCAGACGAAAAAGTTCTATTCTATTCTGATGATTCCATCATCGGATTCATTTACATCGTTACTTTGCAATCCAGCATTCTACATTTCATTGGATAACACTAGTTTACACTATTTTCCACACAAAATCGAAACCAATGTGGATTGGTAGCGTAATCAGCCCCTTGTTGGATACTGAAATGAAAAAAAATAGGACTTAAATGTTTTGAAATATTTATATTTTTTAAATTCTACATTTTTTACATATTTGGAATAAAAAAAAATACTTAAATTACTCTGTCTTTTGAAGTATTAGAGTCAGTTTCCCCTCGAAGTAGACCGCATGTAATCGGCTAACATATATTTATCCAGAAAACCTTGGTACATCCCTTTAAACGACTTTTAATCTTGATGAAAACGTTCACCGTGTTCATCACTTACGCTTGCCAGATTTTCAGGAAAAAAATTGATTTTTAAGGACTTGTTCCTCTGTTTTATTGTTGTCCAAGATATTTTCAACAGCGGCTTTAAAAGAATACCAAGTATCTTTTTTAATTCCGGATAGGTGACGGTCAAAATTTTTATCATTCAATATCTTTCTCATCTGAGGACCCAAAAATATTCCTCCTTCGAGGAATGAGGAATAACGGATCAAATAGGCAAAAGCAGATCCTTTTTTCTCAAGTGCCTTAACAACATTTTTCATCAATCCTAGTTTGATATGAAGTGACGATAGTAACACATTTTTCATCAAAGGCTTGTATTCAACATTCTGTTTGTTTGGCGTGCATTCATTTCGTACAGGCCATTCTTTCTTTATATAGTGCTATTTTTTAGCCCTACCGGCCCATAAACATAAGAAACAGCAATATTTGCAAACCAAGAAGTAATCCCACAACTTTTAGATCTCCGCACACCTTCCAGTTGTGTTCTTCATATTTCATCAGCTGAATTGAAGTTGTCATTGCCTCATACGATTCATCAGAATTAACTGCATAACCTATAGGAATAGATGGCTTTTTGTTGCTATTATGTAATAAGACTTAGTTTCGAGGAATCGATGAACAAACGTCATTCCTTGGGATCATTATCTGACCCATATTGATTTAAAAAGACCACAAACATCACGGCAATATTGTTATCCATCATTCGATTCCAAAAACTCAGCAAACTGAACACTTCGTCTGCGGCAAACAGTCACTTGGGTATCACGAGCTAACAAATTCCATTGCTGAAGCCGTGAAGCAAGCAATTCCGCTGAAAGCGCAGTTCTCTCACTAGGTCATCTGATTCACTCTCTGAAATCGCGTGTGGTTCACCATCCATGAAAGTACATCCACCAAGATCATCGTCAGAATTAGTAATGTCTTGAAATGGGTTCTTCCATTTCAGTCTCCATGTACTCTGGTATCATTAATTCAGCTTAGGCTGCTGGGCAAAGACGGGTAAGGAACTCCATCACAATGCAACACAGGTTCTGTGGCCGACGCAACGTCGGGATATTGTGAATGCTTCTTGTTTTTCTTGTTAAAACCAAATGTTTTCGTCAGGCAGAAATAACAGTCCGTAGCATTATTCGTTGGTTCTCGCCACAATATTGGGACACCGAATTGCAAATTGTTTTTTTCCGGAAGCCCAATTAGTGAGTATGCTTCTACAATTTTCACACGCTACTCCAGGAACCCTTTTTTGTCAAGGTTCTTTACCGAGATTTGGAAGTATTGGAAGTACGCCCGATTTACTGCTTCTGTGATTGGTCTCTCAGTGTTTGTTAGGATAATTTCACCACAAACATAGCAGAAGTTGTATGGATACAATTCACACTCTTTCGAAGAAATTTGAAGACTTCAACGAATGACATACTACATATCTCGAAAAAACGAATAAAACAACATTGCTTCAAAATATTATGTGGGTCAATTTCAACAACCTGGCGTGATAAAAATACGTTTCATATATTTTTGTAATGAGGGAGTAGACATAAAGCGAATTCGGTATAGTTCTTCTTTGGGTTAAAACAATATATTTTTTTGTGAACTGGTGTAATTATAAGCATTATGAACATTCTCAAAAGCATAATTTTCAACTGTGAGGTTTCTACCAACTTCGTGTTCTAGAAATTACCATATATTTGGTTATAGATTATTCCACTGTGAGCCAAGAATTTGATTCCTAATTTAGAAATTGCCGCTTCCAGAATCAACTTGAAGAACATATTCTTACTGCAATCAGCAAAATATTCCAATTTGTTTTGTTTGATCGTTTTATACCATCCAGTATGACAGATCTGAAGTTTATTATGTAAACTAAAACATTTCCGATCTATTTATGCTGTTTAAAGTTTATGTGAAATCGATAAATATATTGTAGGGGTTTTTGTCATATTTATGAAATTTTCATATTCCTTACTCTCAAAATGTAGTCCACAGTCGATATATTGAGTCGGAATCCACTTTGATATTCTACGACGATTTTCTTTTCCTAATTCATTCTTATTAAATAAATTAAACTGGTGGATATTTCATAAACCTCACCTACCTTGGTCTCAGTTGCAATCAATTCTACTAAGTTACAAAAACCCTATATCATAGTTGAAACTGTACCTACAGAGTTTTTAGTTGGTCCATGAAATGTTCGTTTTCAGAGACTACATTTGAGAAATTTGTAGGATGCTATCATCTGCAAAGAAGTGAATAGGCTTTTGGTTGATCTCACCAATCGCTTATGTCGATGAAAAATAGTATAGAACTAGGATGGAGCCTTGAGAAAATATTACATTGAGACTCTTACTCTCTGTACAGTCTGTATACCCAAACTGTCTCTATGACAATTCAATGTTAGTTCCGAAACAATGAGGTGTCCTCGGAAACGATGAAAGTGGACAGGCTAACCAAGTACGGACCACAAAAATCTTCAATTGAACCAGAACTACTCTCAGAAGTATGAAGGATTATGAGTATATCATCCATGATGCGGCTGGAATAGTCGAAGCTCTACATGAAGGTGCCTTCAAAGAAGCCCACTGGAGCTGAACACATTCACAGATTTAAAATTTTCTCCGAATAAAATAGAAATAGTAAGCGAATCTTTACGAAATATCATTTAGAATATTACGGTTGGCTTTACTAATGAGTTTCTTTGTCAGTGATGTATATTTCCAAATTGATTTTTTTATAGCAAAACATTTATTTTTATTTCTTTATCTCAGATCTTCCCTAAAACATGCACATATCTATAAAATGTCGTTCTGAACAATTTTTCCAAATAGCATTTTTCGATATTTTTTCAAATAAATGAGTTATGAGATATAATTTGTGAATTTTTTTTAATTTCCCAAACATGAAAAGATGAACGGCACTACGCAACGTCTTTTGGGGTTATATAACAAAGTAGTGAAGTAATAACATCCGCAATATGTGGTATTTCTATGAAATCTACCTGAAATAACATCCTTGAGAATATTATTTCAGTCACCCGTTCATATTGTTCTCAATTTTTACGGGTATTCAGGTTGCATTGCCAATCAACGTCAAATAGTATATTGATAAAATAAATCACATTTCATCTCATTTCATAACCCACGATAGCTTCACATTTTGTAACTCTTCCAATTGATTCATGTTATTTCTAAATGGAACCATCAATACTCCACCTACCTATTATTTCAAAATTTATGAAGATAAAATAAAAAATAATTGATTGACTTCCTTAGCCATACATTGATCAACACTCAACAATTCGATGATTTATAGATGACCTCTTAAAACGCACCTTTTCGATACATTGGCGTACCTCATCATGAAACAAGGGTCTGTGGTCGATTTTTTAAAACTAATTGATGAAATAGTTCCTCGAAATATATGTACCTTTGGAATTCAATCATCTGAATATTGTATGATGAATATCTCAATGGGGTACCAATAACCTATATAGATCCACAAAAAATAGTGGTATAGTTAGTAAATCCAAAGAAATTATAAGGAGGTGTTTTCCTTTCAAGATTTTCACTTCTTTGAGTCCCATTGAGAGGCCTATACCATCAAAATTGCAATTTACTCTTGGTCTCTGCAAGTTACAGGTCCTTGCAGTCATATACATCGGAAAAATCATTCCATCGCTTAACTGACCACTTCTTGTTGATTGTCAAATAACCAGGTATGCATTTAGTTTTTTCGAGAGCTGTTTTGGTTATTCCACATTTTCTTTATATTTTTCTGTATGCTGAATCTGAATATTACTTCCGTTTTGTCACAGGATATCACATTGCCTGAAAATTCAGGTTGAATAAGGAAATACTTCAAAATAAATGGAAATAGTCTTGAAAATGTATTCTTAATTGGAAACTAAAATTGTTTCTTCTTTCCTGTGAGACTTCTCTTGGTACATTAACGCTTGTTAGTAGCATCTGGAATGTCTTTGAAGCATCCAGCAGTGGTCCGCCATAATTGTAATGCTCCATTTTCCATGATTTTTTTTTCTATCTCTTTGATGGAGAATCGTTCACCTTGTCCTCCACTCACAGCTCCAACTTTCCAGGAAAGTGGTCGATGTGAGATTGAAAGAAATGCACTTTCAAACGATCTTTTTGTAGTGAGGATCTTTCTAATTACCTTAACATTCCTCTATGACCTCTTTGAATGCAATCCACCCTTCCTTATGAAAATACGTCAAGGTATTGACGATCTCTTGATAAGCTATGAGCCTTCTAATGTCTGGTCCAACCTCCCTTAAATTTTGCGTTCGCGAGGCCTGGAAACCTGGAGTCTAAATATTTTAAGCATTCTCCATCTCTTGGAAGTGATTTCACGAATTGTTTCATCAACCCCAACTTTAAATGGAGAGGTGGTAGAGGAACTTCGTGTGGAGGTACCAAAGTTTCTCGAGGGCATTGTTTTGACCGACTGTGAGCACCCTAGGCTGCCAACTCTTTTTAACCGACGAAATCAAAAAGGGGGAGGATCTCTAGTCGACCTGTATATTTTTTTTCCATCATTTTTTTTTATGTATGTTTACACATACCTTTCCACTGAGGCGTTCGATTCCGATAATTCTTCCTTCAGTGGATAGGGTGTACTGCGAAGGTGGTCCCATTTGAATTTAAAAGATGGAATCCAAGAGTAGCAAAATGAAGAATATTGATCACTCACCCTCTGAATTCTGGTCCGTTAACCGATTCTATCAGGCATAACTTTGTACTGGGTTCTTCGATTTGGATGATTCTTTTTTTAGTAGATAGGGTATACCTTATATTTAGATTTCGAATGGAAATATATACCCTTACGGGTGGAAAAATAGGGGATAATTGATTTTTCACTTATGAACATTGGCACACACATACGTAGTTGACAATGACAGATCGCTACTGACATTATTTCTGTTCCACATCCGTCAAAACCATTATAATCTATGGAAGGATGGAATGATATACAAAGTAATGAGATGAACTAATCAGAACAACAAAAAAGATTTAAATTACACCAGATAGTTGAAATAGATAATCATATTATTTAACTGGTAATAGTTGAAGTAAGGTGGGTAAGTAAGTATTTTGGAAGTAATCAAAAAACAAGTAGGTGGTATTTAGTATATTTTAGCCATAAACAATTGAAAAATGAAAACTTTTAAACAAAAAATTAATCCGACGAAATACGGAACTGAAAAATAAACAATAAAATAAATCTTCTTAGTCCCAGTAACTAAGCTCCTAAACTAATGTGAGTAACTAATTTTGAGTCGACGCCAAACAAACAATCAACGAACATCATTGAATTACTTCAAAAAAATTAACAGAATGTCACCGCGCAACTCGATGCCATTTCACGCCTTACCTAATTCATTTGCTTGTTTGTTTGGCGCCGACTCAAAATTAGTTACTTACATTAGTTTAGGAGCTTAGTTACTGAGACTAAGAAGGTTTATTTTGTTTGAAGGTTGTAGACGATGTGGTATCTTGATGACTATCGTTTCGGACGTCCTTCGTCCTAATGTATTTAAAAGGTTTTCACGACGTTTCGAATGCTTGTATCTGCAATCGTCTTCAGGTGAATACTGAAGCAGTATTCACGATGGACGTCCGAAACGATAGTAATCAAGGTTTATTTTATTTTTTACTTTTCAGTTTCGTATTCTGACGGTTGAATTTTTTGTTAAAAAGTTTTTTAATCCAGTGATTTTGTCAGTTTCGACTGTCCCATAGACACAGAAAACAAGGGTTTTGATATATTCTGCTCGTTGCTCCAGTAGTATGCACAAGACCTTCATATCCCCACACACTTGCCACACTTCATTTTCAAGTTTACGAAGAACCAATTCCATGTTCTCTTAGGTTTCCTTCAAGTGTACGAAATGACCCACAGGGATGGAAGCGTAAAGCCCGCCGTTGTGGAGCAAAACTGCTTCGAAGCGTTTGAAAGATTCTATGAAAATACGCCATTGCGTTGGATCATCTTGGATTTTGCACTGACCCATGAAACCTTCGACATCGATGCAATAAACCAACTTCCTGAGCAAAATAAGGAAACTCCTTTCCACGATGTCTGAACCATGGAAAAGACACATCCGGCAACAATAAATTCCTGCTTTTGGGCCTCGAACCGAGTAACTCAGCGGCATCTTTGGGAAAATTCAAGTCTCCTGGGAAAAAGTCTTCGAATCGTCATTGTCATGGTTCAGGTATGACTTCACCTTCATCGGAGCTAGGATTCTTTCCAAGGTATTGGGGCGCTTGGGTACTGATACACCTGTGCTACGGAGGATGGAACTGATTGCTGAGTGTAGATTAGGGTAAACTTCCATTTGGAATTATACTCTTTCACATCGCATGAACGAAAGTCTCTGTCGTTAAAATGGTTCTTTTGTTCTCGCCATACCATAGGAATCCCATAACGGAATGCTTTCTTACCCTTGGACCAATTTCAGAGGTCCTCAAACACACCGTTCACTTCATGGGGCGCCCAAACTTTATCTTGATTTCCAAGTTTTAGTACGCAGTATACTTTTTTCACAATGTCTGTGCTATTCAGCTGTTGCTTCAACACTGTTTATTCACCACAAATGAAACAGAAACTGTCAGGCGGATTAATATACTTTCGCGGAGCCATAACGCTAACTTGGGAAAACAAGATTTCAGAATTGCGAGCTAACAGGTGTGAACAGGTGAGAAGAAGTGGAAAATTGAATCAAGCCCGTGCATGTCAGAGCCTACTACAGAAATTATTTTCTTCAAAAGTTATGTTTTTTGGCATTGTATATCTTTGATGCATGTGAATTAATCAATAGTAATTTTGACTTGAAATTGAGTTGAAAACCCTTAGATAAAAACTAACAAAAATTGAAAAATTGCTAAATTTGAAGAGAATTTTGCATTTTTTGTTAAATCCTGACGACCTCGATTTTTTCTAAAATTATTGTTCATATTTGGCACACCAAAATACATATAAATTGGTTGAAAATAATGAAACTTGTATACTCTTATACATAAACGCAGAGTCATTAAATTGCCTATAGATGTATTTACCACAAAGAAATGCAATTTTTCGAAATATACCCATTAGATACTATGTCATCCTAGCCATCACTCAAAAGATTAATTATGACCTTTTTTGGAATGCTCATAGTATAACCCGATGAAGTTACATCATGTATAACGTGATGATTAATCTGTATCGATTGGGTCTAGTAGAAAGGGAACAACCAACTGATTAGGTTCTTGAATATAATATTTCAGCTTCATAAAAAAATGCAACCGATAAATTAACTAGATATAATCTTATACCGCATTATCTATGAAATAAATGGAGAACTTGATCATAATTTCATGGGTACAATGACGCTAGGTTTTTTACCCAAATTAACAAGTACCCATCAGTTAGATGATCATGCAGATTGATTTCAGAATGTTTTTATAACCAATATAGTCATGATTTAAATTGATTCTTGGTGATCGATTGATAGTCGAATATTTACCGCGCTCGCTTGTTACCAGAAATTCGGTCATTGGGAAAAATAGTGTTTTTACCAACTGGCTGCACAAATAACTATTTTTTTAAACTGAAGGCTCAACACCTGTTTCATCAAGGTAGTGTTTGCTCTAAATAATACTTTGTACACAGTGGCAGTAAAAAAAGTAACAAGAAAAATCACTTCAATTTGAAGGTGATTCCGCTATATATTGTTATTGTGGAAAGATTGAATTGGAATATTTTTTGGAAAAATATTAACGTTTCCGCCGCTGTAACTCGTTACATATCAGAGACTTACAAAAAAATTTATCACACAAAAAATGTAAGGGGAATTCCTTGAACCAACACCCACCCCCCGACCCGAAGACGAAAACGTGGATTTTTCATCGGGATCTGGAACTGAGATATATCAAAAACATATTCACCCCACCTTCTGTAGGGTAGAAGCTTTTTTTAATCTCCATTGACTGGAGTATATTTCAAAAACTAAATAATTATTCCTGGAAAAACATTATTACTCACAATTTTCAATGTAGAATTTTGGAAAGAGTTTTTTTGTATAACTCAACTCTATCTATATTAGCGTAATCCAAGGAACACCTCTGATGACATATACATCTGCCTCATCAGATATGTTTCTGATTTTGAATAACTGAATATAACAAACGTTAAAAAAATCATCATGATCATCATTGGTGCCATTTTCATGACAAAAACTTCCTTCAATGATTTTTGCGCTTCGCTGAAAAGTAGAGGGGGGGGGTCCCTCAGTATCCGTAATAAATGAATACCTCATGCTGAAACAGAAACAATTCCGGTACAGCTTTCTTTGTTAGTTTCTTACCCTCTTACTGAATTCCGAACACAAAATTCCTTTTAATTAAAATGATATGTTATAGCTTCTTGTTAACAAAAACCGAAAGACTCTTAAATCCATTCCGGCCATTACAAAACAATGCCCATTTTCTTAATGAGAACTGGTTGCTCCAGATTTTTCGAATCTTCGACATAGGCTCGGCAATGATTCGAGAAGAAATCTGACTGAATATGATGGAAAGAAATGTATCACTCTTGAAATATGATGATGAAGTAAGTAAATTCAAAAGCAGCAAGCTTGTTAAGTTTTAGATATAGCTTCTACTTTTGAATTCTATGAGGAATGGTCGTTTGAATGCGAAAAGTTTATAACTTTCTAAACGATTAATTTTTCAATCATTTATCTCAAGTTTTGACGGTCTATTAGATATTTGCCATATTTTTTTATTCAATATTTTCAACAGAAAATGTTGCCCCTTCATTTGAAAGGAATGAGGAGGAAAAGAAAAATATAAGCGGTATGTATTTCCCTTCCATCAGAAAATATCAACATTTCATTAGGAGCGGGACGAATTTAATGCCGAGTGGCCCAAGACATAAAAAAACTCCTTTTTGAATCTGGTATGGGCATAACAGATTAAAAAATTTTTTCACGTTAATAATATTTATAAATTCTTTAAAGTAACAATATTTCAAAACAAATCAAATATTGATTTCGATATTCAAACTCCCACCCAGAGATTGTTAAACAAACAAAGGTATTACATTCCTTCATTTAAGTTACCAAATTTATGATAGTAAACTTTTGATTTCAGTTTTTCAGACTGGAAATTCAAATTCTTAAATAGGATAAGCTGGATATTTTGCATATTTGACTTCAACTGGGTACTTGAATGCCTGTTCAACTGTTATTTGATGCCAATTTTTTTATTTTTGATAGTATAAGCCTACGACCTAAAATCAGCCTTCGGATATTTTTTTATAAAAATCAAACACGAGCTATGAACAAAAGAGACCGATATGGCAAAACCAGATAATTGCATGAGCAAAAAATATATTCACGAAGTTTTATTCAAATTTTGATGATAATACAGCATTCTAGGATTGAAAATTGAAATATAAATTGTGTTGGTCGATCTTAAATAAACACAAATATGCAGGTTGACCCATTGAGAAATAAAAATCTTTGGTTTAAAACATTGATACCGGAAGCTGACCATTCTGAGATTCCATATAATGTCACTCAATTATTAATTCAGTCATACGCATAATTCGAAGAAAACCGTTTGTCCGTTCGAAAGTGATGAGGTTATTTCCATAAATTTTTTATTTCTTTATAATGAAGATTTTTTTCAGGGATATTTATTCATGAGTGAGGTATCAAAAGAACTGAGTTATTTTCGATTTCAGTTCACATATCTTCGACTTTCAAAAAACTTTGGTCATTCTCCGTCAATTATCGAAAATATCTTGAGGATGCAGTCAAATAACTGGACTGGTTTATAGATTACTCTTTGTTATATGGTCGAGCATTCGAAAATGTTTATTTCCTTTTTCAAGACATCTAAAAATTTAAAATAAGTTTGAGTCACATGGTACTCCACAAAATAGGTTAGAAATACTTACTAACTTAAGAATGATAAGAACAGTTAAAACGTACATAATCGGGAATAAAAGAGATTGAGTAGATTTTTACACTACATTGATTCAAAAACAAACAATTGAAACAAATAGAAAAATATCGGCGTGGATCTGTCGAAACTAGCCTGCACATGGTCATGATATGCTGATATGCAGGAACAATGAATCATACAGAAAACGAAATAATTTTAATTTCGACATCTGACGTCTGTCAATATGAAATCTGGGGAGGAGTCATCGTGATTGATGTTTTGCCAACTTGATAATTGCGGGAAAATTTAAATTTTAAAAATATTATGTTAGATTTGGAAAAGAAATAACTAAGAATGGAAATTTATAAAATGTGGATTCTATAGCACAAAAATCCTTTCGTGGCGGGAAAGGTAATGTTGTTCTAATTTAATAATGTAGTTGTACATAATGCTAAGCTTATTTGAATCAGTTTTTTATTCATGTTGTTGGGATCATGATTGATGTGGAACATTTATTTAAAAAGTCTTTTGTGAATGTTGTGAAAGGATCTTCAAACATTATCATAGTCCATAATGTGCTTGTTTTTGATCGCATGCTCAGCAAGAGCACAAAATAACTTATATTGCAATCGCTTTTGGGAGACGTATTGCGTCCAGACGAATTTCCCGAGGTCTGTCGTATATATGATTTATTACAAGTCTGACAAGGAATATTAAATATACACAATATTTGATTTTTCTAAAGTTTTCAATTGTGTTTTGGTTTGCGTGAAAATTCTATGATTGGTTAATATGGTACGTTGAGCAATTTTAATGTTATTTTTACTCAACGTAGTAAAGCTGGAGGGGTATTTTTCAAAAGAAATTTGGTCGAGTGATTTTTTCGCAACAATATTGCGGAAAAATATCAAAGTATACTCTACCCAAAATATCAATCACAAATGGTATGTGACAAGTTACACACCGAGCTTGCTAATATAAACATACACTTAAAAAATGGTGTTACTTTCTCTACGTTTTTTCGAATTTCTTCTAAAAAAGTGTTTCTAAAACGGCCGGACATCATTTTTAATTTGACAGTGACTTGGACATCATTTGACAGCAACTGACTCATTCTGATAGGTTTGGTATGAACAATGGTGAGTACCTGTTTTATAGCAAGTAGCGTGTATATTCGCGAATATACAAGCAACATATTTGCAGATATTTGGGATTTAATAGGTTAGATAAATCCATTTGATTGGCGAAATTCAATTCGAAGAATATAATCAGCATTATAATGTTCACTTTGTCAGTTTGATTCAGATATATGATTTGCAGATTTTCATATCTCTGAATTCTAGATGTGAGTTAATTTTTTAGTTCAAACTACCTACGTTCACACATAAAAAATCATTCATAATCATTCTTCTATTTAACTAGAAAATATTTTCGAAGTTGTTGAAGACAGTAAATGACCTACTCTAGTGTACTATTCTGTATATTAAACTATAGTTTCTTCTGAAAGGCTTAGAAAAACTGATAGATAGAGACATAAGGGAAACCGCTCTTGTAGAACGGCCTTTACATCAAAACCAACATGCCCATCTAACAGGAAAATCATGCGAGACAGCACTTCATCAGCTTGTTTCAAGGCTTGAAGAGTCTCTAGCAAACAAAGAAATTGCACTATGCACTTTTCTAGACATCGAAGGAGCCTTCGACAACACCTCCTTTGAAAGTATGGTCTCTGCGGCCACTCGAAGAGGCATTGACGAAACCATCTGCAGGTGGATACACTCAATGCTTCATAATAGACTGGTCCAAGCCAACATGTTCGAGGAAACAGAGCAGGTTGAAATTTCCAGAGGTACCCCACAGGGGGGCATACTCTCCCCCCTTCTGTGGGACATGGTTGTAGACGAACTGCTAATTTCTCTGAATAACCAAGGGTATTACTCTCAAGGGTATGCAGATGACTTGGTCATCCTCATCAAGGGAAAGAATACTCGAACAACCCTCAGAGCTAATGCAAAATGCACTGAGGACAGTAGAGGAATGGTGTAACAGAGAGAGCTTAAGGGCAAATCCGAACAAAACAACACTAATTCCCTTCACCCGGAGAAGAAACATGGGAGATCTCATACCTCCCAGACTATTCGGTGAAACATTACAAGTAGTAGAGCAGGTGAAATATCTAGGGCTGATTCTTGACAAGAAACTAACCTGGAACCCGCATCTTCAACATGTAACCAACAAAAGCAAGATAACCTTCATGATGTGCAGGAGAGCTTTGTAAAACCTGGGGGCTTAAACCGAAAGCCATGCACTGGCTTTACACAGCGGTAATGAGACCAAGAATAACTTATGGCTCACTCTTATGGTGGCCAAAAACAAATCAAAGACAGGCAAAAATCAACCTTGGGAAAATCCAGAGGCTTGCCTGTCTCTGCATCACGGGTGCAATGAAAGCACTCCAACAGCTGCAATGGAAATCACCTAAACCTCGAACCCCTTGACTTACATGTCATTGGAGAGGCCAGGATGGTGATACAGACTGAAACAAATAAAAACTGGAGAATCCGAACAACTGGACATACCAGAATCATCAGTAATCAACATCGAAGAACTCGAAATGATTTCAGATTACATGCAACCCCTATACCCATTCGAAAAACCATTCGAAACACGAATTGATGAATCTGGATGGGCCCCGAGTATAGAATCACAATCAACTACGGACATAGTCTGGTATACAGACGGTTCAAAGACAGTGAAAGGAACGGGAGTAGGAATACACGGGGTAAGGCCAAGAAGGGATTACATAATACCACTTGGTAAATGCTCCACGATATTCCAAGCTCAAACACATGCTATCATGGTATGCATTCAGAAGAATCTAGAAAGTGGTTATAGGAAAAAACACATCTACATTCTATCTGACTGTCAAAGTGCTATCAAAGCACTCAACTCTACACAGATAAAGTCCAAACTGGTCTGGGACTGCCTCCAGAACCTCATCGAGCTGGCAGAACACAACAAGGTCACCTTGATGTGGGTGCCAGGTCATAGAGGCATTGAAGGCAACGTCAAAGCGGACCAGCTAGCTAGACAAGCATCTGAAACGCAATTCACAGGGCCAGAACCTGCACACGGGATTAGCAAAAACCGATGCAGGACCCTGATCGACGAGTGGATAAAAAGAAGACACCAACAATATTGGGATCAAACTGTCGGGCAAATACACAGCAAAGTCATGGTAGGGCATCCAAACCGGACCCTGACGGCTGACCTTCTGAACCTGAACAGAACGAAGGCTCGTATAATAATAGGTCTGTTGACTGGACACTGCGGCCTAAGAAAACACCTAAACACCATGGGAGTACGCAGGGAAACCGTGGAGTGTAGGCTGTGTGATGAAGAGGAGGAAACAGCCTCTCATATCATCTTCGACTGTGACGCCCCAAGTAGTAGGCGACACAGAACCTTTGGAGAGATCAGCCCGGAAACAGGCATGAATCCGAAGAACCTTATCAACAGGCTTCTCAACCTAATTAAAGGCACAAACCTGTTTGAATGAGGAACCACTGACGACAGAGTGATACAATAGACCCCAGCTGGAAGCTAAGTGCCAACCGTGTCTCTGGCTCGTCAGCCTCAAACCAACCAACCAACCAAACTATAGTTTTTTTTTCTCAGAAATATTCCTAATGTTGATTTCTATTGCAGATTTTCCAGATACATATTTTGTACTATAGTCAATTGAGAATGATTTCGCTTTTGAGTTATTTTACAGTCTGTAGAGACCAACATAAATTTCGTTTTGAAAGAATATTTTAAATTCAGGGTACTAGAAAATCATTTGAAAAAATGTTAAAAATATTGATTTGTTTGAGAATATGAACTGGATCTTCATAATATCAGATATGGAATCATCTGCGACTGGAAGATAAACTCCAGTCACTATCTTCCATCGTTCAAGATTACCTCTTGTGGGGTATTCATGTTGAAAAGGGAATCATCCTCAATTGAATAATGAATAGAAAGATTTTACTGTGAATTGAAAACTTCACTATAAAAATTTGGTGATTTTGGGAATATCCAACAGAAAACATCTACTTCCTCGGCTGAAGCCACGCTAGACATTGAACCATATCTGATATATATTGAGAAAGTCAAAAAAACAAATCTGAAAACGAAAATTTGCATTTTGATTCAGAAAGTTATTTGATTTTCTATTCTAGTCTTAATTAAGAACTCATATAGATGAATGAGGCAAAGAAGGATGTTTTCCAAAAAAGAGTACTCACCAGAAATCATTTGTAACATTGAAGCAAGAAAGGCATCACATTCACTAGGTCTTCAATATATTTTTTTCACGCTCCCACGATCATCGGGAAGACCGGAAGAAAAGGGAAACAGATTATCTAAAACTCTCACTTTGCAAAGATGAAAAAGGTTAGAAACATTTCTTTTGGAGTGACACTTTGAAATCAGTGTTTTTTGACATTCAAACCTGTAATGGGGTATGATAGATTGATTTGTTCGAAAATATGAACAGGATGTTCATAAAATCAATCTATCATACCTCATGACAGGTTTGAATGTCAAAAAACACTAACTTCAAAGTGTAACTAACATTTTTCCATCTTTGCAAAGTGGGATTGCTTCTAAAAAGTGTGTTTCCCGTTTCTTCCGGTCTTCTTGATGATCGGGGAAGCGTGAAATACATTTTCTTTGAGAAAATATATTGAAGACCCAGTGAATGCCTCAATGTTACAAATGATATCTGATGAGTACCTACTCTTTTTTGGAAAACATTCTTCTTTGCCTTGTTCATCTACATGAGTTCTCAATTAAGACTGGAATAGAAAATCAAAGAACCATCTATATCAAAATGCAAATTTTTATTTTCAGATTTTTTGTTTAGCGTGGCTTTAGCCAGGGAAGTAATCGTTTTCTGTTGGGTAGATATTACAAAAATACTTTTTTTTATCGTGGATTTTTCAATTCACAGAAAACTATTTCTATTCGATTGAGAATGTTTCCCTTTTCAACATGTTTGATATAGTAATGGAAAAAATTGTGTGAATCACGCAGAAAAAGTGACATTATTTCTTTCGACTGATTTTACTGTGGTAATACTTTTTCATTTCTCGCTATTAAAACATGAATAAATGAGGTATATAATTTATCTTTCTGTCGGTTTCAATAAAGAATTACTTATCAATTATAGTAATTCAGGCACAAAGAACACCTCGTACGGTAATCAGATTATCAATAAATATAAAAAATATATGTATGTATACACGATCATTTGTTCAGCATTGAGCCATGGCAAACCGCAGAGGTGATAATTAGAATTGAGCGAAAACCATTTATTAGAACGTGCCTTCAATGCGTCCATTTTAATGCTCTATAATTATCGATAATTACACACATGATATCATAAAATCGTCCATGGCCTTCTTTTCGTCCGCTCGCGTAATGGAACACAAACTAGATTGGATTTAGAAACTGTAATGTGCATCGATAATATCTAAAGAAAAATGATTTATCAACAACCTGATCGCCATTAAAATTTGATTTAAAATCGTTGGAGTCGTTAATAAATTTGTTTCGTAATCTTCTTACCAGTTTGGATTTTCGAAGTCGGTAGATATAAGTAGATATTGATTCAACAGATTCTTAACAGCTTGAAATATAAAACAGCATTGAAAAATTTCGTCGAATCATAGCAATCAGGTATTTATTCAAACAGAAACTAATGAATTATTTATAACTATATTAAATATTCCATATGATAATTATGTTTTCACAACAAAATTTAATTATTATTGATTCAATTTGTAGATCGTTAATTATACATAGTGCGGGAGATTTATGTTAACTATTCATCTGTTATTAATTAATTTATATTTATCACTAGTTTATTATAGTAGCGAAGCATGCGTGATTTAAAAAATTGACAAAGTTCTTTCCAAATTGTTGCAAATAATGGGATAAACTTGTCCCTTGAAAAATGTATTACTATTTTCTGTAAACACAGAAAACCTGAACGAAACACCAATATGATACCTATGAAAAATTCCTTTGTGAAATCCTAAATCGCCAGGGCCTCCACAGTCCAAATAAAAGGTTGAGCAATGGTAACAAGTAAAATTGAAGTTTTCATGCATTAAAAAAATCTGCTAAAACATGAGACATCTGAAAACCTATGGGAGTTGAAGTAGGTTTGCAATTCAGAAAATTGTACTTTTCTGATAACTTATAAATGAACTGCTGAACAAAGCCAAATAATTTTCCTGCCAAGATATTTGGATTGAAAGCAGGTATTTGGGTATTCCTAAAAAAGTTACTTCAAAATGTTGAGCTAAAATATCTTCAACAATTTTCACTTTTCCATGGGAAGAACCCAAAATCAGAAGATCGTCTACGTAAACTGCTACTATCTGTTGTTTGTCCAAAGATAAAAATAAACAGGGATCTGCATTTGATTGCCGAAGATGGATTTTCTTGAGCACTGTGATCAACTTTTGATTCCATTGTCGTGGTGATTGCTTTAGACCATAAATACTTTTATTCAACCGACAAACTCTTCCTGGTTGATCATCCATGCCCTTTGGAATTCTCATGTATACCTCTACGTCAATATCTCCATTGAGAAATGCCGTTTTGATATCCATTTGGCTTGATATCATTCCATTATGAATTGCGTGAGCCGAGAGCAGTCTGATCGTCTCATATCGTATCACAGGAGAAGAAGTTTCTTCGAAATCGACTCCAGGAACTTGACTGAATCCTTGGGCTACAAGCCTGGCCTTGTATTTAGAAACTTCCCCTGTTTCAGATATTTTTTTCTTAAATACCCAACGGCATCCAACGACTCTCTGACCTCTTTCTACATCAACAATGTCCCATACTTTGTTTTTCTCCATAGATTCAAGTTCTTCCACAATTGCCTTCTTCCATTGTTTTTCCTCCGTTCCTGAAATACCATCTATATATGAAATTGGTTCATCCATAGCCAGTTTGCAGAATTTTTCTCCATAACGTGAAGGAGTGGTGTGTTTACGTTACCTTCGCCTTTGACAAAAATTATCGTTGGAATTACTGTAATTCTCATTTTTATCAAGTTTATTTTCTTTTCCAGTCTCGCTAGAACAACTGGGGTTTTCTAATCCGTCATTATCATCTTGATCTTTACTGGAATCTTTTCTTCCACTTTCTTGCCCTTCTTCTTTAGTTATTCTGTCTCATAACTAACAATGAGGGGATACTGACAATTTTCACTTATAATACCACAAGAGCTTCAAAATTATCGGGTATTTCCCGATAGGTTCGTTGCAAACAAATTAAGGAGTCAAGTTTTTCAGGTTAAAAAATCACGAGCGCGAAGCGCGAGTGATTTTTCCTGAAAAACTTGACGACTTTATTTGTTTGCAGGGAACCTTGAGGGAAATGCCAGATAATTTGAAGCTCGTGGTATTCGGGGATTATTTTTCCGTCCCAAAAAGTAGTAAATTGGTTCCAAACTGTTTTTTTTGCCTTCTCCGTATTAATGGGAACATTTCCTTTGACTTTTTTATCGATGGTGGACAGAGAACAAACTCCAAATCGACTCATTTTCATGCAAAATCTCCAATTGTCACAATTGAATTCAACCTGTCAGTTTGAAGTGTGGTTAATTTGACTGGATCATGTTTTGTTTTTTATATATAGCAACTACCAGAGAAAATTTTCAGAAAATTATCACTTATAATACCACAAGAGCTTCAAAATTATCGGGTATTTCCCGATAGGTTCGTTGCAAACAAATTAAGGAGTCAAGTTTTTCAGGTTAAAAAATCACGAGCGCGAAGCGCGAGTGATTTTTCCTGAAAAACTTGACGACTTTATTTGTTTGCAGGGAACCTTGAGGGAAATGCCAGATAATTTTGAAGCTCGTGTGGTATTCGGGGGATTATTTTTCCGTCCCAAAAAAGTAGTAAATTGGTTCCAAACTGTTTTTTTTGCCTTCTCCGTATTAATGGGAACATTTCCTTTGACTTTTTTATCGATGGTGGACAGAGAACAAACTCCAAATCGACTCATTTTCATGCAAAATCTCCAATTGTCACAATTGAATTCAACCTGTCAGTTTGAAGTGTGGTTAATTTGACTGGATCATGTTTTGTTTTTTATATATAGCAACTACCAGAGAAAATTTTCAAAAAATTATCAGTATAATACCATGTAGGTTGTACCACGTGACGTCGAATGGTGCAATTCTATTGGTCGATATTTGGGTCGGAAAAATAATCAGTATAATACCATGTAGGTTGTACCACGTGACGTCGAATGGTGCAATTCTATTGGTCGATATTTGGGTCGGAAAAATAATCACTTATAATACCACAAGAGCTTCAAAATTATCGGGTATTTCCCGATAGGTTCGTTGCAAACAAATTAAGGAGTCAAGTTTTCAGGTTAAAATCACGAGCGCGAAGCGCGAGTGATTTTTCCTGAAAACTTGACGACTTTATTTGTTTGCAGGAACCTTGAGGAAATGCCAGATAATTTTGAAGCTCGTGTGGTATTCGGGGATTATTTTTCCGTCCCAAAAAAGTAGTAAATTGGTTCCAAACTGTTTTTTTTGCCTTCTCCGTATTAATGGGAACATTTCCTTTGACTTTTTTATCGATGGTGGACAGAGAACAAACTCCAAATCGACTCATTTTCATGCAAAATCTCCAATTGTCACAATTGAATTCAACCTGTCAGTTTGAAGTGTGGTTAATTTGACTGGATCATGTTTTGTTTTTTATATATAGCAACTACCAGAGAAAATTTTCAAAAAATTATCAGTATAATACCATGTAGGTTGTACCACGTGACGTCGAATGGTGCAATTCTATTGGTCGATATTTGGGTCGGAAAAATAATCGTACATATTCATTCCTTCTTTAACTTCACTTTTCTTTGAAATGAACTTCACCTCTGCATATCTCGAGAATTCATCAATAAATGAAACGTAATAATACTTTCCCCCGCAAGACTTTGTTAAACGGTCAAGCGACATCAGAATGGATCTTTTGCAGGCGTTCAAAACATGAATTTCCATTTTCTTTGGTGATTTTTCGCGTCATTTTAGATTTTCGACAAGCTGTACACTCTATTTCATATTTTCCTTTCGGCAACACACATGGATCTGCTACTGACTTCCTGATATCGTCAAATGAACTAATGGGAGTATGTCTCGATCGTCTATGCCAGGTTGAAATACTTATATTAGCTATAGCGGAGTTGATATTTATCTCTTGAAAAACATTTTCCTTATTTTTGGAAACCACCCACCCTACCATTTTCATTTTTTCCATAAACTTATATCTTCTTCACCTTTCATAGTTATTCCCTTTGATTTCAGTGTTTCCCATGATATCAATAAACACTTTAGTTCAGGAGCGTAAAGAACATCATGCAATGTAACATTTATTGTGATACTTTGAGGTAACAGAGCTTTCAGCTTGACATTACCAATATGAGTTAATTCTATTTTCTTATTGTCACCCAATCGTATGAATCCCCTATAAGGCTGGAGATTTTCAAACGCATTCTTATTTCCACTCATATGTGAGGTAGCTCCAGTATCAAAAATCCATTCATATGACGTTTCGGTTGAAACCGTTGCTGCATATGCAACTTCGTCAGATTCATCGCTATTGACCAAATTAGCTTTCTCTTCTTCATGTTTTTTATTTCTACAGTTTTGAATTGTGTGTCCTTTGTACCATCTGTTATGTTCCTTGCAATATGTACAATCTCTGCGAGACTGTTTCTTTCCACATTTTTCTTTCCCGAAAAAAGCAGTATTGTCTTGATTTTTCGGATTTGAAACTGATATTTCCATTAGCCGAGAACAAACTTCATCATAAGTCAGGTTATTTTTGGTTTTCAAATTATCCACGATATTTTCGATTTCATCTGGTAGTGTGGTAAGAAATAAGGAACCTTTTGCTTCTGCAGAATTCGCTAGGGGACGTAAAGCAGCTTCCAAGCAATCTTTGACTTCACCAGAAGTTTCAGTAGTACGCTCAACTAGTCTCGCCCATAATTCATTGTACTTGGCTATATGATCTGGTAAATTATACTTTGATTCACATTTTATGCCAACCACTGACTTCACCAGGGCATGTAGTGAGTATTCGTTTCGCTTATCAAATGAATCAGTTAGTGTTCTCCACATATCCTGAGCTTTAATATAACAAGTGATCTGTGGAACAATTATTGAGTCTACGTTGAAAAGTAAGAATGCTCGAGCTAACAAATGCCGATAGCGCCAATCTTCACATCTCAATTGATGCTCTTTCATTATTTCCATATACTTTGTATCAGAAGATTCTACATTGGGTGGATTCTCTGCCGGATCTTTTTCTTCGCCAGTAACTATTTTGAAAAGGTTGTAAACGTCCATGTATGCAAATACCATAGTTTTCCATGAATGAAAGTTAGAGATTCCTTGCAACTTTTCAAATTTAGGAAATTTATCCATTTTGATAACTGTTGACGTCTCTGACAGCTTTCTGTAAACTTGTGACAACTTCCAGAAATATTTTCAACTGGAATACGATTTTCAAGCGAACAACTTCTGTTATATAGTTTCTTCACTTCTTTTGCGGTTAGCACTGTTCTGGGCACAGTTTTTGAGAAATACTCGAAGAAAAATAAACTTAGAGGCAAACAGTAGACATATATATAATCAACTAACAACATCAAAAAATTACATCTCATAGTAACCATTGTACAAAGTGTTTATGAATTCAGTTCACATTATCATCATTTCAACATCATAGTGCATAAAAGGGAACATAGGGATTGATCAAAATCAAGATTATCTGAACAAATTCTAAAATCTAGTTGAGACCACATGGCGGATATGAATTGATTGAATAAATTATCTGCAACTCACGAACTTTATCTTCCTATATGAATTGGGTCCAAAAACTGAGCAATAACGCACACATCCAGGGAACAAAAGCACCATTTCTCTTTGGACGTATGTTAAAAGACTCAAGAGATATAAAATACTGCAGTACATTTTACCCAATATTCACTCCACAGATTTTGAGAACGGAAAAAGAAGATCCAAAAAACGTCCATTGTGAGAACACAAGTATCCTTCAATTCACTATAACCGTTTCCTTGTCATTTTCGACATGATAACTTGTTATGCTCATGGGAAAATAAAATTGTAGTATACCAATCAACAGTAGAATAATAAAAAAAACCCAGGAACACTTCAAATTCATTTTACTTCAAAATATTATTTTATCATTATTGTTTCTATTTTATATATTATAATTGTTACCTCTATATCAACGTTATCACATCCCTCCCTCATTAGAACTTTCATATATATTGAACTGAAGTGATAACTTACTTACTTAACAGGTTTGACAATGTTTTTCTTTGGTCTAGAATATGAATCATCCGAACCATTTATAGGACTCTTCCCATTGAACTTGTTTGATAAATGGATGCTACCAAAACCACTTGTCAACTCACTCCGTATAAGATTATTACCTACCAAATCGATGGTACGTTTATCAGGATTTTTTTTATGGTTTTTTAATTTTATCGCATACTTCGTTGCAATAGTAGAATTTGCTAATGTCAAAATTAAATTTCGTGTAGTTATTAGGACGGCATATTTTCTTCCATTAATAGTTAAAGTAATCCAGACCTGTTCAACTATATTATGAAAATCATTTCTCAGAAGGGAGTTGAATAAAATAAATGTTTTGTTGAATATAACATATTCATGAAAGTGTGATATATCAAAGATCTTGCGCAACATTCACATTCAAAATCTGGATTCTCTGTTTCATCTAGAAAAAAACTTGAAGTTTCGTGATGCAATAATAATTTTATTCAGAGGTCGATTGGGATTTGGACCAATGAAGTCGAACAGAACCCATTGTTTTCCTGCCAACGTGTCAAATTCAATTAAACTCATCTTCAGCGCTCTGCGACCATAAAATCTCATACTTTGGACTTACACATTTCACAATGAAATATTATACATTACTTCATATATCCTCGTTGTTGGATTCCAGAATCTTCTAGCAGTTCGTGGAATCATTCAAATGATCCCATGTTTGTCATTGGAAATTCCAGGACGTTACACTGGCTTATGATAAACATTCAGGGGCGTACTGTACTCATTTACGTAACACCATCAACAACCCCACTGCTCTAATTGAACGGACATTGTTTTGATTTCACAAATTCCGTAATCCTCGATGCACAACCATATCATAGCAATTTATTCTGGACATGTCAATATGAAAATTGTACTGAAGGTTCCAAATAGGAGAATCAAAGTCCAACCAACGAAAAACATATCCATAATGAAGGGCTAATATAATATGATGATTATACATTAATTTGGTTTGTCTAGTAATGAAACCTAAATTCTCCAGAATTTTTGTTGTATTATTGAAATGAACGAAAAGATGAGTTTGCTATCCATTGTAATTCCCAAGTCTTGTATTTGACTGCTTTGTTCCAAATTGTAATGACCATCTAAGAACTTCTTGTGAATGTTGAGCAATCATGATTTTCAGGGTTCACAAACAAATCATTTTTTTGCAGTAAATTTCGAATCCATTAATATCCCACCTTAGCTCATCGTCGACAATGAAGATTTGAAAATCATCTGCATAGGCCTGAAAGTTCAACATTTTCGATATGTTATTGATGTAAATCGAAAACAAGAGGGCACCCAAATTCTACAAAAAATAAGCTGCAACCAGCACCTGCACGTTCGATTCGCTTCTCTCCGAGGACATAATGAACTTTGCGGAAAATGTTTGTCGCGATCAGCGAATTCATGAGACAATCTCTGTCACGAGATCTTGCCGCTAAAGCAAGTTTCGAATTTAGGACCGAATTCAGGTGTCCGTTTTAAAAATAATAAGCCAATTAGCGGCACGAAAACGACACCACTTGCCACCTACACCTACTACTACAAAGTTTCGGACTTTTATAAATCATTCTGTGACTGAATTATATCTGGATGTTGCGGGTGGGTGGCGATTGGTAAGACATTCTTGAAAAATGTGGAAATGATGGTAGAATTTTATTCGGAAATGTGGGATTGGTAAGAGTACTGATCTTTCATTAATTTTAAAAGACAATTCCATATATATCCAGGAATAATGTAAATAATTCACTATGAAAGGTGGAGAAAAGTGATTTGATATACAGTGCTTCTCAAAAGTCCTCTTATTTTTGGAACGATTATAGACAAACAAGTGAAATTTGGAAACTGAATATTAAAGGTTGTGAACTTCCCTACTAGTGATGATAGATGACGAAATCGTCAAAGATGACGTCACAACGCCATTGTGACCAATAATTTTAAATGGAACCCTACGGCAAGCGACACCTCTTTTAAAAGGTATCAAAAAAACCTATTCAATGATACTTATTTTGTTTGTGTTCATGGCAGTTTTAATGGCTCATTAGTAAACATTAAAATTTAAATTCCATTCAGTATGATATTAATTACAGATTTAAGAATCAGTATCTACTCAAAGAAATTGCTCGAATTGACCTCCATTCACTTCCTGACAGTGAAATATCCCATTTTTAAACTCTTCTCGTACTTTTGCAAATGTGTCTGCGGAAACAGCTTCACATTCTGCAACAATACGTTGTTTTAAGACGTCAATATTGTGAGGTTCAGTGGCGTAAACCTTCGATTCAAGGTACCCCCACAGAAAAAAATCCAAGGGTGTGAGGTCCGGTGATCGAGCTGGCCATTCCGTTGAACCTCGTCGTCCAATCCATCTACCATGATACTCCTCATCCAAATACCGTCTTACTGCACCGTTATAGTGTGGAGGAGCACCATCCTGTTGGAATGTTATTTCCAAATTGCCGAATTCATCTGGATTATCTTCCAAAATATCAAGGATTAACGGTTCTATTGCGTTTTGCAACAGCTCCAGATAAACCTCACCAGTTAAATTAGTATTTTAAAAAAGATGCTCAACGATATGGTTTCCCAGGATACCTGCCCAAACATTCACCTTCTGGGGAAATTGGGTATGTGTTTCACGAAACAGGTGAGGATTTGCGTCACTCCAATACCTCACATTATGTGTATTTACATTTCCATTTAGATAGAAAGTACTTTCGTCACTACAACAAATTGTTTTGACATAGTCTGGCTGTTGGTTAATTTTAGTTTCCATATTGTCACAAAATTCTAGTCTTTGGTCTGGGTCGTCGTCTGAGAGTTGATGAACCATTTTTAATTTGTATGGATGAAATTTGTTTTTTATCAACACCCTGTGTAATGTACTTCGACTGACTTCACAGATAGATGTAACGTGAGTTGTTGAAGAAGTATGATTAACTATTACTTCTGCCAGTATATCAATTTTTTTCTAATCAGAAATTTGTGGTCTGCCAGATCGTTTCGCATCATTAATACTACCCGTTGTTTCAAACTTACAAAGAAGCTCCCTCAAATAAGTCCCAGAAACGGGGCGATCGGGAAACCTCTCATTGAAAATGCGTTCTGCTGCATGAATATTTTGTCCAGTTTCACCAAAAATTAGGATCACTTCTACTTTATCACCTGAGGCACGACCCTTCCGCTTCTTGAAGCACTCACAACGGCTTACAACAGTTTAACAAATTATTGAAATGTACAAAAATATTAAAAGTACCAAAAGCTGCTAAAACAGTTAAACGTTCGATCAACAATACACAAATTATTAAATGTACAAAAACTTGGACAATTACGAAAACGTCGAATTAGGGAGAATAACAAAAACGTCAGCTTATGCGACAACTATCCAGAGGCGGAGCTTGAATTTGGAATTTTAGTATTAACTGACTTAATTCATCACAGCTTTGCATTCCTTAAAAGCGAGTTGCCAAAAGTGCCATAAACACAAACAAAATTAGTATCATTGAATAGGTTTTTTCGATACCTTTTGAAAGAGGTGTCGCTTGCCATAGGGTTCTATTTGAAATTATTGGTAACAATGGCCTTGTGACGTCACCTTTGACAATTTCGTCATCTATCATCACTAGTAGGGAAGTTTACAACCTTTAATATTCAGTTTTCAAATTTCACTTGTTTATGTATAATCGTTCCAAAAATATGAGGGGGGAGGGGACTTTTGAGAAGCACTGTATATTATTCAGTTCCGGGCACTGATGAAAAGTTCTCGACCTTGACGCGGCCTGCCATCTTGGATTAAAAGAACGGAAAAATGTTTTTCTCGGGATGATTTCTCAACGATTGATCTTATGACGGAAATGTCTGGTAGTGTTCGAAAGATTCTACCGAACTATAAAAGATCTATATAACTATAAGGTTGTAGAAAAACATCAATGGGAATGAGATAGACACCCGTCACTATTTTTATGGCAAATAGTGCAGAGGGCAAACCATGTCAATAGGCACAAAACTAAAAGATGGACAGTTTCCCAGGTGGGGAGTTTGTAATTACTTTTTGATTTTTTTTTGGGAAGTTTGTACATCAATCATTTTTGCTGGAGATGTAGCTCAACTGGAAAATTGTTATAACCAGTTATTTGAATTTTTTCATCGAGAAACTACTTTTACTAGACATATTTTGATGGGATAAAGAGATAAATGTTTCGGGTAGGCTATGGGGCTAGAGTCCCTGAAATATATTAAGAATATGCATAATTTTCATACGATTTTGAAAGAAAGAATATGAATCTAATTCAACCTCTTTCAAGGATCAAATCTACATACACCCATCTCAAAATCTTATTTAGGCCAACGGAATCAAACTGTGTTTTTTGAAGAAAGTACATCCTCACCAAAACTAATCAATTACGGAGTCCCGCAGGGTTCGGTGCTTGGGCCCCTTTTATTCATTATCTATATAAATGATATATTTGTGAATATGAACCCCTCAAGGTGCATATTATTCGCTGACGATGCAACAATCTATCACTCATGTAATGATATCCAAAACATCAGTACAAAAGACAACACAGCGCTCATCAAAATTAATGAGTGGCTAGTTAGTAATATGCTTAAACAATATGAAAGCAAGTCACAGAAACTACTGTTTTCCTCAAATAAAAATATAACACAAGGTGATACCGCTAAATCACTTGGGATAACACTCGATGATATATTAAACTGGTCTCCCCATGTAAACTCTTCGTGCAAAAAACTATCAAGCCAATTTTTTTTTCTACGAGGATTGAAAAAATCAGTTAGCCCTGATGTATCGAAAGTGTCACATTTTGCACTATTTCAATCCCGTATGAGTTATGGAGCATTATTATGGAGTAACTCAACCCACGCTCCACGTGTTTTCATAATGCAAAAAAAGCAGTAATGATAACTGCTGGTGCAGGACTCAGGGACTCTTGCAAAACAATATTCATTAATCTAAGAATAATGACCCTACCGACAGTATTTATATATCAACACCTCCTTGATATAAATTAGAACTTAGTAACCCACACGGTTCATAATAACATACATCAATACAATACCAGAAATAATAATCATCTGTTGAATCCTAGATGTCGCCTAGCAGTAACTGCAAGGAACTCTCCCAACCTACGACTCTACAATGAATTACCAGACCATATTGAAAAAATGATGTTTGAGCAATTCAAAATAGCTATGAAAAACCTGTTACTGAGATATGGTTTTTACACAATCTAGGAATACCTAACTACTGACATTAGTTCATGATACCTTATTTTGACTACATAGCTACATGATTCATCTCACAATTTGTTATCACTCCTGATAGCTTGTTTGTGTATACTAACAAAAAATTATCTGGTTCATATAAAATCACATGTTCATTAAAATATTATATTACTCTATGTAAACTGGTTTATGACCTGCTTTTTTACGCTTGTGTTCCCGTGTTTTCACTATACGAATGAATATGTCTTTACGTATTATTCATTGTCTTTATAATTGTTCATCTAGACATTTTTCTTTTATCTTTACATTTTTAACCGTACATTACGGTCATATCTATACCTTATTCGGCTGTTACTCATTTATTATATTTACTAAAAATTGTATATCATTTGGACTTGTCATGAATGTATTGCATACATAACATGATGAAATAAGAATCTATCTATCTATGTTTCGCGAAAAACAATTTCAAAGCTCAAGGTAAAAATAAGTTTTGAGGAGGTGAAAGCCAACTATGAATGGTTTGGTCAATGTTTCCACCGAGTGCCTTCGAACAAATGGATGTTTACTATTTATTATAATTTCAAATGATTTCCTGAGGATGCTATGCTAGTATGATTGTTTCGATAATAATTATAAGTATTGTTGTTATCAGATCACCTACAATCCATCTACTTCTCCATTAAGCCCCCCATTATATGAAATGATAGTATTTTAATTATGAACTTTTATGCTGCAATCATCGGAAAATATTATGTACTGTGGTATTTGATGGAACATACTGTATATCCATTCATAATTTGTAATCGACTCTTGAACACTCTGTCTCTATTCAGAAAAAACTATGAGATATACAAAATGTACCTATGTTCATGAATCTGTTCGGCCATAAGGTGTTATCAATATCGAGCGAAGTTTGGATTTTCTATCTTCAGTATTTTAGAAGAAATTTTTGAATGAGTATGGGATCACTCTGTGTTTGTTTTTATATTTAACAAAAGATAAGAAAAACAATATTGATATGTCATGTATGATATTTTTGTCAGTTGTAGTTGTTGATTTTTTCCGAATAAAACTGAGAGCTGCTTTGCTATCTGATTGTAATTCACTGGAAAACTATATAAATCTAAGAGGTTACGAGCCCAGGTTTCTAATCAGAAGAATTGAGCAGGTTATTGGAAAATTAATTATTCGAAGAACATAACATAGTCGGAAGAATATGGACTATTACAAAGTCGAGAAGCTCAATTCCGAAAATCATAGATACTTGTCGATGTGAGGGCTCAAGGTATTTTAGAAGTTAAAAATCTTTGGCAAGCTGTGGATCCATGATTCAGTGAACATCATTTGAGGGAAGCCGCTAACAAGAAAACCGATCATAGTGCTTAATCAATTTTGTACCTTCTCATTAACAACAACAGTTCAGACGATATTATGGATTGCAAACTGCAGAAAAAGTATTGGAAACACTGATACAAAATATGACACCTGGCATTGTTTATTACTGCTGAAAGATTTTGTGAATACAGCAAAGAAAGAAGACGAAACCATAAATAAATATTCAACTCGATGAAATGATTTATATCACAAAGTAAAAAATGCAGGTTTCGAATTTTCCGAAAAAAACCACGCGGGATTTGCGGTATCAGGACTACCAAATGAATACGAATATTTATTCAGAAAATTGAGAGCTGATGAAGACGACCTCCATGAGTTACCTCAAGTCAAAATTAGTTGAAGAGGAGAGACTTATCAACAATAAAAATAATATAGGGACTGAACCAGAAAATGTTCAAGCTTTGCCAACAGAAAGACGGCCTTTTGCAAAGAATAAGCAGTTTATGAAAAATAAAACTTTCAGGAACAAACCACAATTTTCTAGAGAAGTAACAAGTTCACCAAATGAAAAATACGGTCAAGAACGATCCCATCAATTTATTAGATGTTATAGATGTTTAGAAATTGGGCATATTGGAATGAATTGTCCGTTATCAGTCAACGAAATTGTTTCTGCCTGTGAATCAGATCATCAATAATCCTCTACATCAGTGTGGTGCAACAATAGACATCCATGAGTATTCTGAATCATCGTCAGAAGACAGATTTGGGAACATGGATATTGGACAATGGTTGTAGTGATCATATGACATCACATCGTGAAAAATTCTGTTCATTTATACCTTACAAATCAGTAGTAGGAGTAGCTGGGGAAGGTGTTCTGAGATCTACTGGTTAGGAAGACGTTACCTTGCAATTATCGAAAAAAAATGGTGGATACCAAATTACTTTGATGAAAGTTTTATATGTACCAGAACTAAATGAAAATCTACTATCGATGAGTGTGGCTGCAGAAAGAGGAATGAAAGTTATATTTGGGAATAAAAATGCGAAAATGATATCCAAACAAGGAGAAATTATTGCAGAATCTATAAAAATGGGGCGTTTGCATTATATTTTTGAAAATGAAAGACGGGTTTTTACAAACAAAGCAATTCCAGAAGAAAATCAACTCTGGCATCAACAATTAGCCCATTTTCGCGTCTTGAAGAAAATATTAGGGAGAAATGTTGTCAAATCACAGACCAAAACAGAATATAATGAAGACTGCCAAATGTTTCGAAGGGAAACTCAAGAAAATTTCATTTCCAAACAGGAATTCAAACAGAGCACAAAGTCCGTCGAAATTGATTCATTCAGACGTTGTCGGACCTATAAAACCTATGTCGTTTGGAGGGAATTCATATGTAGTGACATTTATTGATGATCATTCTCGGTTTTGAGGAGTGAAGATGATGAAGAGAAAAAATTAAGTCCTCAAAAATTTTGTAGAGTTTCACAGACATGTTGAAAATCTTCATAACAGAAAGATTGTTTATCTGAGGAGTGACAATGGATGCGAGTACCTATCAAATGAATTCAACGAGTATTTGAAGGAAAATGGAATCGATGTTGCGGAAAGGATGATGCAGCAAGATGCATGCTGATCCAATCCGGACTACTAGAAACATTTTGGGGAAAAGCAACTGCATTTTATGTTAGAAATATATGTTTAACTAGTGCAGATGAAGGTCTGAGTCCGATTGGAAAATAGCTGCAAGGATCGAAAAATCATACTTTACATTTACGAGATTTCGGATGTCAAGCTTTGGCAGTAAACAAATCAAAATCACCAAAAGGCATTTCATGCATTTTCATAGGATATAATTGTAATTCGAAAGTATATCGTTTGTGGAATCCGAGAAATAATGGAATATTTAGTAGTCGAAATGTGAAATTTGAGGAGGGCATATTTCCTATGAAAATACAGTCTCAGATATTACTTAATCAGACAAGAATCAACACTGAAGACGGAAGGAAAAGTATTATACTGAATAACATTGATGAATTATTCTATAGAGGCGGAAGTGATCAAGAAGATGTAACCTAACCAACACAAGATGATATCTGGAAGAGAAAGAACAAATCAAGGAGAGATTTGCAGAAAATGGAGGAGAGAATAGAACAAAATCAAATTAAGATGAATTGGCTGAATCAAGCAATACGAGAAGAACAAAATTTGGAAGAAATGTGATGAAATCCAAGTTGGATGGCTGATTATGTGGTTCAATTGATAGAAACTCAGATGAGAGACATTTCAATGGGTAAACCAAAACCCAAAAATTGCAGAATCAATCAAAGGAATGGATAGACGATTCTGGAAAGACGCAATGATGGTAAAATGAAAAATTCAATTGAAAATGATACATAGATTTTTTATAGAAACCCAGGAAGTCGGAAAATTATGAGAACTCAATGGGTGTTCAAAACAAAATACAATAAAGATGGAGAAATAGAAAGATATTGAGCTGGGGTAGTTGCACTTGGACAAACACACATACAGGGTATTGATTTCGACCAAACATATGCACCAGAAGTACAAAAGAAGACGTTGTGACTTTTATTTGTATTATAAGCAGGAAAAGATTGGAGCACACATCACATAGATGTAATCGCAGCATATTTATCTGCAGAATCGAATGAGGATGTGTGTATGGAAGTGCCAACTGCCTATGATGAACTCGCCGTAGAATTGAAGTGAGTTTTTCATAAATTACCAACAACAGAGGAGATTGAATTGAAAAATTTTGTTTGTGAATTGAATAAGAGTACATATGGGTAACATCAGTCTGGATCAATGTGGAATGGAACATTAGATTTATTCATAAGGAGTCAAAATTTCACTCGGTCAGTATCAGATCCATGTGTATACTACATGAAAAAAAGAGAGCTCATCATAACTACATATGTAGACAATATATTACTATATGGAAAATCAAAATAGATTGACGAAATGAAGACATTATTTGAACAAAGATTCGATATAAAAGATTTGATAGCAGTGAAACATGTCCTGTCCATTCGAATCACAAGAAAAAATCAGACGTATTGAACTTCTGAGAGAGACAAATATGTTGGAAGCAAAAGGAGTTGCGACGCCATTACCAATAGGACAAAAATTCAATAAATGTGACGTAAGTGACCAAGATATATTGAATGACGAACAGAAGAAAGTATATCAGAAGGTGATTGGGAGTCTTTTATATTTGGCAACAACAACAAGGATAGATTTGGCATCCACAGCCACTTTCATGAGCCAATTCTGTCAGAACCCATATAAGCATCACTGGAAAGGAATGAAACATATCTTGAGGTACCTGAATGCAACCAAGTAATATGGATTAGAATATAAAAAAACGAAGAAAATTGCTAATGCTTATACGGATGTAGATTGGGGAGCAAATCAAATGGACCGAAAGTCATTCAGTGGATATGTTTTCATACTTGGACGAGGGGCTATAAGTTGGTCAAGCCGCAAGCAAATATGTGTATCTCTCATGAACAGTCGAATCGGAGTTCATAGCACGCAGTGGGATGACGAAATAATTGGTATACCTTCAGAAATTGTGTGGAGAAATAGGCGAGGTTTTTTTTTCAAGAGATGTTTTCCAATTCACATTGATAATCAAGGAGCTATGAAACTTGGTGAGTAACCACTTCAGACCGATAAAAACATATCGATTCGAACCATTTCTATATTCAGGACTCAATAGAAATAAAGCAAATCATTCTTAGATATATTCCTTCCAACCAGAACCTGGCTGATCATCTTACTAAAATTATTCCAGCTCATGTGTTGAAAAATCATTTGAAATTTCTGGGGATCAGAAATCCAGAGGGGGTGTTTTAAGCAATTTTTAAATGAATATGGGGGATCACTCTGTGTTCTTATATTTGGCAAAAGATAAGAAAAACAATATTGATATGTCATGTATTATATTTTTGTCAGTTGTAGTTGTTGATTTTTCTCCGACTGAAACTAAAAGCTGCTTTGCCATCTGATTGTAATTTACTAGAAAACTATATTAATGTAAGACAGTATAATGGATTTTATAAAATAATTCTCACATAATTTATGTAGTTGAGATACCATTCAGGCTTACGAATCCGTTCAACGGAATAGTAGCTATCGCCAAAATTTATTTCCAGATCAGGTGTCGAACCTTCAATATTAAATTCACTGATTTATTTAGATATAATTGGCGTCATCTAACTTGGTTTGGTTGGAAAAGAAGGAACACCGCTGAAAAAATCATTTGGAAAAAACTTCCGCAGTTCTGGTGAAGCTTTGCGTCTTTGAAAAGGTTTAGGAATCTGTTTAATATTATTCATATGAGATATGATAGCTCCATTATCAGTACCATTATAAAAACTTCATCACTTGAAATTATGTAACTTCCAAACTTCAGATGAAAATCATTCTTGATGTCAACAAGTCGAAAATGTTGATTTTTGACAACTATTCTGGTAGACCTCTTATTGAAAGAAATACAATTAGAGCATAATTGAGCAGTTTGTTGGCAATAATTGATGAGCATTTTCAGAAACACATACTGCATAATTCTGAGTATAAGTAAATACATCATCATATACACCGAATGAAGATTTTATCCTTCTCGAATTAAAAAAAAGGTCATATGGTTTGGAAAGGTACTGAATAAAAAAGGCATCTCTGGTCTTAAATAATCCGTCGTGAATGAATCTCTTGTTATTTTTTTATTTCAATCAGATCGAAGTGATTCTTCGCCCGAAAAATCAGAAACAAACTTCGACTTGCTACCAGACCAGATGAGATGACAATTTTTATTCATTTGATGTATGGAGGAATAATGTATTATTGTTTTCTCTTAATATGAACAGGGTGTTCATAAAATCAGATATGCAATCAAGTGAGACTGAAAAATTAAAATAAAGTTATATTTTGTCTAACAGAAGACATAAAATAACTACTTTCCCGGCTGAAGCCACGCTGCACATTGAACTACATCTGATAGGAATTGTGAAAGGACCTCAAACCAAAAGAAAGAATCTGAAAGTATAAATTTGCATTTGTATTCAGATAGTTATATGATTTTCCATTCCAGTCATAATTAATAACTCATATAGATTTATGAGGCGAAGAAGAATATTTTTTTGACAAAAATGTATTGAAGACATAGTGAATACCACTCTTGCATCAATGAAATAGAAACTCATATAACTATCTTAATGAAAATGTCCAGAGAGGATACTGAAGAAATTATTAAGGAGATTGCAGCAACTTTTTTGATATAACATTCTGATTACAGATCAAAACCTGACTGACTGGAATACAATTTTTTGCGTACAGATTGATATTCTTGGCTATTACAGAATTATATATCTCACGACAGAAACTATCGTTTTTTCCACATCTAAAATAAAAGATAATCTGCTTCAAATTGGAACTGCCATGAGGATTCGAATGAAAAACGGTCTTGCATTACTAGGAACGTGTTTCAAGATATGGCTAGGAAATAGCTCGATGTTGTCTAGAGTAATTGCCTCCATATCAGACACGTAGGTATACCGGTTAATTATATTCTCCAAATAAATGCCAGTGTCAATAAACTTCTTTTTTCGTCTCGAAAAAATGTTACCTGGAGAATGTTGTTTTTCAACATCACTAGTAAATATGGGTATCTCCTAATGAAAACTAAAATATCAATTATCGGAATTGCCTGGTTCTGTGTACTGCACTAACGAGTTTTTGAGTTGATTGATTTTTCAAAGTAGCGTGAGAATACGAATAGTCTCGGAAACGGTTCGTAAAAACCAGATCTATACACTGCGCACGGAAAAAATATATCACAAGTTGCGTCAAATTGATACAGGGTGGGCAAGAATACAAAATTATATTAGAAAGTTATACGTTACTGCATTTTTACAAAATAATAAATGAAGAATAAACGTAATAAAAATTATAGAATGAAATTACGTAGTAATGCAGCTACTGGTAACACTACAAAAAAACAAAAGAAAATTCATAGTAAATGTTCAAATTGTTATCCAATGACCGTCAGACAATGACCTGCTCAGGCATTACCTTCGTCTCTGACATTTTGTGGCACATCAGGTGTTATGTTCTGCATTTATTGCCTGATTCGGTCTTTCAGGTCTGTTGGTATAGACTTTAGATTTCAAATAACCCCATAAATAGACTCTACTTCGACATCTTCCGTAGCTCAGCAGTCATTCCAAGAAGTGAATAGTATGATATTTGACTTAGAGGAATAAGTAAGCAATGGTCAGCTGCGCCTTTGAAGAAGGACTCAAGGTAACTATTGATGAGCGTGCTGACATTGTCCACTCCAGGTTGGAAAGAACTATAATGAATGGATCAAGCTGGTACACAGATGGATCAAGAATTGGGGGAATGTCCGGCGCAGGGGTCTACGAAGAAGGAACAAAGAGAGAAATCTCAGTTTCCTCTGGCAAATATGCCTCAGTGTTTCAGGCTGAAGTATATGCTATACTCACCTGTGTCCAGGAAAATTTCGACAATAAAAGTCGAGGGCCTTCTGCTATCTACCCGGACACCAAAGCTGCTATTATGGCGTTAGGCGCAAATAGGATTGTATCGAAACTGGTGTCCAAGTGTAGAAACGCCATGGAAAGTTTATCGAAAACAAGCAAAGTCAGCCTCATATGGGTCCTGGAACATTCAGGTGTCCCCGGGAGCAGGTTGCAGACAGATTAGCCAAGATAGGATCGGAAAAGACCTCAGTCGGTCCTAAACGCATTTTGGGAATACCCAGCGGCCTGGCAATCTCAAATATGGAGGAACTGCTACAAAAGCAGTTCCTTAAAACATGGCAAGAGGCGCCAGGCATGAGGCAATCAGAGCTCCACATGAAAGGCCATCGAAAAAAATGTCTAAGGAGAGACTGTCACTTAACAGACGGACAAATGTGAGGGCCAAGGCACATGGAGCTCATCGGGATCACAGATGATCCCCTATGTAGATGGTGCCTGGAAAATGACGAGACATCGTCGCACATCCTCACTGCGTGCCCAGCTCTGGGGAGCATAATTCTGAACCCAGAGGACGTCAAGGAGATTCAGCTGAGGAAGTTGCTGAATTATGTCGAAGAAATCGGCATGCCCAGCTGATTTTCTCAGAACAAGTGGGCGCACAATGGGCCCAGATAGAGAGGCCTTCGGAACCAGCCCACCTTGTGCGGAGAAGAAGGAGAAGAAGAATACATCTTCCAAATCGCTTCAAAACTGAGTTATATCTTGACGGGGGGGTCTATATGATACACATACTGCATTATTTCCTATTTTGATTTCTATCCAAATTTGTCCAGAATTTGCATCACTTATATTATTCACAAGCTGAGTATTTCTGCAATATACACAGAGACCTCCTCCGAGTATTATCATATATCATAATTCAACCTGTTGGAGAGATTGTAATAGGGGCCTCGTCACACTATGCAGGACACCTCCATTTTGAATGAGACTAGGATAGGAATCAATAATAGCAAGTTTTCTGAAAAAATTGTGGATATGGATTGATTTTGTGTTGTTTATTATCTGAACATACGGACTTCGACAAAATGGGTTCTATTTTTTCACGTTATCAAGATTGGCTAGTCCGTGAAACAGAGTAGAAACTATCATGAAAGAAAGAAATTAATAATGAGACCGGAGAAGAATTGTATCAGAAGGCTGTTTCATTTACAAGAAATCAGGTATACAAATGAACGATTACAACAAATCTTCCCGATAGACTATTTGAGAAGTGGAGGAACACTCAATTGAGAAGGCTTTTTCAACAGAGGAATAATGTTTAGGATAATAAAATTGGAAGAGTGGGGGATTGTTTTATGCTGATTTTCTTCAACCCACCACTCATATTCACTGAAATATTGTAACCTTTTTCTCAGCCAATTGAAATCTCAGAAGAAAAAATTGTTATGGATCTATTCCATGGAAATTGCTACCCACAATGACTAGGCTATATATTTTGACCAAATGTTGTTATCCCAACAGGTGTTTTTAGGGTTTGGAGATTCTATTGGTTCTAAGTTTTGGCTAAGCAGTTCCGTTTGAGATTATCATTATAAAAATAGATACTACCCACAATGACTGGGCTATATATTTTGACCAAATGTTGTTATCTCAACAGGTGTTTTTAGGGTTTGGAGATTCTATTGGTTCTAAGTTTTGGCTAAGCAGTTCTGTTTGAGATTATCATTATAAAAAGAGGAGCCTCGGCAACCTGAATTCTTCTAGTTTATTCAGTTTTTGATAATTCAGTTAAGCTATATTACTATCTCAGATCACGTTCAGTTTGATCAGTTTACATCGGTGAAAAAAATTACCATACGATTTCCCATTCTTCTTGTCGCATATTTACTTGGAATAAATCGGGGACCTGAGCCACATAATTTATTGGAAATATGAGCTTGATAAAAGAGCGTCAATGAGCTCAAATCTTTGTTTTATTTCTGGTTGGATGAACAAAAAAGGAAAACTGAAATTATTGAGTGGAAAGACATAGTTCTTATTTGAAAGAGTTATGAGTCAATAAGAAAAAACAGAAAATCCAAATTCACTGAAAGTACTCCAGGAGTGCAGTGCCTCCGGTAAGTACGACTAGTTTCAGAATTATTTGGGAGAATCTTTCGTCTGCATTTCCGAGCCCATATAAATCATGAATTTCATAGGATTTAATTTGACAACTGCTCGGGCAGACTCAATTTGATAGTGACAAAACAGGCGACCAAAAAGTACTCTGAACAAAATTCAGTACAACGGCACTATAAGTATGTTTGCAAGATTTGAATTACCAGGAACAACTGTGTCTGATACTACAAAAAATTTCACTAGCCATGAATTCAAATATTATTTCAAATCAAACGTAGGTATAACAAGGGCTCTATATTTGCAATCAAAACATTTCTGGGTAGAGACAAATCCTTAGACATTCAGTCATATCACCATGACAGGATACCCGATCACAGAACTACAGATGTTTTCCCCGCTGAGCTAGTTTTTGGTAGTGATTTGAAGAACAGATTCAACAAATCAAATCATCAAATGAAATAATTTATGGAAAATCTTTTTAAAGACAAGCTTTTATTGGAATGCCCTAAAAAGTAAGAAAATAATTGCTTTGGATGAGTGACGTAGGTTATTTTGTGAGTAACAGATTCAAGAGCATGTCGCGCAAAGTTTTCAGGTCGAATACAAAAACGACAAGCTTTCGAATCTGTAACTCACGGAATAACCTACGTCACACATCCACAGCAATTATTTTTTTTCACTTTTTAGGGCATTTTGATAAAAGCTTATCTTCAGAAAGGTTTTCTCTTAATTATTTTATTTTGTGCTCTCTAGGTAGTACGCCTTAATCTATGCATTTCTGTTGGAGCATCGCTGTTATTATGAGGCCTTTCCTGTAAGTATTGAGCTATTCAGTCCTTCAATGAGGAGACCATCTAGAGATGGACTCATATGCCATCCTGGAACTACCATCTTCAATTTATGAATTTTGACAAAAAATCAATTATCTTCTATCAAATCTATAATTTTCGATCCCAAAAACCCCGACAAACCAATTTTGAATAGAAACGGACCATAATTACAAAACTCGTCCGCCATCTTAAATCAACCCCGCACGAAAACATATGGGAAATTTGCTCTCGGTCGAATTGGCTGAAATTTCATCATGTTAGAGTAGGATGGGTCATTAGAAAAAAGTGTGAGTTCAAATGATTTTGTATTTTTAGATATAAGCGGCCAAAGTTCGTAAAAACGTCGTATTGGGGTATAAGAAAAAAACTGTGTTTTTAGGCGAAATAAGATAAAGTAGGGATGAAAATGTATTGATTGGAACTCATAAACATGTTCAATTATAATCTTATTGATGATAGTACATTAAGGTGTATACGGGGCATAGTAAAAAAATCGTTTTTTCGTTTTTTTTTCCAGCATTATTTCAAAACCAACAAGTTATATTTTGTTAAGATATCATAGTTTCAGTCTATTGTAGGTGGAAAAACGTGTTTTGTTTCTTGATGACTCTCTCTGTGGGAAATATATATATATATATATATATATATATATATATATATTTTGATTTTCGAGTATACCCCTATACTGAAAACAATTGACAGATCGTTTTATATTACAAAAAAAGGAATTGATTGCTACTGCCCATTGGATGAAAGATACGGTAACATTCTGATGAACTCAATTGTTCAATATTATCTTTCATTTGAATTTGGGTTTTGGTTATTATTTGTTTTTTGAGAGTTCCATTATATAAATTGTTGATTATGTTGTTCCATATTGTTGTTGAGTGTGGTTTGTGTTGTTTATAGTATCGAATAATTGATTTCGAAAAGTTTTATAATAGAATTGAATGTGTCGAAAGGTTCCATAAAATTTTGTTAAATCGATAGGTTACCCCATATATCGTAATACCGTAAATTTCAAAAATGCATATTTTAGGAACGCAACATACAAAGTTGATAAAACTATCGTATATGATAGTCAACATTTCCGAAATATAGTGAGTAAAATATGGTCCAAATTAACGGAATAGTCTTCAAGATAAAAACATTGTAAATGACCTATACAAAAAAATGTATCGTACCCTTTATCTAAATGAAAGGTAATATTGAACAATTGCGTTCATCAGAATGGTACCCTATCTTTTATTTGATGCACAGTAGCAATTCATTCCTTTTTTTGTAATCAAAAACGATCTGTCAATTGTTTTCAGTATAGGGGTATACTCGAAAATTAAAATAAATATATATTTCAAACAGAAAGAGTCATCGAGAAACAAATCTCTTCTTTTCGCCTACAATAGACTAAAATTATGATATCTCAACAAAATATAACTTGTTGGTTTTGAAAGTGCTGAAAAAAAAATCCGTAATATTTTTTTTTTACTATGCCCCGTATACACCCTAATGTACTATCATCAATAAGATTATAATTGAACATATTTATAAGTTCCAATCAATACATGTTCATCCTTACTTTGTCTTATTTCGACTAAAAAAACAGTTTTTTTCTTTGTCAATCCTACCCCAATACGACGTTTATACGAACTTCGACCGCTTATATCTCAGAAACTAAACATACAAAATAATTTGAACTCACACTTTTTTCTGGTGACCAATGTCACTATAACATAAAAAAAATTCAGCCAATTCGACCTAGATAAAATTTTACATATGTTTTCGTGCGGGGTTCTTTGTGCATTTTGACAAAAAAAATAATAATCTCCGACCCCGAAAACACCCTCATGCCAATTTTGAATGAAATCGGACCCTTATCACAGAGATCGCCCGCCATCTTGGAGCTGCCATCTTGATTTTATGAAAATTCATGATTTTTGACGTCGAAAACCCCCACACTTCAATTTTTATTCGAAACGGATCATAAACCCAAATTTCGTCCGCCATCTTGGAGCCGCCATTTTGTTTTTTCGTAACAAATTTTCATAATACATTGTCACCGGAGCTATGAACACCTTCCAAATTTCACGTCAAACGGACAACTAGAAGTGGGTCAAAATTCAGCAAGATTTATCCCAGGCATACTTACTAACAAACTAGCAAGCGAAGTTGAATAAGAGATTAAAAAATTAAATAAAACGGGCAATTTCTGAATAAAATAATCAAATCACACAATTTGGACGAATATAAAAGGTTTTCTGGATTAATAAATGAGGTGACATGGATACCAGTAGTAATTGAAATAATTGAAGGTAAATACATTTTCATGTAGTTGAATGAAAGGTGGAAACGCCATTATCACATTCCAAAAAACTATGTTCAGAGTGATTTGAAAGATTGGATAATAATTAGAAATCCTACCGCGAAAAAGGCGAGATATCAACCAGAAGTTGCAAATTCATATGAAATAATGGTTCAAATTCAACCATAAGTGAAAAGATAATAAGTCTTCTACAGCGAAAGAGAAAAAAAAAGAACTATGAAACCTCCCCACCATTATTATTATTATTATAATTGAGATATAATCAATATTCGATATTTATAGTATTTTTCGGTATGAGAGAATTTAGGCAGATAAACAAATAATAATTTTTGGCCATAAACACTATTTCGAATTTCTGTGACCTTGCTGTATAGTTAAACTGTGTCCAAATATGATATTTCTCTTACTCTGTTTCCGTTCAGTCTAGTGATTATTCATCTTGGACGAAAAATCTTTCAAAAACCTGTAATATTTCAAGTTATATAATAGCTTTTTTGTATTTATCATTTACTTGTTGTATTAACGATAACACTTCTTTCCTACAACTATATTCCCTGATTTAATTCTTTTTTTTTCGCCGGATCCATTCCATGTATAGAAGAAACATTCATTACCGCGATAATAGGAGTGATGCAGGCAATAAAACATGGATTATACCTCTTTTCATCCATTATAATGAACCGGAGTTGCATTGAATGGAACATAATCTTGATGATATATTTAATGGATTGAATGGCGACTACAAATTATTGCTACAAATAGTGTACACACCGGAACATTATCGTTACACCGATGACTAGATCGATCGGTTCTTTAATTCATCCCACGTGCTGTTTTAGACCAGTCGTTATAGTGATTCAGAATCTGGTTAGCCATTAAGTATAAGAATTAATGAAATAATAACATTAAATGATAATATTGCGGTTCAGAGAATTGATTTATACGCAAAACCCCACAATACTTCTGCTCTGAACATGATTCACCTTTTCTATATGAAAACACAAGTAAAATTTCGGAGCAATTTTATTGAATACAGGGTGATACAAAAGTACTTTGACAAACTTCAGGAGGCAATTCCTCACAATATTCTAATATGAATTGTTCAAATAAATATATGTCCGGAAACGCTTCGTTTCCAAGATACAGGGTGTTAAAGTTTTATTTATATTTTATTTTTTTTCAAATAACTTACGAAATACTGACCTTGATCAAACCAAAATTAGTATCGAGGCGATTTTTGAAGTGTCGAATTCGAAACTGATGTTATTATTGCTCTTACTCGTAGGGGGCGCCACCTACACGTCTTTTTCTTTTTTGAAGATTCATAACTTTTTTTAGCGATTTTATTTTTCAGTAATAAAATCAATTTCTCCATTATATCTACGTAAAAAAGCTACCCCTGTTACCAGTCCCTATGAGCAACCGTTTTATAGATATTTGGACTTGAAAATTTAAAGTCGATTATTTGATAATCGATGCGTGTTGAAGTTATTACCATTATTTTGCATTTTTCAATAGCTTAGCAAATGAATTTGACGTTCAAGTAAGTAGTTTTCGTTTTCGTAAGAGGCGCCACCTATTCTATTCATTTTTACTCGTTTGAATTGATCATTTTTGTATCAATCTGTATTTGTTTTAATGCAATTTGCAAGAAATATCAACATTTTATCTCAAGAAATTTCGAATAAGTAGAATAAAATAAAATAGAGGAAAATGAATTGTATTCAAATGCATTGTTCAAAGTGTCCACCTTCAGCGAAGATACAGGCATTCAGTCTTCTACTTATTGAATCTCGTACCCGCTCAAGAATTATTGGTGTGTTTCTTGTTGTTCACAGGCGTCTACCGGTTTCTTAGATCGTCCTCGTTCGCTACTGGAAATTTATAAACAAGTGACTCCAAATGTCACCTAGATTGAAAATCCAGCGGGTTCAGATCTGGAGACCTTGGTGCCCACGCCTGGTTAGGTTCTTCTACACCCCTACCGATCCATCGATTTGGATAGACAGTGTTGAGGAATTCCCTGGCTACAACGCTGAAATGGGCCAGAGCCCCATCATGCATAAACCACATGCGGATATGAATTTCTAATGGTACATTCCGAAGTAGTCTCGGCAATTCATCTTCCAAAAAGTCTCTATAAGTTGCGCCATTCAGTCGGAACGGAAGAAAGAAAATTAATTATCAAATTATCAATTATTGCCGCCCATACATTTACAGAAAATGTATACTGATAATGTATTTCACTAACTGCGTGCGTGTTTTCCAAACATGGTTGTTATGGAAGTTTGTGATAGCATTTCGGGAGAAGTTTGCCTCGTCCGTGAAGAGTACATATCTTGAAAATTGAGTATTTCCAGCCAATTTTCTCAAAAACCATTGACACATAGTAATGCGTTGGAGAAAGTCTCGTGGCAAAAGAGCTTGTACCCTTCGAATATGATATGGATAAAATTATTGATCGTGGATAATTCTCCAAACTGTGGACTGAGTAGAATTGAGAGCTTCAGCAATGATTCTTGTACTTGTTTCTGGATTCTCTTCGAGAGCGTTCAGAACAGCTTTTTCCAATTCTGGGGTTCGGACTGCTCGTGGTCTTCCAATAATATCAGCTACCCTCTTAAAGCTATCTGTTTCTGCCAAACGACGGTGGATGTTGGAGCTGAAGGCAGTACTCGATTAGGAAATCGCTCCTGGTAAATACGTCGAACTTCGCGCGCATTGCCATCCGCAAGGCCATAAACGAAATGCATATCGGCAAAATGAGCATTATTGTTTAAATAATCCATTTTTTCAAAATTAGTGTTTCAAAACTTACAGAAACTCCAACAAAATAACGAAACGTTTAACTGTCACATAATATGAAATTACCAAAACTACTTACTTAAACTTACTTACTTAAGCATTCTTGTGAAAAATTCAAAATAATGGTAATAACTCCAACACGCATCGATTATCAAATAATCGACTTGAAATTTTCAAGTCCAAATATCTAGAAAGCGGATGCTTATAGCGACTTGTAGGAAAATTAGCTTTTTTACGTAGATATGATAGAGGAATTGACTTTATTACTGGAAAATGTGCTAGAAGTACGCTCAAAAAAGCTATGAATCTTCAAAGAAAAAGACGTGTAGGTGGCACTTCCTACGAGTGAGAGCAATTATAACATCAGGTTTGAATTCGACACCTCAAAAAACTCAATACCAATTTTCGTTTAATAAGGTCAGTATTTCGAAAGTGATTCAGAAAAAACTAAAATAAAAATAAACTTCAACAACCTGTATCTTGGAAACGAAGCGTTTCCGGACATATATTTATTTGGACAATTCATATCAGAATATTTGTCAAAGTACCTTTGAATCACCCTGTATATCATCTGTAGAGCTGTTCTGATCACAACAAGCATGAGCCCTCAAAAATAAATACGTCACAGACATATTGTGGTAATTTTCGCCAGTGAATTGAAGTTGATAAGCAATTTTTTTCTAGAAGAAATATGCATAAATAAATGTTGATTATCATATGAAATTTAGGTTTATAATTTCATCTTGAATTTTTTCAGTAAATTTTGTTCAATTTTCCACTGAACTGGCTCAGTCGAATCATTAGATAAGTTGACATAATTTAGGTAATAGAAAAAGATTCATTTCATTGCATTACAGGAGGTGAATTGAAGAATTGTTCCAGAGAGGGGAACAATAAAAGAATAATTCAAATTGATATTCTTAGTGACATATACAGAGATCAATTTCGAATTCCAAGCTGCTTGAAATTGGGGAAAACATGATGATGTGAGTAAATATTCCAGAAGGAGAAAAACAAAGAGATAAGTAGTAAATTCGAAAATCATTTGTTCTATGAATGCAAACTTGGAAAAAGGAGTTGGAGATCCTTTTATCGTATAAAGGAGATGCGTAAAATGAAAATTATTCCGAAGAAGCCACAATCTGATCCCCGTTTATGTTAATATTTTATTTCTAGTTGGACTTACTTTCAAAAATAATCATTACTTGAGAAGCGGAGGCGGATATCTTATTGAAATTGATTAATATTTCCAAAAATTATTTTTATTCGTCAGATGCAACGTTTTCGCATTCATAATTATTGCTGGTCAAAATAACCAACCATCAGGTTTTTTTTCTAGTAAATCTCAAAACTGGATACTCAAAACTGTAACCCGACTACGGAAAAAAATAAATATAATCGAAGGAAAAAAGTTCTAAACCATTCACCCGACTAAGGATGAATGAAATAAACTAAAAAGTAAAAATAAGAAACAAGAGACTGAAGAGTAACTTCACAAAAATCCAATATAAATTGAAATAAGTGGTAGACCACAAGCGAAACACCACCTATTTCAATTCATATTGAATTTTTGTGAAGAGGACTCTTAAGTAAGAAACAAGTAAGGTGCTGATTGCTATCACCGTTTCATTGAGTGAGACAAGTCGTTTAATATGTTAGATATTCCTGTTTATCCAGTTCTATTGAAGTTTTCTGGCACTTTCACATTGATAACGTTCTAATTCAATTCAAATGTCGTAGTCGTGCGTTGTCAACTACAAAAAGCAAACGTTGTAATATGATAGACAAATAATAAACCATGGAGATGACGTCAATCAAGGTTAAAAAATTAGCACGACCTAGGCATTTTAACTGATTATTAACGTAATCAATGTGAAACTGCCAGAATACTTCAATAAAACTAAATAAATAGGAATATCAGAAGACTTGTCTTAGATGATAGACGATGATAGCAATCAGGATCTAACTTGTTTCTTACTTTCTAATTATTTTTTTTTCATCCCTAGGCTTGTGAATTTTTTCTTCAATTGAAGTTTTTTTTCCGTAGTCAGGATGCAGTTTTTACAAGCTTTTATTTACTTTCACCTGTCCCGATGTGTGTAATCAAATCTTACAAATTAAAATTTATCCACTTCTAGTGGTCCAATTATCGTGAAATTTGGTAGATGTTCATAGCTCCCGTGACAGGGCATTATGGAATTTTTATTACGAAAACAACATGATGGCGACTCCAATATGGCGGACGAGATTTGTGTTCATGGTCCGATTCTATTCAAAATTGGTATGCGGTGGTTTTCGGGGACAGAGATCATGAATTTATTGTCAAAATTCATAAATTCAAGGGGGCGGCTCCAAGATGTTGGACGAATTTTGTGATTATGGACCGTTTCTATTCAAAATTGGTATGTCGAGGTTTTTGGGGTCGGATATTATGAATTTAGTCTGAGATTATTGATTTTTTGTGATGTGAAGATGGCAGCTCCAGGAAAGCGGACGAGTTTAGATGGTCTTCCCACTTACAGGAATAAGACCTCATAATAACGATGCTTTGACAAAAATGCAGAGATCAAGGCGTACTTACTTAAAAGCACAAAATAAAATAATTAATAAAAAACCTTTTTTAAGACAAGCTTCCATTCGAATGCGCTTGAGAATAAAAAATAATTGCTCCGGATGTGTGAAGTAGGTTATTCCGTGAGTTATAGATTCAAAAGTTTGATGCTTGTTTATTCTACCTGAAAACTGCTCGACAAGCTCTTGAATCAATAACTCACGGAATAACTCACGTCACACATCCAGTTCAACGATTTTCACACTTTTTTCCATTTAAATTATTAATTCCATATTGAACATTGTGTTCGAATAAGCAAGACTGGCTGGGAATTGTAGATTTGCCGGCATAGGCGACAATTCGAGGCATTTTGCCAAGCTGATGTATTCCCTCTAATTGCCTGCAACTTTTCCCATTTGAATATTTGAAGAGAAAGCGGCATTTTTCAAAATTTTCTGGGTGATATGCAACATATTTCCTATACAATGGCATATAAGTTTCGTTTATCACAAATTAGCTTGGTTTGTTAGTTTTATTATCGGGTATTTCAATCAAAAGCTTAGATTCAAAATCTTCTTTCATCCAAATTAAATTGATTTAGTTCATCACGGCCACATGCACCGGCAACATCAAATATTAAGGCAACCTAAAAAGTCAACAATACATAAATATCTAGGTAATATTAAAATTCTCACATTCTAAACGTACTTAATTCATTAGGCATATATACACAGTACACTGCCATCTACGGTATGGAATACTCACCTGGGGCACAGGAGCATCTGCAGCGAGGGTTTTTATGTTACAAAAATATGCTATCAGAATCATGGCCCACATCGGATGGAGGCAATCATGCAGAAGCACTTTTAAAGAGCTACGAATACTATCTGTTGCGGGTATATATATATATATATATATATATATATATATATATATATATATATATATATATATATATATATGAACTCTGCATGTATATGTACAAGAACGGGCAGAACTTTGCTGCAACTCAGCATCAATACCAGACCCGCTCCAAAAATTTATTGATACCCCACATACACCGAACTACCATATACCAAAAAAGCCATCTTTTCCTAGGACCAAAACTGTATAATAAGCTTGATGAATCGATAAAAAATTCGGCAAATGTCAATATTTTCAAATCCAGACTGAAAGCTGCTCTCATAGAAAAGAATTGCTACGCCCTCGATGAATTTTTAGGTTAAGTGCTTTCTCCTCCCTTTTGTGTCACTCTCTGATTACTAGAATTTTAAATTTTCAAATTTCAACCTGTCCATGAACTTGCAATTTTTACTGTGAAATCTAATTTCAACTGTTAAGTGTGTGTGCTATTATTTTATGGATTTGAAGTGTTTTGTTACCTTCTGACTAGCATCCTTACATGTTTTTAACTTTTTAATTCAAATCCTTCAAAATATATAGGTGAATGTGTCTGGAATAATCAATTAGTATATATAAATAAGGAACATTTTGTATGTAGACAACTTCACATGACGATTTCCTTGTTACTGTACTGATGGAATTATCCGCTGTCATGTACTTTTTAACTAGTGAAATAAACAAATTATTATTATTATACGTAAGGAACGTTTCAATTTGATCATCTGACAAAACTTTTGACTTCTTTGGTTTATAGTTGTCACTTTGACGTTTCAGGAAAGCACGTGATTTCGAAAATTTTGTAATATCAATATCTTTTTCTGTACTGAGTGTGTAGCTCTCAGGATGGAGTCATTTGACCATAACGTAGATGCCTTCAACTTTGTAGATAAATTGGAAAAGTATGCAATCATGACATTTTTAGATCCGGAGGTCGTCTTTTTTTCTTGGTAATAATCCATGAAACGTTTGTAAGCGTATTCATATTTTGCCATGGATTTATTTGGCAATAAACTTAAGATTACATTTTCAGCAGCATTCACTAACTCTGGTGGTGTCCCGCACATCTGGACATCATCATCACTCTCCATTTTGAATATTCTCAAATATTTTGTAGCGATAAGTAGATATTAAACCGAAATGAGTAGTGAATCTCTGACTTTTGTCACAACAATAAACAAACAGTGAGTGTCAAGGAAACGATTTCATAGGCAATAAGATGGCAATCAAAAATTGTTATGCATTTATAAAAATTCCTCAATTTATGATATGTGGATTGCGATTTCAAAAAAAATCGTATGTGTACCTCGTAGAAAAAGCACAGACCAGACTTCAATGTTCGTTGGCCTCGACGCTTCGGCCACCAATTTACATTGTCGTCCGGGTGTGTGTTGCTTTTACTACTACACACACAATGTACTATTGTAATAGTGAAGGCATTATGTTGATATATTATTTCAATCAGGAAATGATTATGCTCGAAAAATTTAAATTCTGTATTTTGTGTAGAATTTTTAAATATGGAGCAAAGAGTGTTTATCGAAAATGTTTCGAATATAATTGAGATGTACGAATGAAAAAAAAAACAATTGATAAAAACAAAGCCTGTGTTATGTTTATGTGCCTGGTTCAAAGAATCACATTTATAATATTGGTCCTTATCCGAAAGACTGGAAATATTGTTTGTTAATATTCAAAACATATCGTAAGGAATCACTACTCGCACTATTGAAAATATAGGGCATTTTGATTGATATGTGTGATTCTTCCAAACAGCTACAAGTCGTTTTGCCCCTTAATAAATTGTTACTGCATAATCCAGTAGCTTCTCTTCGAAACTAACGACCCATGAGAATATAATTCATCGACTCGTTAGCTCGTCTATCGCCTTTTGTGCTTAGTTACCCAAGTAATTACCCGCTGTTTCAGGTGATTATAGTAACAAGTACGTTGGCAGATGTTTGCCAGCAAACTTGATCTCTCCGGTTACGATTGTCGACACTTCTAATCATTGCCGATGTGCGATGTTGAACTAGTTCATCTGTGGTTCGATTCGACTCCGGCGAAGCTTTCACTTGTTTATCCTATGTATTTTGTTATTTCATTGGATACTCCGATTGGCTGGGAATGCTCCATCGCAGAGTTAGCAAATCATGTATTTTGTTCCTTTTTCCAACTGGAGAATCATCCACTATTTTTTTTATATCGAGTGACATGCAGATATATTCTTTGAAGACAGTATTTACTCATAATATTATGACTCGATCGCATTGGTAAGATTTCAGTTATTCGTTTTTTTTTAATCTCATGTAGGTATGAGTTGTAATCATAGGATATTGATTGGAATGTTTCAGTAATAATTTAAAATATTTGGAAGCATGTAAAATCCTCAGTATTCACGTAATCGATACTTTACGGCTGGAACTGCAACGTTGTAGTGGATGTTGATTTTGTGAATGAATTATCCTGAAGAACTGAGTTTAATTGACTGATGTTTTTTGATAACGTGTCTTTCACGGTGTTTATGTCCCAATTTTGTACATGATAAACTTCTCTTTTCCAAGCTCAAATATTATGGATGTTCAGCAACGTCATCAATATTTTGAATTCCCACTAGGGCGACCAATATCAGAAGGTGCCTGTTGACGTCAAACCTTCATCTCTTAAAAGTGTAATATCAGGAGTACCCCAAGGCTCAATTCAATAAATTGACAAAGAGGCGTTGTTTATGAACATTGCTTTTCAGGTAATACCATAAAGAAAAATCACACGCCGCTAGGTCTGGAGACCTAGCAGGCCAAGGATTACCTGAATATCGACCTATCCACTACTAACCAAACTCATTGTTCAACCACTCCCGCACTTCATTCGTAGAATACATAGAAGCCCCATCTTGTTGAAAGAATAAACGAATCCGCTCTTGTAGATGTAGATATCTCGGTCCGTAAGAAGTTCAAATACCGTTCGCCATTTAAACTTTGTCTGAAAAAGAAGAAACCTACAATTCTCTCATTCAAAATTCCACACCATACATTCACTTTGAAACTATATTGGTCCTTGGCTCCAATAATAAAATTAGGATCTGCCCACCATCTACAATTTCGAGAACTGACGACATTATCCTGAAGAACTGAGTTTAATTGACTGATGTTTTTTGATGACGTGTCTTTCACGGTGTTTATGTCCCAATTTCGTACATGATGAACTTCTCCTTTCCAAGCTCAAATATTATGGATGGTCAGCAACGTCATCAATATTTTGAATTCCCACTAGGGCGACCAATATCAGAAGGTGCCTGTTGACGTCAAACCTTCATCTCTTAAAAGTGTAATATCAGGAGTACCCCAAGGCTCAATTCAATAAATTGACAAAGAGGCGTTGTTTATGAACATTGCTTTTCAGGTAATACCATAAAGAAAAATCACACGCCGCTAGGTCTGGAGACCTAGCAGGCCAAGGATTACCTGAATATCGACCTATCCACTACTAACCAAACTCATTGTTCAACCACTCCCGCACTTCATTCGTAGAATACATAGAAGCCCCATCTTGTTGAAAGAATAAACGAATCCGCTCTTGTAGATGTGGATATCTCGGTCCGTAAGAAGTTCAAATACCGTTCGCCATTTAAACTTTGTCTGAAAAAGAAGAAACCTACAATTCTCTCATTCAAAATTCCACACGATACATTCACTTTGAAACTATATTGGTCCTTGGCTCCAATAATAAAATTAGGATCTGCCCACCATCTACAATTTCGAGAACTGACGACATTATCCTGAAGAACTGAGTTTAATTGACTGATGTTTTTTGATTACGTGTCTTCCACGGTGTTTATGTCCCAATTTTGTACATGATAAACTTCTCTTTTCCAAGCTCAAATATTATGGATGTTCAGCAACGTCATCAATATTTTGAATTCCTACTTGGGCGACCGATATCAGAAGGTGCATGTTGACGTCAAAGCTTCATCTCTCTAAAGTGTAATATCAGTAGTACCCCAAGACTCAATTCTGGGTCCTCTCCTGTTTTTGTTATTCACTGCCGATATTTTTTCTCATGTTAAACATTGCCAGGTACAAGCATTTGCTGACGACATTCAGTTATATCATTGTATTGCAACTAATAATATCATAGTATCCCGAAAACGAATAAATGACGACCTCCAAGTTATAAACACTCTGTCTGACAAACACAATTTGGAGCTGAATCCTGGCAAATGCCATGTCATGTTCTTCGGAAACTAAAACCAAAGGCAATATGTTAAAGATCACATGAAACTCAATATAGGAGACCAAATACTCAAATCGGTCGACTCTGCAAAAAACTTAGGTATCATTTTCGGTGAAGATTGGAAATTCAATGCACTTATAAAACAGCTTTCGATACAGTCCTATGCCACTCTCAAAGTTCTCTATCCATATAGACAAAGCTTGTACCCTAGTACAAAAAAGCTTCTTTCCCAATCACTTATACTATCTATCCTCAATTATGGAGACTCTGTTTATGGCCCCTTCTTGGATTCGGCAAACCAATCCAAAATACAACGCGTACAAAACTCTTGTGTTCGCTTCATCTCCGGGATACGAGAACTCGAACACATTTGCCAAGCTCGTGCCAGTCTTGGCTGGGTACCTATGTCTGTTCTCAGGGAATATAACTATTTCAAAATCACCTACACAGTATTGAAATCGGAAACACCTGTTCCTTCATTCAATGAATTGACAAAAAAATTAGAACTCCATTCTTTTAACCTTTGAACTAATCGAAACCTACAAATCCCTCGTCATTCGTCAGCCGTGTTCAGAAAATCCTTCTTCTACTCAGCTGTATTTAACCACAATACGATTATGAAAGACCTCCTTAAATTCTCAAAATCCACTGAAAGCAAAACTCAATATGTGATCAGATTAATTCAATTTTATTTCCCACTATGTTGCTTGTATATGTATACTATAAACAATTTATACCATCACACAATCTATATTAATGTTCAGTTACACTCTATTCTTATAATGCTCAATAAGTTAAGTGTAAGAGTAGCTTTGGCTTAACTTCGCCTATTATGTTAAATTGAAATACTATATAAAAGTCGATTATTATTATAACATAGGGATGCATATCTGAAAACACCTTGGCAAGTCCTGGAGAGAATTGGATTGTAATCAATTCGGTTGGTTAAGGATCCATCTGCTTTTTTTTTCTCTCGAAAATATTAAATCTTGCATTTTGATGTCTACTTTCCTCTCCACGCAAGCTCATATGCAACAATATGATAACATTTTCTTTGTAACTCAGCTAGGGTCTCCCCATTTCACAATTTTATGATTTTGGAAATTTTCGTTGTTGTAAATGCCAAGGAGCTTTGTTTTTGTTTCTTCAGATTTATCTGCATCTGTTTTCTCTTGGTGTTTTCGCGTCTCTGGCTTCCCTAAACTCCAGATCGCTAAAAGGATCTATAGATCGGTCAAAATCTGTGGAATATTTCTCTTGAATTCTTTTAGCGGTCACATTCCACATTGTTTTGATGACAAATTCCATGTAATCTTCGACTTCGACCTTTTTCAACCCAGTCCTGGAAACTGGGCAACGTTCCCGATTCAAAGTGGATTCTGAAAGACTGTAGGTACTGCCCAGCTTTTCAAAATTCTTCAAAATATTTTCAAATTGAACTGCTATTGGAGCGAGTACTACCGGGACAGCTGTTCACTCCCTATTGATGGTTATTAATGGGGGCGATTAATATTCGAGGTTATTTATCGCCATTTTAATATACGACCTGTTTACAATAAAATTTCGTCGACCTCGTTCCTGGGTTCAAAGTTAAATTCTCGATTTGCTATCTAAACTTATGATATTTGGATTTTTAAATACATAAATTTGACAGCGCGAAGGTGATATGATGGATTAGTAGAGAAATCGACAATCAATTGGTTAACCTGTGGTAGAAGTCCATTGTATCTCGAAGTGGAGTGATATGATTTTACGAAGTAGAAAAACTCAAAGTCGTCTCCACAATTCAATATTGCAATCGATTAGTTAAATGTTGGTGAAAAGGTATAAAACCATCGATCTGACATGTTTCGTACCTCTATAGGTTCATCATCAGCGGAGTTTGAAATTCTACAATAAAAGAAGAGCAAAGAAGTACTGCATTACCTATGGTTTTACTCCTTTGCTCTTCTTTTATTGTAGAATTCCAAACTCCGCTGATGATGAACCATAGAGGTTTGACACATGTCTGATCGATGGTTTTTGACCTTTTCACCAACATTTAACCAAGCGATTGCAATATTAAATTGTGGAGACGACTTTGAGTTTTTCTACTTCGTAAAATTAATTGGTTATTAATGGTCGATACAGTGTTGGTAAACCCACCTCTGCACAGGGACCTATATGCCTACACAACAGATGAATCTACAGAAACAGCATCACACCAACTCGTAGAGAAAGTGCAAACTGCTCTGGAAAACAAATAGGTCTTGCAGGGTGTATTCCTAGACATCGAAGGAGCATTCAATCTCAAGGGCATTGAGTAGAAAAGGCATCAATGAGACCTGCTGCAGGGGAATAGACTGCATGCTGAGAGGAAAAATAATCTACTCCTCTGTGGTAGGAGAAACACTGGTAGCTAAAGTCACCAGGGGTTGTCCGCAAGGGGGTGTACTTTCTCCGCTGCTCTGGAACCTGGTGGTGGAAGACCTGCTAATCACACTAGAAGGGCATGGACAAAAAACACTTGGGTACGCAGATGACATAGTCATCATAGTCCAAGGAAAATGCAACAACACGGTTAGGGAGAGAATGCAAAGGTCCCTAGATCTGGTCAGGACATGGATAAATGAAGAGGGGTTCAAATATCAGCCCCTCTAAATCAACCATAGTAGCTTTTACTCGAAGAAGGAAGCTAGAAAGCCTGGAACCCTCAACCTTCCAAGGGACCAATATCCAGTTGTCGGGGGAAGTAGAATATCTCAGGGTTGTGGAACCAACAACTGGCAGAAGTAAAGAAGAGAGCTGAGGTGACACTAATGGTAACCAGACGAGCACACGAAAAAACATGATGACTAAGTCCCAAATCAAGTATTGGACATACAATACTGGGGTGAAACCCATGATCACCTATGGATCTTTGGTATGGTGGACAAAAAATAGCCGTGTCTGAGTTGAGCACGGTCAAAGTCTTGCCTGCCTCAGCATAACGGCATAAGGCTACAAAACACCAGCAACAGATCGGATCACAACTAGATAAAGGAAATAGTTGAACTCAACATTTTTGAAGTGAAACCAACAGACCACTCCTAGATACTTCTTCAACACGAACTCCGAAGTGATCATACAAGACCGAAGGGAATGGACAGACGACACCATCAAGGGCAAACCTGCAGAGAGGATCTGGTATACAGACGGATCCGCGACAAAGGAAGGAACTGAGGAAAGAAACTCCCGAATGAGCATCTCACTGGGAACATATACTTCCGTATTCCAAGCGGAAATGTACGCAAGCTGAGACTTGAGGAAAGTGTACAACAAACGGATCAAAATATGCACAGACAGCCAGGCATCACTAAAGGCTCTCACGAACCCAGGAGTGACATCAAGACAGGTATGGGAATGCCAAGAAGAACTCAGTGTCCTAGCAGGACACAACAAAATAACTGATGTGGGTTTCAGGACACTGTGGCATCGACGGCAATGAAAAAGCTGATGAACTAGTCAGTATGGGCTGATCAACTTCATATATTGGCCCAGAACTTGCACTCGGAGCGTCAAAATCAGCCATCCGAGGCTGCGTACTGGAGTGGGTCAACAAAGAGAGCGCTGGAAGGAAGCGCCTCTCATGCACCACATGAAAATATATATTTAAGAACCGTCGAAACAAAGAACTGAAGAACTGATCAAGATAAGTAGGAACCAAGGAACAAACAATAACTTTTGTCATAGCCCAATGTAGGGACACCTGCACAAAATGGGGCTGTACAACGGGAAACTTTCCTGCAGACAATGAGACAAAAGAACATATATTGTCGGAATGCGAGGCGATAGACCGCAGAAGACAAGCAATATTCGGACAGCCAAGGCTAACCCCCGAAGAGTACAGTATCCAACCGGTGAAGAACCTGTACAGACTGATACAGGGGACTAGAGTTATGGGGTGGGTGCTGTGAAAAAAAACCGGAAGGCACAAAACTCCAAGAGGCTGAGGTGCAGCGGGCGATAAGACCAGCATCCGAGGAAAAAAAGGAAACTAAATTGTGTCTTATTTATTGATTTCCTCCGCGGACGTGTATTCGCATTCATTCAGCATTAGTTTTTTATAGAGAAATAAAAGGTCCTCTAATCACTCAAGAGTTGTCCAATCAACTTAATATTTTTCAGATGTCAAATATCAATGAATACTTGAGAAGCAAAACCAGCAATCAATGATAGTATCAGTTAGTTCCAATCTAATTTCCCTAATTGCAAATCGTCCAAAGCAACTTCATATTTTTTTAGTCAAATATCAAGAATGCCATGAACCAAATCCATGCACTCGATTGCTAGGTAATGAGCAACGTTCTAATATTGATGATCGAAGTTTCCGAAGTTCTAGTCTCGGTGCGATAACCTTTTTTCTGAGTGAAGCAGTTCAGTGTGATTTGAATTTCGCGTTGCGTTAGTTATTACTGATAAAATAATAATAATAATAATGTTTATTCAGTTTATGACATATAGATTACAAGAAGTATAGCATATAGATTATAAGAAGAATATAAGTATCAATTATAAAGTTATACAAGTATCATAAAAAAAGAAATTTCCTCTGAATAAACAAGGAAGACCCACAAAAGGAAGACCTTGAGCGTGGGTATATAGCAATATTTTGGTACATTTACTACATATAAATATAAAATTATACTAGAAGAATAGAAAATTATTAAACAATTATCTCTAAATAAAAATCCCACAAGTATATAAGTGTCACAATATAGTACTATATAAAATATAAAATTATACAAGTGTCATTAAGAAAAAAAAGATTCCTATGAATAAATATGTAAGAACAAAAAAATAAAAGTTGATAGAGGATAATTATTATTAAAATTTTTTTTATCTCTAAATAAAAAATCCCACAAGGAAAAAGCCTTGAGCGTGGGTATATCTATGGAGTGAAACAATTATTTTATTTGCAATTTCATAAGTTGAATGTCACAAAAGCAGAATTGTTCGAGATTCAATATAAAGGAGTAACATAAACTAGAACAGTCGTTGTATAAGCAATAGATCACAATTAATAGTCAGTATCATAAAAAAGGGATGATTTCCTGTAGAAGTTGTGTAAAGTTCGCTACTTTTCCACGAAGTATTAGTTAGTTAGAGTCTTAAAAGGATGAATCAGTAAATTTTAATTAGTTTGTTCTATTAAGTTAGTGGCGTATTGTTGTCCCAGTACAATAATGTGAGTTCTCAGTAATTTTTTGAATTTGTATGGATTAGTGGTATCTTTAATATTGTGTGGTATGGTGTTATAGCATTTTGGAGCTAGGATGGAGTAAGAGCGTTGTCCAATTGCTTTTTGCGCTAGCGGTACAAGCTGTGACTTCTTTTGTCGAGTGCTGTACGAATGCTTGGGATAAGAGAAATTTTTTGATTTGTGGTATCTTTCAACCGCTTTAAAGTAATATAGTTGACGTATATCTAACACCTCTGTTTCCAGAAAAAGTTCTTTGGATGAGAATGTTCTTTTTTTCTTATAGATGATTTTGAGGTGATATTTCTGTAAAATTTGAAGTGGATGTAAATGGCTCTTCAATGCACTTCCCCATGTGACCAACCCGTATCTCATGTGGCTTTCGATTAAAGCATGGTATAGGGTTTTTAACTGTGGTATTGTTAGAATTGTACTCAAGTATTCAAATTTTGATAGCATTGATCTGAGTTTTTTACATACAAAGTTGATGTGTACATTCCACTTCATATGTATGTCAAGATATATTCCTAAATATTTAATTTTGGTTTCCATTTTGATGTCGTATGTCTGACTGCCATCTCGGATAGAGAGTTGATCAAAGAGTGGAATTGTGGTGGTATTGCAACAAAATGGCAAGTAGCATGTTTTTTCGATATTCAAAGTTAATAGTTTGTATTTCAACCATTCGTGTATTGTGCTGAAGTCCAATTCTGCTTTTTGTTTGAGTTCTGGCCACGTATCTGCAGTATATAGGACTACCGTATCATCAAGCAAATCCCACAATGGTACCATTCGACGCAATAGAGAACAAGTTATTCACATATATATTAAATAATATTGGGCCGAGGACACTACCTTGAGGGACACCATATTGAATTGGGAGGTTGTCGCTGTTTATATTTTCTATTCTTACAATTTGATTTCTGTTTTCCAAATAACTTTTAAATAGTCTGTTTTCGATTCCACGAATTCCAATGTCTTCGAGACTTTCTAGTAGTAATCTGTGACTCACTGTGTCAAATGCCTTTGACAAGTCAAGGAATACTCCCAGGCATGGTTTTCCCGCATCCATTGCATCATATATTTTTTCCGTTAGAAGTAAGATTGCATCTTCCGTTGAACAATTTTTTTTAAATCCGAACTGGTTGTCTGAGATTATTTTATATTTTTGAAGGTAAGAATTCAAGCGATTTGCTATGATCCTTTCAAGGATTTTTGACAGGGTGATAATTAAAGATATAGGCCGGTAATTTGTCACGATAGTTTCGTCACCTTTTTTGAAAATGGGTGTGACTACACTTTTTTTGAAGACGGTAGGCCATATGCCGTTCTCCATACATTTGTTGAATATGTAGATCAAAGGGATTTGTTATGTACTGCGCAACGAGTTTCAAGGTTTCTGCTCTTATTTCGTCATATCCGGGGGCTTTCTTCAACTTCAGGTTGTTAATAATGTCAACTATTTCGTTTTCATAAGTGGGAGTTAGGACAAAACTATTTAAAAGGGTGGGCCGATGCGGAATATAATCAGGATTTTGAAGTATATCACTGGCCAGTTTGAAGCCGATTTCTGTGAAAGTTTTATTGAAATAGTCTGCAATTTGTGTTTTATCTTCAATAATATTGCCAGAATCATCCTGTAATTTATTTATGGTGGTGTTTTTTTGTTTAGATTTACTTATTTCATTTACTATGTTCCATAGTTGTTTCGTGTTGGATTGATTCTGCGTAATTTGTTTTTGGTAATATTTATATTTTTGCTCTTTTATTAAACTGACTAGCTTATTTCTATATTTCTTATATCGTGTTTTGTGGTCCTGATTCTCTGGATATTTTTTCACAATTTCAAAAAGCTTGTTTTTTGTTTCTATTGATTTTATGATACCGTTGGTAATCCAAGGTGTAATTTTTTTGTTTTTCCGATTTATTCTAGAATTAATTGTAGACTGCTTAATATTCGATAAGATTGTCTCTAAAAATGTTTCAGTTGCAGCATCGACAGATTCAGCTGAATAAACTGCATACCACGTTTCTTGTTTTAGTATTCGACGAAGTTTAGAACTATTTATATGTTTTTTCTATGTACACTTATTTATTTTTGGTCGAATTTCATTGAGTATAATTTGTAAAGCTGTGCTGTAATGATCGGTTATTTTTGTTTCTGTTATAATGGGTAGGATATGATCACGTATTGCACATATTTTGGATTTGAAAAAGATGTGGTCTAAACAACTTTTAGTATTTCCTTGGACTCTTGTAGGACTGTTTATAGTTGATCTATAGTCAAACTCATTCAGGACGCTCAAGTAGTCGTTTACTGAGAGATAAGTGCCATGTGAAGTGGAATGAATAGAAAAATCGAATTTAAACGGTTTTCTTCACATAAAGGATTCAATATAAAATTGAACCAGAAAATGGTAGATCTCAGGTGAAAAACAACTACTTTCCTGGCAAATACCACGCAGAACGTTGAATGATATTCACCTGAAAATCCATGCATACTTCCATATAATATCAATGGACATTGAATGCAAATGTTTTCTTTCTGATAAGCTCGATTATGTTTAATTTATGTCGTGTTCACCTAACAATCCGCATACCGGTTTCAGGCTTTGGCCTCATCAGTACGGAGTAGTCAACCAGCCAAAGGTCCAAAGAACTCTGGCTGAAGTGAGACACAACGTAAACAAACCCATCAGCGACCTTGTAACACCTATAGGTACGCCGGAAAGATAAACTTTAACTGGAGGTAACTAGTGACAGAAAGAAACACTCCGAAAATCTCCCTCGATAGGTTTCTAAATAAAAGATGCCTTCTCAGTAGGAGTGGCAAGCCCGTCTAGCATATAGTAGAGTAGTGCCATGAAGTGGAGAATAGAAAAATAATTTAAACGGTTTTTTCACATAGGATTCAATATAAATTGAACCAGAAAATGGTAGATCTCAGGTGAAAAGCAATACTTTCCTGGCATACCAGCAGAACGTTGAATGATATTCACCTGAAAACCATACATATTTCATATAATATCAATGGACATTAATGCAATGTTTCTTTCTGATAAGCTCGATTATGTTTAATTTATGTCGTGTTCACTAACAATCCGCATACCGGTTCCAGGTCTTGCCTCATCGTACGTAGTCAACCAAGGTCCAAAGAACTCTGGCTGAAGTGAGATACAACGTAAACAAACCATCATCGATCTTGTAACACCTATAGGTACGCCGGAAAAGATAAACTTTAACTGGCGGTACCTAGTGACAGAAAAAACACTCCGAAATCTCCCACCTCGATAGGTTTCTAAATAAAAGATGCCTTCTCAGTAGGAGTGGCAAGCCCGTCTAGCATATAGTGAGAGATAAGTGTCACTAGGTACCGCCAGTTAAAGTTTATCTTTTCCGGCGTACCTATAGGTGTTACAAGATCGATGATGGTTTGTTTACGTTGTGTCTCACTTCAGCCAGAGTTCTTTGACCTTTGGCTGGTTGACTTATCCGTACTGATGAGGCCAAGAAGCCTCGAAACCGGTGTGCGATTGTTAGGTGAACACGACTAAATTAAACATAATCGAGCTTATCAGAAAGAAACATTTGCATTCAATGTCCATTGATATTATATGGAAGTATGCATGGATTTTCAGGTGAATATCATTCAACGTTCTGCGGTATTTGCCAGGAAAGTAGTTGTTTTTCAATGAGATCTACCATTTTCTGGTTCAATTTATATTGAATCCTTTATGTGAAGAAACCGTTTAAATTCGATTTTTCTATTCATTCCACTTCACATGGCACTTATCTCTCACTATATGCTAGACGGGCTTGCCACTCCTACTGAGAAGGCATCTTTTATTTAGAAACCTATCGAGGTGGGAGATTTCGAGTGTTTTTCATCTAGGTACCGCCAGTTAAAGTTTACTTTTCCGGCGTACCTATAGGTGTTACAAGATCGATGATGTTTGTTTACGTTGTGTCTCACTTCAGCCAGAGTTCTTTGGACCTTTGGCTGGTTGACTACCGTACTGATAGGCCAAGAGCCTGAAACCGGTATGCGGATTGTTAGTGACACGACATAAATTAAACATAATCGAGCTTATCAGAAAGAAACATTTGCATTCAATGTCCATTGATATTATATGGAAGTATGCATGGATTTTCAGGTGAATATCATTCAACGTTCTGCGTGGTATTTGCCAGGAAAGTAGTTGTTTTTCACCTGAGATCTACCATTTTCTGGTTCAATTTTATATTGAATCCTTTATGTGAAGAAAACCGTTTAAATTCGATTTTTCTAGTCGTTTACTGTTCCATTTTCTTCATCGAGCAGATCGATATTGATATCGCCTATAAAGAGACTACATAATCCATTATTAGTGCTGTGGAGTTTGAGATACTCGTGTAGATCATCTACGAATTCACAGGTATTCAACGACGGGGATCTGTAGTAAACTGTTATAACTATGCATTTTTTGTTGGGGAGTTGCACTGTTGTCTCAATAGTGTTGCTGGCTCCTAGTTGTAATATTTTATTACTACTCATAATATCCAGTGAAATCGTAATTATGTCATTTACTTTTTCCTTTTCACAGCAGCTATCCGTTTCTTTCTTCGCTCCAATTTCCAGGCTGATTTTTAAAAGTGTAAAATTTTCACAAACTTTTTTTTCCATTATATGTGCAGTTCACAACATAGTAAGTATTGCGATCCATTTCTTTCTTGAGCTCATAAACAGCGAAAAGATAAGACCGCGAATTTGACGTAGAATTATCAAATTAAATTTGACAGTCCCGATATGTTTCAGATTTCTGCCACGTGCAAGACAATATGTTTGACTGTTTCCACAAAGCACTTCGCACATAGCCAATACTGTTAATATACAGTGTCCGTCAGAAAGTTGGCAACATATGGGAAAAAAATTGTTATTGAAATTTCTGGAAAACTCTGATGACGGTTCGTTTCTGCATGTCTGACAACTAAGAAATCCGTTGCGACTTATATCACGTGACCTCAGATTTAGCGGGAATTTTGAGAAAAAGTTGTCTGAGCTGCCGAAAAATGGGTCAAACTGACAAGATATCGAAAAAAAAAATCGAGAAAATGTGTTTGGAATCCAACGACGACCTCAGTACCACTTTTGATGCATATTGAAAAAAAAAAAACAAAAATACCATTTTATTTCTCCACCCCTACAGAAAATTATACATTCTTGTTTCATCTGGATACAGGCTTCAATAACCTAAATCACATAGGTCTGGGTCAAAACTAATGAAATATTTATGGAATAGACATTTTTCGGAAGATTAATTATGAAAACACTATTTGGTCTTGTCACTAAGTGTAGTCATGCCCTGTTCATTGATGCACATGAGCCTATTCAATATTCTCATCCCGTAAATAAGATTTAAACCAGCTAATATTTGTAATTATAACTCAATAATACATTATTTATCCTAATTGAATTTAGTATTGTTTAGGTGGATGTGGAAAAATAAAAATAAACTCAATAAACAAACAATGTACAATTTTTCAAAATTCTACGTGACCACCTTCGCGCTCCATACATAGAATTGTTCTGGAAAACATTTCGCGTCGAACATTTTTCGACATAGTTCTGTTGATCAGTGATGCACAATTCATTATTAAAATTTTCAAATGTTCTACATTTCGAAATTGGCGTTGTTTATGAGCATTGCTTTTCAGGTAACCCCATGAGGAAAAATCACACGGCGTTAGGTCTGGAGACCTAGCAGGCCAAGGATTACCTGAATATCGACCTATCCACTACTAACCAAACTCATTGTTCAACCACTCCCGCACTTCATTCGAAGAATAAATAGAAGCACCATCTTGTTGAAAGAATAAACGAATCCGCTCTTGTAGATGTAGATATCTCGGTCCGTAAAAAGTTCAAATACCGTTCGCCAATTAAACTTTGTCTAAGAAAGAAGGAACCTACAATTCTCTCATTCAAAATTCCACACCATACATTCACTTTGAAACTATGTTGGTCCTTGGCTCCAATAATGAAATTAGGATCTGCCCACCATCTACAATTTTGAGAACTGACGACATCATTCGAGGTAAAAGTTGCTTCGTCAGAAAATAGCACATTTTCTGAGAAATCACGATTGTCTTCTAACTTTCCTGGAACCAAACACAAAAATAAAATCGAGCGTCACCATCCCTGTCTCGCAGTACTTGCACAAATTTTGTTCTGTATGGTTGAAAGTGATGTTGCTTTAAAATTCGTCTAACAGAGGTTTGAGATATTTCTGCCTTTTCTGCCATACTTTTGGTGTCTCGGTGACTGTTAGTAAAACATTGTTTACATTATTTTAATTATTTACAACAGGCTTAACGAGAACACTTTTATATTTGTATTCAACCGAACCAGTTTCCTTAAATTTTTGCAATATCTTTGCAACCACAGTAAGATGCAAATTTTGGTCTGGATGCCTTCCATTGAAAATTTCAGCTACTTTTCTCGTGCTATGATAATTTTCGCCATATAGCAATACTATTTCTATGTTTTCTTGTATACACAGTTTTGGAGCCATTTCTATTGATAGATTGGAAAACACAAAAACTGATGAGGAACGACAACTCCAAGTTATTGTTACATTTGTTATTGTTACAACAAAAGAAGATCTCTTTTAAAAGCCGCCTTATTGTATTCATTTATTTATTTATTTATTTATTGTGGGATACAAACAGGACTAGCCCAAAAAAAATGTATCCTCTAAGTAGTTATAGAAATTACAATGAAAGAAAAAAAATATTAGTATTATATGAGAATTATAAGAAAAATAATTATGAGAAAATAGTTATTGGAAATACAAATATATGTGATGAAGATTTATAGGAAAAACTATTGTTTGAGATACAACTTGGCAGATATTCAGTGGTACTCTAATTGTAAAAAGTGCGTTTTCAGAATGTTTTGGAATTTGTAGAAGCTATTTGCAGATATGTCGATGCTGGTGGAACTTGACAATATATTGTAGGTCTGTGTTATCCTGTGTAGAGGGGAGTTCAGAAAATAGTTTGTTTTTGCCTGCTCGGTAAAGAATAAAAGAGTTTGGCGAGTATTATAGACTGGTGTAGCATATCGAACCTGAGAAACTATTTCGATTGCATCAATTTTGCTATTTACGACTTTATAAAGTAATTTCACATCTGCAATTTTCCTCCGGTGCGCGAGTGAGATGAGATTTAGTTCTTTTCGAACGTTACACCTTTCATTGATATGAGGAGAGCATTTTCTATTTACATGATCAATGAATTTATTTTGAATACTCTCAAGTTTTTGGGCATAAATATTTTAAAGAGGGATCCAGATTACTGAGCCATAAGTCAGAACGCTGTTAACGTAGGACATATACAGTGTTCTGAGGGTTCTGGGATTTCTCAGTTCATAGCAGGATCTGATTATAAAGCCCAGCATCTTGTTAGCCTTCTTGGAGACGCTACATAAGTGCTGGTCAAATAACAATTTGGAGTCGAGGACTATACCGAGGTCTTTTACTTGCTTGACGGTTTCTAGCTTTTCATTTGAGATTTCATATGAGGTTGGTATTATTGTTGAGTTTCTGCTGAAGGTAATGTGGTAGCGTTTGGTTAGGTTGAGGTAGAGGCTATTGTCTTTACAGTACTCAGAAAGCCTATCTAGATCTTCCTGAATAAGTATCGCATCGTTAGGGCAAGTGACAGGAAAAAATACTTTAAGGTCATCTGCGTACATGAGAAATCTGGAGGAGTGAAAACACTCGCTTATATCATTAAAATAGATGTTGAACAGCAGGGGTCCCAAATGAGATCCCTGAGGAACGCCAGACGTAACCAGAACATTATCTGATTTTTGATTGTTCATAGTAACTGTTTGGTACCTGCCTCTGACATACGAACTTAGCCATTCAAGAAGTGCTCCGTGCACACCAAATTTCGCAAGCTTCGAGAGTAAAATTGAATGATCGAATTTAAAGTCACTGAAGTTCAAATTCACTAACCAATATTAAATTTAGCAAGGATAAATAATGTATTATCAATTTCCAATTACAAATATTAGTTGGTTTAAATTTTATCTACGGGTTGAGAATATTGAATAAGCTCATGTGCATCAATATACAGGGCATGACTACACCTAGTGATAAGATAAATCGTGTTTTCATAATTAATCTCCCTCAAATATTTGATTAGTTTTGACCCAAACTCATGTAATTCAGGTTATTAAAGCTGTTTCCAGATAAAACAAGAATGTATAATGTTTCTTAGTAAGGGTAGAGAAATAAAATGATATTTTAGTTTTTTTTTCAATATGGCTCGAAATGGGCATTTGTCCTCGTAGGATTCCAAACACATTTTCTCAATAAATTTTTTCGATATCTTGTCAATTTGACCCGTTTTTTGGCACCGCAGGCAACTTTTTTTAAAATTCCCGCCATATCTGAAGTCACGTGATATAAGTCGCAATGGATTGTTCAGTTGTCAGACATGCAGAAACGAACCGTCATTAGAGTTTTTCAGAAATTTCAATAACAATTTTTTTTCCATATTTAGACACTGTATATTACTTATTTACATTTTTTAAAGCGATTCTCTCAGGTTATCCGAACTGATAACTTACATATTTCCCTCCCAAGTTACCAATTTTTTTTACTTCCAAGAAATAAAAAGGAATATAGATACGTTTCCAAAGAACATCTGGGGGTAAATATCAAATCCTGTTTCTCTGATCATTGTCACATGCACATGTAGAATACCAATATTTTCTTCGGTAAATAATGACGTTACTTGGTGGTCTAACTAAAGATCCAGCAAGAGTTTTTTCAATGTGTTAGTAACGAATATTTAGTATTCTTCAAATGATTGAAGGAATGAAAGGTATTGATGAATTTTTTTGTCATCCAAATCAATTAAATCTTCCATACTTTGAAGATCAAAATATCAGCTGTAACGGTTGAACAACCAACATTCTTCCATATCAGATTCCGAAACAAAATATATCCAAGTACGCGCGCCATTCAAATCACTGTCGAAACAAAAGACGGCGACCACATTTTATAGACGTCGGCATATGTGTAACAAAAGACTGTTTTGGAATCAGGAGTTGCAGTTACTTTTATTTTCATGTCATAAAGTCGAACGACAGCTACCAAATCAACGAGTCGCATCGTTTGGTCGACATGCCGAAATTAAATTAAAAATATGGGAGCGACCCACCCTGAAGCTATACGAAAATGGGCATATTCTTATCTGATGCCAGCAATCGAAAATAAAATGAGTTTTTATTGCCTGCGAAATGTGCTGGGGGAAAATACCAAATATGGGGAGCTAATGAAAACAAAGTATAGATAACGATTTGATGTTCCCCAAAAATTTTACAAACAACAATAAATATCATTTTTTATAGGTGAGAATACGATATATACAGTGTATTTGAAAACATTTTCTTATTCGGGGATTTTGGATATTGCAATGATATTATAAAAACAATGGAATAGAAATTTTTGCAACCAGTTGGGTAATGAGCAAATTTGTGCGGAACGAGCGAAGTGAGTTCCCCAAAAGAAAGCTAGTTACGAAAAATAGGGTTTCCCAACGTATTTCACACAATATTTTTTCTAATTTTGATATGTGATCCTTCTTAATTCAAGTTGAAAATATAAAAAATATGTATTCAAAAAAACTGAATAACACGCTTCGAACGCATTAAACATTGAGGAAGAATTTTAATAGTCAAAAACTATCCCGAAAAGGATGGGGTGCTTTGAGAAACATAATACTTTTAGAGTAAGATCCCAGAGCCGGCAAACACACCTCATTTTAGCAAAGCGGAAATTTTGACTATGAATAGTTTGATATGTAGTTGAGAACGTGAGTGTACTTGCTAGCTTGAAATTGAGAAATGATTTAGTTTTCGGATAAATATTTAAATAAAAAAAAACAAATCCTTTCTTAATTTCGATGGAAAAAATAAAAAAAAATCGTCAGGCGTGGGGATTCGAACCCACTCCAGCTTCTGTTATCAGAGATTAGATCTTGCGCCTTAGACCGCTTGGCCAACTGGGCGATATTGATTGTCAAACGCATTACGATACTTCAACGTAAGTGAGGAAGTTTTTTATGTACTTTTATACCTGCTACCTGTAAAAAAGCCCCTCTTCCAAGCTAGCAGGTATGCATACGTTCTCAACCACATATACACTACTCATACTCAAAATTCCGGCTTTGCTAAAATGACGTTGGTTTTCCGGCTCTGGGATCTTGGTCTATTTTAATTGATATCGACAAAGCACCCCACGCTTTTTGGCATAGTCATCGAATATTAAAATGATTTTTTACTTTTTAGGGCGTTGAAAGCGTGTTCTCATTCTTGGAGAGACTTCCATGGAATAAACGGAAATTAATGCATAGAAAACTACGTTGTGAGCTGGGGTCAATATCACCAATTGTTCAAATTATGTTATTAATATTTATAATCAGTTTTTACCATATATATTATGTATTGAGTTGCCTCAAAATTATAACAAATTTTATTCCTGTATTTTTTGCAACTGATGGTGAATTTTACTTTTCATCAACAGTTGCAAAAAAAAATTATTTTCGCAACTGGTGATGGAAACACGTCAACGAGTTTTCAAAAGTGTCACTTTGAATGTGAAAATTAGAAAAAATATTTAAAACACGTGAGAAAATATTGACATCATAAAATGGATATCCATAATTGTTGAGAGGATGTTCATGGCAGAGGTGCATTCCTCTGCGACTAAATGATGAACTGCAGTCTCAACCTTCCATAAATTTAGAAGTATGCATTAGCGAATAATAGAACGAAGCCTGATTTGATTGAAAATATGAACAGGATGTTTATAAAATCAGATATGGAATCATTTTTATCGAGGATTCTTCAATTCACAGAAAGATCTTTTTATATTCAATTGAGCATGTTTCTCTTTCCAGAACGAAGCCTTATACAGTGGCCAGAGGGAATATTTTGAAATTAAAGAAAGATATCGAGAAAGGCCCAAACCAGTTTCGAGGCAAGATCGGGGGAACCAATATATCATATTAGCGAATCTCGATAATCTCACCCCTACTGCCCCAGCAACCACCACTTCGAAAGTTTAAATGGCAACCCTCCATGTATGATACATCATTGGAAAGCTCTCTTCGAAAATGTTTCTCAGTGATACCCAATTTTGGGGGTGTTGAAGTGATATTGTCAAAATACAAAAAAAAAATCTCAATTAACAAACTTAGACGAAATAATCCTAAAACAATTATACTCTTCGCATTGAGTAAATCCTTTCTTCCACTAAGTAAATAAACTAGTGTCGCGTACCGAAAAAACTGCAAAAACTGTAGAAATGAAAGTTATCGTAAAAACTCTAAAAAAAAGACTAAAGAGAAAATACACTCTGATTTTCGGAGACGATGAATTATACTCGATTCTACAGAAGATGACGTCAAATATACGAAGAGTCATGAGGAGATGTACAAGAAAATCAACGGAAAGATACAAACACAAAATGAGTCCAACAAAGAAAGAAGAAATGAAAAACAAAAGAACTCCATCACCTGAAAGCCCTACACTCAAATATATAGAAGAAAAACACTGCGATGAAATAAACTGTACGCTTCTCCCTGAATCTGCCCAGAAAAAACACATAATAACTATTGACAAAGAAAATGCATCTGAAAGATCACAAATGTTTTCGTGCCTGCCAGTCCCCAACTGACAACTGGACAAGTTCAAATATAAAATTTGAAAGATAACCCAGGATCACTACCATTGTAGCTGGGTGGAGCACAAATCCAAAATAGCATCTACGACTTTCTATATTACTACGATCTACAACCCATCACTCAAAAAATAGTTGAGATTAAATCCCAATACGAAGCCGTCTCCACGGATATTCACACTGTACTTAACTACTGGCCCCTACTTTCAGCGACCTACAAAATTTCCAATAAGGACTGCAACATCAACTCAAAACAGCTAGAGAGAAATCAAGACATTATATCTTTCCAATGGATTCAAAACGGGAATCATAAAAATATGGCAAACAATATGAAAATGCTATTGCTTCTTTGGAAAACAATGAAAGAAATATAATCAACATAAAAGCTTGAACACCAAAATCCTGGAGAGCTACAACAAAACCATATCCCTTTCAACACACAATCGAGACACCATTGCCGTATGAATGAAAAGGATTGAATCGGAGCTGAGCAAATTTATTTTTGACACCAATCACTATCAAATCAATTTAATTCTTCATGTCATTTCACAAAACCTGAATGATCTGGAAATGGCAGTATGATTTGCAAAGATAAACACTATCTACAATAATTTTATCAGAATGAAGGATTTGAGCTGGATGGCGAGAACAATGCTCACACAGCTTCCCTACTTTCGAGAAAACGATATCCAGATGTAATATGATCAAGATGGATGCCTACCGAATAAATATTTTATTCACCCGTCACAGTTCCATTTATTTCCTAGTCTTACCCAAAATATAACGATAATTATCCCTCCTGCTCTCTCACTTGCAACAAATTCGAACCTGTAACAGTACATAAACTTACCATGTGAACGAGTATTTATGTCAAGAAGAATTTCTGCAAGACACTGCAAAATTAATCTATTGTACAACCCATATGCTGGAGCTCTCAAACGAAGCGAACAGATGCGAACACATACCAGTATCAATGAATTCAACTATAACCCTTGAGATGTCAGAAGCCCACTAAATCGGGATATTCTATCAAAATAACTTTTTATCGACATTCCGCAAATTGCGTCCATTCATCATTGATGAATGTTATGTGCGGAAAATGAAAGATAATCATGTCCCGGTGTTTTTTACATATCCTTTCAAAGGCTTCTCATTCAACTCTTTATACCACTACCATACTCTGTTATTTATTCTGCTAATTATATTTTATATTATTTCGAATACCAGCCATAGTGAAACCTCTACATCATACCAAACTCCTCATTACAAGAATTATATATTATTTTGATGAACAACGAATAATATTATGATCGATACAGAACAAGGAGATTTTTTTTTGAAAACAGATGCCGTAGAGACAAACAAAGGAGTAATTGAAACAAAAACCGAGGAGCAGCACATCTACATAGTTGGCGCTAAAGAGAATGGCAGAAGACATCTTACTGAACAAATCACGACTTATTCGTATGAATTTGTTCGCATTCATCAAAACATCACTCTCCAAGGATAATCATTTATCTTTCGCTTCATGGTAATCAGTGGATTAATCCATCATTACACGTTCTCTGTACACTATCCAACGTGATCCACCTATGTTCGAACCCGAGTTTGAGTGGTACGGAACTCCAATTTACGATACTCTCATGGAAACATACATAGTTGGGTTGTATAGGCGAGTTCTCTATGTCTTTTGAGTCGTAAATTTATTATACTGGTTGTTCCAGTTTTACGGTGACAAAAATTCATTCAAGTGGGCTGATTTGAAAAAAAACACAGCTTTAGAAAGGCAACATAAAAATGATGATGATAAAGGTCTTTATAATTTTCAAGTAATATACATAGAAGTTATTATATCTTAAAAGTGAAAAAAACAGATTTCTGAAAATAAAGGGCGAAGTTCATTTTCTGCAGAGGAAACAGTAGCTTCACTACGAAAATGTTCTTCCACTTATCCCTGATACAGTGTGTCAAGGGGAACAATGCAGTATGTAGCCTACTGATTGACAATAGACAATGAGAGAAAAAGGATGATTATCTTTATACTTAACAGTTTTTTTGGGCAGCGAGGTAGAGAAATATTAAGACTTGTTTTTGAATAGTTCATTTTTATATTCAGATTGAAGCAAGTAATGCTGAGGTTCTTTATACTTTCAGGAACGGAGTTATACAACTGGTAAATTTGGTAAATAAAACAATTCTTTGGTATAAAGTAACTGCGTGATGAATTCTTCTATTTTGCATATTTAACCATCCAATCTATATTAATTTACGTGATATTATCTGGCTCCTTCTCACACCATGAATCAGCCTTAAACAGGAATTCTGCACTTTTTGAATTTTATTTTTATATACAGCTGTTAAATTCGGGCCATATACGGAGTCAGCGAAGTTGAAATGCGATAGAACTAATGCTTCATATAGTTTTATTTTGATGTTTCGAGGAAATGAATGCCTGTTTCCATAAATCAGTTTCAGTGAGCAATATGCACGATAAATCAATTGATTGACATGTTTTTCGAATCTCAAGTCTCTGTCTATGATAATGCCTAGGTTTTTAGCTTCTTCAACTATAGCGATCGATTCGTTGATAATTCCTATATTAATAGGAAACTGAAGTCTAGCCTGATTATACATAGAGCCAAATAACATAACTTTTGGTTTGGCAGAATTTATTAGAAAACAATGCTCAGAAGCCAACTTAATAAATGTCGCCAGTTCCTTATCAATAGTTTCATAAGCATTATCTGCTAACTGCGGAGGAAAATTATGATAGATCTGTGTGTCATCAGCATAGACGTGAATCTCACATTGTTCTAGGGATTTTATTAAATTGATGGTACAAATCGAGGAAAGCAAAGGGCCCAAAATTGAACCTTGTGGCACCCCGAGTTCAATTCCATAAATTCAGACTGTTTAGATTCAATTTCCACACACTGTTCACGATTGCTTAGATAATTTTGTATAAGGCCATAGGCCGTTTCTAAAAAACCTATACAGAGCAGAATATTGAGCATTAATTTAAAGTTGATAGTGTCAAATGCTCTGCTGAAATCTAGCAGTACCAAAATTGTACACTATCTTTATCAGTTGAGGCAATGATGTCGTCGACTATTTTCAGTAAGGCTGTAGAACAACTGTAGCCTTTACGAAAGCCAGATTGAACAGATGGATAGAAGTTATGTCTATTTGTGGAAAAAAATATATTTTCAATCAAGATGCAGATATGGACACATGTTTGGCTAACGCTAACTAAACTTGGATGAAAGTAGATTGTTTGATTCTATGTATGATGAAAAATTGACTCAAATCCTTAGGTCTACTTCCATCCCTAAAATAAATAGATATTCTGTCGATTGGGGAGCTTTATCCACTGTCAATGGCCGTACCTATAGAAAGCTGATAACATATTGGCCGACTGAGCCTATTGAATTGTATGTAATGTGAGGGGAACCTATTATCCAGGATCTTTCAAGGAAAGATGTGATATACAATAAATAATATAGAACACGAAACAAGAAGTCAAATTATTGACTTAGAGAAATATGTTATTTCTCAACAGCAGCTGTACGGAAAACGTAAATTCTGGAACAGGATATTTAGTAAAAAAATATCAGTAAAAATCAGCTTATATATGAATATTGATTATATGAAATGAACTTTCATGATACATTTGCCAACAAGGATGTAATAACTGTATTCGGCAAATATCAACGAAAAAATTGGTGAAGAAGCATCGAAATGGTATAAATCTAATACGACTAGCAGCCGACAAAAGCGTAATGGATGCCATCTTCGAGACTATTTAGAAGCAAAATTAGAAGGAGTACAGGAGAAAATACAGGAAGAACGGTGTTTTGCAAGGATGAGAACAGTTAACTTATGAACAATCAACAAATAATTGGTGTAGGGAAAAATATTTTAAAGACATTGTGGAGATGGAAGATAATGAGAAAAGTGGGGTATATCTGGAAGGGAAAGATTGGAGAGATACTATCTCCAACAAAATCCAAAATAGAATAAATTATAAAACGATTGAAAATGCAAGATATGTAAGGGAAATGTCGTGCGGAGTTAATGAAAAGGTGAAACGGTCTGATACATAAAATATATAAATTAATAAGGGATATGTGGCACCAAATAACAATGTCATAAGCACGGATACATGCCATTACAATACGGACACAGAAGAAGGGAAATAAAAGGTCGTGTAATAGCACTTCTAGATACAGTGGAAAATATTGTATAAGTACATAGCAATACAAAATAAGCTATAAAAATAAACGGGATCCATCTTGGGGAATTACCCAGTAGTCAGGAAGAGCCGATGGGTAATGGATCAAGTTTTCACTTTAATGGAGCTCCGAACATGAAATATGTGATTTCTGTTGACTTATAAATTGCTTGTGACTCAAGGAAATGATTAGATTATTGAAAACAACCTTGAACATTGTGGAAAAGTAAGTGAAGTTCAATGGCGAGTTCTCTGTATCCTTCGAAACAACACTTAGAGAGATCAACATTATTGAATGTAATGCTGGAATAAGTGAATCGAGCCTGTAATATGAACCATTCGGTTACAGCTGTGAACGAAAGTCAGAGTCTTGCTGATTTCATTGTTATCATTTCACAAGAAAAAACAAAAAGAAATGGGAAGGGCGACAAGCAGATTGGAAGCGCAGGCAAGAAAGATAAAACAAAATATATGAATGAGAAAAATCACCAAATGGATATCGGAAAAGGTGTCATAAAAACTTTTTATATCAGAGATAAATTGATTTATTCAACTCCAAAAAAAAATTAGAATTAATTATTACTACTATGAAAAATATTTTTGCAGATAATGCATATGTAGAAAGTTTTGTCAATATAACAATCTAACAAATTGAAAATAAAAACAACACCGAGATTCTCAACAAGAATATTCAGTAACGATTATAATTCAAAATTTTGAAAGATTTGCAACAAATTCATTATACGAACATTGTTCAAAATTCATAATATTTTGAGACCCATAAGCAAAGGACAAACCCGTGTTCCATATGTCTCTGCAAAACTTCACAGGAGGAAAGTTAAGGCCTTCTCCCAATCAACACAAGCTACAGCAACCAGCAAGGTCACAAAACATCAGAAATAGTGATGCATTGAATTGAAATGGTTGAATCATAACGCTTCATATTTTTTCAAATAGAACTGTATCAAACATTATTAAATTTATCAGCCATTACTCCATTTTACCATTGAAGCTCCAGGTCTTCTAAATAGCAATTACCATGAACTACTAATGATTGAATCTTGCTGGAGATTTCATTGTTAATTTCCTTTTAGAAAAATGTCAACCATTATTGGATAGTTTGAGAGAAAAATTGAATTCAACAATGAATAACTCCCACTTGGATCGACAACGAGATATGTTAGGACGATGCAGTTTTCTCAAGGAATTCAGGAAATTCACAAAGCAGAGTTGATAGTTCTTATTTTAGTTATCATAAACCTTTGATTTCGTAGTGAAATTTTGATAGTAATTGTATTAATTCATTTGTTATGCTCGATGTAAATAAATGACTTTCTGTTGCTCGCTGTATCAAATTCTAACATGATTTAATCACCACATCACAACGTCAAAGAGTTTCACTTCAACCAAGCGTAAAAATTTACACTCAATAAAAAATAATTAAATTTGTTGCATTATAAAGCTGCATTAGTTTTTTCCCTCCGAATAAGTGGGGATTTTCAGAATTCTTCCCGCAATGCATGAATAAGAAACGATAATTTTTACGTGACAAAAATACTACTCCCAACGGTCATGCTGAATTTGTTATGAACATTAAAAAGCATTTTTTTAATTTTTTATCGTTTTTGACTTGTAACCTGGAAATTAATGAAGCAACTTCGATACTCCACGAGTTGTAGAGAATCAATATGCAAAGAAAATGAGCCCAAGCACGACTCGATCGGATTATTAGTAACTGAGAAAAACCAGAAAATTCGGAAAAAAATTGCATATATTTTTTAGTTCATAACACTGCCACTTTTTCAAGTTTTGAAGTGGGCTCTTCACGACATTGTAGTTATTGATATGTACTTTATGTGTGAAAAGCTCAGGCACTGTTGGATTATTAGTTTTGGCATAATAGCAATTTGATTTTTGTAATGCACTTCATTGCAGCAGACCTGGATGAGTCATAGGTGGTTCGATTTCAATAGTTCTGAAATATTCTGAGAATTGAAGTATAGTACTACAAAATAACTATTCTCATTTTGCGTTGAAATGATGCGAAATAGGTGAGAAATACTTGCAAACAGGACCGAAAACCGGCTCAGGAGTGGAGGAAGAGCAGCAGATTCATTACTTGTATTATAGTATATCATGCAACGATCATGTAATAACCATTACATGAGAGTTGCATACGCTATTTTTCCTACGCCCGATGAATAATGAAGAACTATAAATATTATATTTATATTTGTATCTAACCCAATAAGAGTAATTACTCGTATTTCTATAAAAAAATCTACTAAATTGTAATTAATGGTATTACCTCGAGTATAACCATGGATATAGGAAAACAATAAACATTCTATTCATATTTATATTGAACATAGTGATTGTAATTAATCTGATTTCTTAAAAATATCAAGAATATTTATTGTGCAGTTTGAAAAGTTCATTCCAGGTCCCACTGATCTGGAAGTGGAAGGAATATTAACATTTATTTCATTATTGCTAGTGTCAATAGAGTTCAATATTGTATTGGAAATGCTGATTTTATTCTGAACCGAATTTTCAATGTAGCCTTCCGCCAGTGAATTGGATTTCCAGCCACCATGACGTTTTAATGCAGTACTCTTACCACCCGCATCAACTAATACGGTTGCAGATGTCCTTCGAAAACAATGCCCTGTATATGAATTCGGATCGGGCAGATTTAAATATGTTGCTATTTGCTTCCCTAAATTACCAAATCTATTAATATCAATGTTTTGAATTGTGCATTTTCCATTAAAATAATTAACGAAAAAAAAGGGGTAGTTTCTACCACATTAACAATTTAGATTCCATTCATATCTCTGACATGTTCATTTTTAGGTCATGTAGTTCATGCCTTCGACATGCTCCCATTATTCCAAAAATCATTGCTACCTGAAACAAAAAGATAAATTGAAAAAAATAAAGAAAAGAAAAAAAGACAGAATGAAATAAAAAGCAGGATGACCTAGGCTAGCTTCGAACCCGCGTCTCATACTGTAGTCTATAGTTTCAATCTAGCGCCTTAGCCCGCTTCGCCACGAGTTAACTTATCAATTTTTCTCGACATTAATGGAATATATCATGCATGAGTCGAATGGAAAATGTAATCATAACAAAAATTTAAAAAAAGCGATGTTAGGTAGATACTTACTTTTATAAATAAAAACTTTTCATCGGGTGCTTCGTCGATAAACGTTTTTATTTATTCAGGTGAAAGTATTTTTAATTTTTTTCCAACATATCCTTCGAACTTTCCCTTTAATGAAGCTTGTAGCTTCTTATATTTGGAAATGCCTATATTATGGTTGATATTCACCAATGATTTTATTATTGAATAATGTGTCCATGTACTAGATGATTTCATAGTCTCCATCAATTCTTGAAAATAAGCAATCAAAACATTTTCGGAGAATGTCGAAATATTATTTGAATTTCTCCAGTCCATTTTTGGGGTGAAATATTTTGTACTGCATTTTCTGCTTTCTCCGATATGTGTGGAGGAGTCGATGGTAATTCTTCTATATCGCTGATATCAGACATTTTGATGATATAATTATCGAAGTTCAGCTATATTCTATGAAAATTTAATACCTACTGATTTTGACAAATAAAACAATTAGATGGGAATCTAGGACAAACGTCAAATGCCCAGCATGCTTGATTGAAAAATTATGGGTTCTTATTGATCAAAAATCTGTATCGTTATGAAAAATCTGTATCACAATGGATCTCATTATGAAACGGATTATGGGCATATAAGTGTATTATTATAGTACGGGTGTAGAAAAATATACATAGGGGAGGCCGGGGCTCGAAGTTCCGATTTTGGAGTCGGAGGCAATATAAATGTAATAGAAATGTTTAAAATCAACGATTCCTATATAAAATGGTGCATAATTTATCCTTATTTCAAATTGTAAACTTAAGTCCTTTGAAATAAGCATGTATTATTGCTCAGGATATTTTTTCTGTAAAAAGTCGACAAGGAACAACTCGCCCCACAAATGGGCTGGTTGTTCCTCAGCTGAGGTAAGTTGTTCCGCTTATCAACTCCAGTCCCTAATAATGTAGTATTAGTTGGAAAGGTATTATATAAAATAAATTAGGTATATGTAATTGAATATTTATTAGAGTTTTATTTAGAAAAGTACAAAATCTTAATGTTTTTTACAAACTTTTCAACAAAATAAAAAAATGTAATGAACATAACTGCAAACATAAAATAATAACAAGCATTAACTACCAGTTAATGGTGTAGTACAACCTAATTAATAGATTTAAGAATAATAAACATTTTTAATATTACTCAATCAACTTTGACAAACGTTTGCTTGTCAAAAAAAACAAAATTATTTCTTTTAATGAAAACACAAAAAATAACAAATTTTAACATTTCGAGTTATAGTTTCTCAATTCAGTCTTATAGCAATGACTTTACTGAGATCAATAATCTAAACTTATAACCTACTCTGTAAAAACAGATTCATTTCAGTAACTTAAAAAAAATTATTCAGAGTCGTCGTCAGAATTACAATTTTGACAAACATAAGAATGAACATCTTCAGATTTCAGGCATTTTGAATGAGCCCAATTCTTACACATGACGCATTCAATCCATTGTTCACCTGGTCGTGAGTTGGAATATAAATCGCAACATATTAGACAATACCATTCCATGGTCTCTTCTTCACTATCACTTCCATGATTATCTTCTTGCAGTAGTTTCCTTCTCACATTTTCTTAACCATTTGCGGATTTACTTGCCACTTTATAATTTCGCTTGTTTTCACCAGTTACTTTATTCTTTCTGACTCTTTTTTCAACTTCCTTCGTCTTTATTTTACTATTGCTCTTTACTTTTCTTGCTTTTTCTTCAGCCAAAGCATTCTTTTCAGGCGTATCTGTCAGTATTGCTGATTTTCTTATTCGTCGCTTAGTTGTTACACACGATCTTGGCGGTGCTTTTGGTAAAGGTTTAATTGCTTCAGGTGAAAATATGCTAGATGTGGCTTGAATGACAACATTATTTGGCAAATTAGCAATGTTCGAGGAACCTGGTTGAGGTTCATTGGTTGCTGATTCTATTCTTGCTGGACGTGGCTCGTTATCTGGGACGGTTTCCATATCATGATCCACCTGAGGCTCATTAACGTCTGCTAATCCTTGAAGCTGTGGTTTCACATTTCCCAATCCCAATGAAATATCAGCGGTGTCATGCATTGGTCGATCAGTAACGAACGACGGGGCAAAATCTTCATCCGTAAATATATCAGGGTTGTATGGATTTATGCCTGCCTTTTTAAATGCGTTCATAATGTTATTTGGTGTAGCTGCTAAAGGCCATGCATGTTTGACAATTCCAGGTATCTCATAAATAGACATTTTCTTGCCTGGGTTATTACGTAGCCAGTTTTCTTGCGCTTTGGCACAATACGTTTTAAACGGTCCATTAACGCCAACATCTAGTGGTTGCAATTTATGGGTACAATGTGGCGGGAAAGACAACATTATAACCGAATTTGCCTTTGCCTTTTCAACCACATCAATGTCAACATGTGATTGATGGTTATCAAGCAATAACAATACGGGGTCTTCGGGAGTGGGCTTTGTGTGTTTTATAAAATGGTCCATAAATATGAGGAATTCTGTAGCCGTCATCCATCCCGAGCTATTTCCAGCTCCAATACTCTCCGTGGGACCATCTCGAAGAAATAAGTCCTTATATTTAAGGCGCGGAAAAATAAACATAGGTGGTACAGTATTTCCCACTGCATTTGCTGCAAGTTCAACGGTAACTAAAGTTCCTCGCTCCGCAGACACTATGGCACCCACTTGTTTAACGCCTTTGCAGCGACTATTTTCTTCGGCTTCAATACAGTGGTAACACCTGTTTCGTCCAAGTTCCAAATTCTAGACGGTAGCATGTTATATTTCAAAATGACGTCTCCAAGCTTGCTAAAGAATTCATTAACGTTGTGTCGGTTAAAAGAGGATGCGCGTCCTGCACTAGTGGCTTCCGGAGCTCTTATGGACAATGACGGATTTCTTTTCAGAAAACCAGTGAACCAATCAGCTCCAGCTTCTTTATTTCTATGCCAAGAGACTGGAATATTAGGCATGTCAAATTTGACAGCGCAACTATATGCCAACTTCCTTACTTCTTCTGGCAAAAGACCGAAGTAAATTGTTGAACATTTTAATAAATAATCCGCCAATGTCTTCTCTTGGTCTTGGTTGAACACCTGTCTAGAATAGTAACCCACATTAGGTGTAACACCAGCTTTCAACTTTTTGACAAAGCGAAACAATGTCATATGACATATCTCTAATTCCCGAGCTAACGTCTTAAGTTTACGACCGTCTTTGATAACGGCATCAGCAGCCCGCTGCAAAAGCTCAATTGAAACCTTGCCCCGTTCGGTTTTTTGTTCATAGTTTCTCATCCTAAAACAAAGTTTTAATTTTATTATTTACGTGTTCGTTACGGGGCAGGTTGTTCCGCGGAACAACTAGCCCCCCACCAGAGGAACTTGGAACCTCAAATTCCATTTTCTAAAGTAACATCCAATTATGATAGAATACGTTTGGAAAAGCCAAAAACGATATTAAAAAGTTAATCACTGTAGTTTGCTCGACAGATAATAGCAAGTAACACACAAATAGCAAGAAAATTGATTGAAATAGACCAAAAAGTATGATGACGAAAAAATTTACTTACGTGATGTTTGAGTGTCACCAATCGACTACCACGCTAACACGCGGGCAGACCGTCACTAAAATGACTGACGCAATGGCGCGATGATATGACGTTTCGCGATGCACTTACACTTATTGCTATCTCTTTTCTTCGCGGAGCTATTTCAATCGGAACAACCTGCCCCCGGCACTTCGAACCCCGGCCTCCCCTACGCTTTCTCGCGTCTGCTGCTCTACCTCCACATTTTTGGTCATGTTTGCAAGTATTTTTCACCTATTTTGCAGCATTTTGACACAAAATGACTCATCCAGGTCTGCTGCAATAAAGTGCATACAAAAATTCAGATTGCAATTATGCCAAAACGAATAATGCGAAGGTGCCTGAGTTCTTTACACATAAAGTACATATTAATCACTACTTTGTCGTGAAAAGCCTGCCCTACAACTTAAACAGTGGCAAAGTTATGAATTTTCCTAAAATGGCTGCTTTTTTCCAGTATATCCGGTTTTTCTCCGTTACCAATAATTCGATGGAGTTGCGTTAGACCCAATTTTTTTATATTTGAAATATTCACAATTTTTCCATTGAGAGTATCAAGATTGCCTCATTGATTTTCAAGTTACAAGTCAAAACCTTGAGAAAAAAATTGCTTTTAAATGTTTATAACAAATTCAGCAATCACTGTTTGGAGTAGGAAACATAACAGTATATGACTACAAATCGTTTTTTGTATGATGGCACAGTCGGTTTCCTGGTTGAATTTTTATCGCAGAATCAATAGAGCAGAAAATCTCTATTGATTAGCCTAGAAAGAGAACCATCTTTCTCTATAATTCAATTCAGACACATTTTAACTCCCGATTCTAATTGAGAAACGATAATCACCAGATCAACCGAGAGGACCGTACCAATTGTTGACGAGCTTATATACAATGTTCATTCAACATAAACATCGAATTGTAGACATGAGACGTTTTTATCTCTGCGAAGATGCAATTTATACGCTCATTTCGAAATGTGCACCTCAGATTCGTTTCTTATTGGACCAGAAATTCTACTAATCTCGTTTTTCAGCCACATTCATTATTTTTGTTGCGACTCATTAAATCTTCAATTAATTAAGGAAGCAAGATTTGTAGCGCGCCACGCCGTTCCATTTGTGTGTTGATGGCACTTCAATAAAACGATACGGAATCAAAGAGCGGCGGCTTTTACTGAACATTTTTGAACAGGAAATCGAGAAATGGGATTAAAGAGAAGTGGTTCCATTTGCATATTCGATAGCTGCGCAAGAAATGTTTGTAATGAGCTTCCTTTTTCCAATATACAGGGCGTGCTGGAAACTTCCCTACTACAGATGAAAACTGGAAAATAGTAAATTTGATCAACAGTTATTTACGGATAATAATGTTTTTGGACGAGTAGTCAAACTAACGGAATTCCTATACAAACTTCCAATCCCAATTCAATCCCCATTCCACCCCTTTGGGGGTTGAATTTCCAAAAACACCAAAACACGTATTTTTATTCCTAACAAAGACTCCCCAAATACTAGACTTCATGGTCCTAACTATAGTACCAACTATACAGACTCTCAACCCTCATTTCACTCCTTCAGGGTTGAATTTTCAAAAACCCTGAAACACATTTATCTTTGTTTGTGAAGAAGAGCCCAAATACCAATTTCCATAAATCTAATTTGAGAAACAACTGTACTTTCACTTTCACATCCCTCCTCACCCACCTTTTCACCCATTTAGAAATGGAATATCAAAAAAATATGCTGCAAAATTTCAGCTCTCAGGTTCAGCGGTTCAAACTGGGCGTTGATCGTTTATCAGTCATTCAGTTGGTCAGGACATATAATTATATACAGTGCTTCTCAAAAGTCCTCTCCCCCCTCTCATTTTTGGAACGATTATACATAAACAGGTGAAATTTGGAAACTGAATATTAAAGGTTGTAAACTTCCCCACTAGTGATGATAGAGAGAGAAGGCCATTGTGACCAATAATTTTAAATGGAACCCTACGGCAAGCGACACCTCTTTTGAAAGGTATCAAAAAAACATATTCAATGATACTAATTTTGTATGTGTTTATGGCAGTTTTGGCAACTCGCTTTTAAAAAACGCAAAGGTGTGATGAATTAAATCAGTTAATACTAAAATTCCAAATTCAAGCTCCGCCTCTGGACAGTTGTCAAATAAGCTGACATTTTTGTTAGTCTCCCTAATTCGACGTTTTTGTAATTGTCCAAGTTTTTGTACATTTAATAATTTGTGTATTGTTGATCGAACGTTCAACTGTTTTAGCAGCTTTTGATACTTTTAATATTTTTGTACATTTTAATAATTTATTAAACTGTTGTGAGCCTAACGTTCAAGTGCTTCAAGAAGCGAAATGGTACGTGCTTTAGGTGATAAAGTAGCAGCGATCCTAATTCTTGGTGAAACTGGACAAAATATTCATGCAGCAGAACGCATTTTCAATGAAAGGTTTCCCGATCGCCCCGTTTCGAGGACTTATTTGAGGGAGCTCCTTCGTAAGTTTGAAACAACGAGTAGTATTAATGATGCGAAACGATCTGGCAGACCACAAATATCTGATGAGAAAAAAATTGATATACTGGCAGAAGTAATAGTTAATCCTACTTCTTCAACAACTCACGTTGCAACTACCTGAGAAGTCAGTCGAAGTACAGTACACAGGGTGTTGAAAAAAAAAACAAATTTCATCCATACAAATTAAAAATGGTTCATCAACTCTCAGACGACGACCCAGACCGAAGACTAGAATTCCGTGAAAATATGGAAACTAAAATTAACCAACAGCCAGACTATGTCAAAACAATTTGTTTCAGTGACGAAAGTACTTTTTATCTAAATGGAAATGTAAATACACATAATGTGGGGTATTGGAGTGACGCAAATCCTCACCTGTTTCGTGAAACACATACCCAATTTCCCCAGAAGGTGAATGTTTGGGCAGGTATCCTGGGAAACCACACCGTTGGGCCTCTTTTCTCAAATACTAATTCAACTAGTGAGGTTTATCTGGAGCTGTTGCAAAACGCAATAGAACCGTTAATCCTTGAAATTTTGGAAGATAATCCAGATGAATTCGGCAATTTGGAAATAACATTCCAACACTATAACGGTGTAGTAAGACGGTATTTGGATGAGGAGTATCGTGGTAGATGGATAATATTGACGTTTTGAAACAACGTATTGTTGCAGAATGTGAGGCTGTTTCCGCAGACACATTTGCAAGAGTACTAGAAGAGTTTAAAAATAGGATATTTCACTGTCAGGAAGTGGATGGAGGTCACTTCGAGCAATTTCTTCAAGTAGATACTGATTCTTAAATCTCTAATTGATATCAAACTGAATGGAATTTAGATTTTAATGTTTACTGATGAGCCATTGAAACTGCCATAAACACAAACAAAATTAGTATCAGTGAATAGGTTTTTTCGATACCTTTTGAAAGAGGTGTCGCTTGCCGTAGGGTTCCATCTAAAATTATTGGTCACAATGGCCCTGTGACGTCATCTTTGACGTTTACAACCTTTAATATTCAGGTTCCAAATTCCACTTGTTCATGTATAATCGTTCCAACTGTCTTCCTTCTCCATCATCAGATTTGTTCTGAACCTCCGTTATATTGTAGTGTCATCAGAACTACATATGTGTGCCAATTTTTAACAGAATCGGTACACAGGTGTAAAATCAATAAAACATCTTCTATTTTTCTACCCTCAGGGGTGTAATTTTTTTTTTCAAATTATAATGGGACCAATTTCGAAGCATACAATAAAAAAAAATCATCCAAATCGGATAAACCAGTGCCATATTATCACCTTTAGGATTATTTTTTTTTAAATCCAAATGGGGCCAACTTTGAAGTAAACCTAATCCATTCGAAAAAGAATTATCAAAATCGGACTTTCTGTAAAATGTTAATTGGTCTTCCTCCTTTTTTTTTCGTCGCTAAAAAATGACGATCATTTTGAGGAAATGAATAAAATTCTGTAACTCGAAGGGTTCAGATGTTCATATTTTTTCAGTAATACTTCACGGATGTCAATGAAGAACGGAAACAGATATGGTCCCCGTAATGTTTTCTCATGAAATAAAGAAAGTATCATTTGATTCAAGTATAGATGAGTTTTTTTCGATAACTAAATTCAGAAGATAGTGAGTTACTGACAAAATATCAATCATTTTCCTAGGATTAGAGTCTTATGGAGACAAACTGAATCGGTTACATGTTTTTACGATTTCTTGATATACATTTCTTTCATTTCCCATGTCAAGGGACAATAGTAATTCAAATTGTTTTCCCCAATCTTACCCAATTTTCTGTAGGTCAATGACCCTCTTCCAGTTAATTTCTCAACTGAACTGAACGAGTGTGTGATTTCGAGGTGAAGAAATTGAATTAATCGTTTTTTATCATTTTCATTGGGGAATTGTTGGGTTAATGGTCTTAGATACTTTTTCCATACTTGGTGAATGGACATTTTTTCCAAATGAACAAATTCGAAAGACAAGAACAATGTGTAAAAAACTGAGGGCCATCAATAATTACTTCAACTCAAGAAAAAAAAAACGTATCGCGGGTTACCTACCACTCAAACCAATGCTCATCTTGTTGGTCGTTGCTTTGCTTCGATTTGGAAAAAAATTCCCATGTCTCTATTTTGACATTTCTCGAAATTTCCAATAGTGCATCGTTATTACAAGGTCTCTTCCCTCTTAGTTTTGAGCTGGAAGAAATCATGATCTCCGACCCCAAAAACTCCCACACACCAGTTTTGAATAGAATCTGACCATAATCACAAAACTCGTCTTTTCCATCTTGGGGCCGTCATCTTAAATTCATGAATTTTGACAAAATTTCATAATTTCTGAACCCAAAAACCTCCACATACCAATTTTGAATTGAATCGGACCATAATCACAAAACTCGTCCTCCATCTTGGGGCCGCCATCTTGAATTTAATTATTTCGACAAAAATTTCATAATCTCCGACCCCAAAAACCTCCACATACCAATTTTGAATCGAATCGGATCATAATCACAAAACTCTTGGGGCCGCCATCTCAAATTTAATAATTTCGACAACAATTTGATAATCTCCGACCCCAGAAACCCCCACATACGAATTCTGAATCAAATCGGACCATAATTACAAATCTCGTCCGCCATCTTGGAGGCCCCATTTTGTTTTTTCTCTTAAAAAAACCATAATGCATTGTCACCGGAGTTATGAATACCTGCCAAATTTCAAATTATTCGAACGACTAGAAGTCGGTCAAAATTCACTTGCAAGATTTGACCCAAACGAACTAACAAGTGAAACTAAATGAAAGCTTGTAAAAATGGGTTAACTTTTTATTGGAAATTTAATTGTGAAACTGCCAAGAAGCAGTAACTTTCGAAAGAGATGCCCATAATTCTTTTCAAATGCATCCCAATTCAAACAAATTTTATATAGGCTCATCTCGAATTGAAATATAAATTCAGAAAGTATTGTTACTTATCAGTTATTGTTAACATATAAACCTAGAATAAGTATACTGTGTTACACAAATTTTACGTTATATACTCCTATAATTGGACTCTTTTGTCTGTTGGATGTATTACTACTATAAATAAATAAATAAAATAAATAATATAAAAAAGAGTTGCCCAACATTAACAAGCCATATGAGCTAATCATATAATTCTATATTTTGTCGTTGATTCATCCAATACGAAATATAGTGGCTTATGCTGTAGTTGGGGTTGGACTTGGAGAAACAACACAAATAGGCGACAGATTCCAAGAAAAAGATGTATTACGTGCATCAGTTCAACAGTTCACAACAAATTGCCGGTTGGCATAACTAACAGGAGTTACACTTAGTCCAGTATCTAATTTAATAATGTATAATTATCGAGTGATCAATACTTTTATAGCTGACGCTTCGAAGACGCATAATCGTCACCAGGACGCTGTCGAGTGCTGGTGATTGACCAATAAGAAAACGACATGAAAAAATCGTATGTAGAACAATGGATTCGCGAATAGTTAAGCCCCAGCAATAAAATAAAGATTGTTATAATTAATGTTGCAATACGAAAATGAAATGGCAAAAAAATAATGAATGAATGAGCAGCACCTCGTAGAGGGTGTGGGGAATACTTCACAACACATGTTACACTAAAAAAATTCATTTCGAATACTTACGGTTGCTAACTTAGGGATGAAACACCGTAATTTAGTTTCATCATCCGACATTCCATCCATATGAATTGAATCATCACGATTCTCCCCAGTTTCACACGAACGTCAAAATTGTATCTCATCATTTCAGAAATAATCTGTCTCTTCGGGCAATTCATGTCGTTCATTTCTGTTTATGAAAATTACCTGCTTGAAAGGTTTCACAGAAATTATAGGATGAACTTTGCATAATGACCTAAACACTTAATTAACGGATTGCACGTATTTCGTAAGTGGTCGGTTGGTTCTTCTCCGGAAATATACATTCAAGATACGTTTCCGTCTGATGTGTTTCAAAGCAATTCTCAATCGATAACGCTATACAATAAGTCCCAAGAGATATGCAACAACTGAAACATTACTGAATTTTTCCATTTAAATATATACTTGATGTGAAAACTATCATCAAATACGATGATAGTAAATACCTGAGGAGATTCATTCGATATATATATATATATATATATATATATATATATATTGTTGGAGGTTCTCAGGTTTGGGTTTTGTAAAAATAAAATATTCATATCATTCTAACGTTTCGCCCCTGGCCAGAGGCATCTTCAGTAGGGGTTTTTTTTTCAATTTTTAATTTTTTGTTCTGGTAATTAACAATGACATCTGAAAAGTTAAACATTTTGTGTTATGGTTAAAATGAAAATAATAGTTGTTGACATGTGCAAGGGAGAATGTTTAGTCTGGGGGAAGGGTGGCAGAAAAACGATGTTTGTACGTACCTTGGCGATCATCATTGTGAGGACTCATTTTGTATTATTTATATTTGCTATTCCTCAGTGTGGTAAGTTCTGAAGGTTTTATTCTAACCCAATGTCGAGAGCGACGTGGCATTGGCAGTGTATTCGACAGCTAGAGATCAATGTGTTTGTGGGGGGTTTTGTTTTGCGGTAAAAATTGTTGGTGTACCTGTTGGGTCGATTTCTATTCTTACTTGAGTGGGTGGGGAACTTTGGGGGCGATATGCGTATTGTTGTTGGGAACTTGTTGAAAGAGTATTCATTTGATTTATTTTTATACTTTTTGTTTGTTGATATTATTGACTATCTATGCAAGTGAGAATATGTGAGGTATTAGTGTCTTATAGTATTGTGTGGTATAATTGGCTGATGTTATGGATGACTGTTCTATTATTCATAGCGTTATGATTTTTTTTAATGTAAATCATTTCTTTTATTACTCATTTCTCTTTGTTGTTTTCGTGAGCCAGAATTTTTGTGTTATCGAAATTGGGGTTGTGATTCTCGGTTAGGATATGTTTGTTTGAGGCAGTACTGGATCCTTCCATGTACTTGTGCCCATTAAGTCTGTAACATAAGAGTTGGGAGGTCATACCGATATAAACTTGGTTGCAGTCGTTGCACGGGATACTGCAAACAGAGAATCACAACCCTAATTTCGATAACACAAAAATTCTGGCACACAAAAACAACAAAGAGAAAAAGTAATAAAAGAAATGATTTACATTAAAAAAAATCATAACGCTATGAATAATAGAACAGTCATACATAACCTCAGCCAATTATACCATACAATACTATAAGACACAAATACCTCACATATTCTCACTTGCATAGCTAGTCAATAATATCAACAAACAAAAAGTATAAAAATAAATAAAATAAATACTCTTTCAACAAGTTCCCAACAACAATACGCATATCACCCCCAAAGTTCCCCACCCACTCAAGTTAGAATAGAAATCGACCCAACAGGTACACCAACAATTTTTACCGCAAAACAAAACCCCCCATAAACACATTGATCTCTAGCTGTCGTATACACTGCCAATGCCACGTCGCTCTCGACATTGGGTTGGAATAAAACCTTTAGAACTTACCACACTGAGGAATAGCAAATATAAATAATACAAAATGAGTCATCTCCACAATGATGATCGCCAAGGTACGTACAAACATCGTTTTTCTGCCTCCCTTCCCCCAGACTGCACATTCTCCCTTGCACATGTCAACAACTATTATTTTCATTTCAACCATAACACAAAATGTTTTACTTCTCAGATGTCATTGTTAATTACCAGAACAAAAAATTAAAAATCGATTATTAAAAAAAAAAAAAAAACCCCACTGAAGATGCCTCCGGCCAGGGGCAAAACGTCTAGAATGATATGAGATAGTTTCATTTTTACACAAGAATCCCAAACCTAAGAACCTCCAACCAAAAAAAAATTAATATACCAGGATTCAAGAAAACCCACACTTCAAAAAAAATAAAATATATATATATATATATATATATATATATGCATACATATAGATGGAGCTAAAGAAGTTTCACTTCAATCGTGTGGTATAAAGCACACTTGTTTTTTTCTAGTGTATTACACCATCTATATAATGAAAATGAATGGAAGGTTTTTACTTAAAGAAAAATTAGAAAATTTGTCCGAAAAATTGGAAAATTCGTGAAAATGCCTTTTTCTATGGGATTTTCTTATCAATTCGCGATTAGAACGATGGATGAGCCTTGTTCCAATCGTTATGGTCCTGAAAGAGATTTCAGAAGAAAATATCGAGGCAATTACAAAGGAAAGTCGGAAAATTCGGACAAAGTGAAAAAATCATAATTTTTGTATGCACTCTTCATGATAACTGACGATAGGAACAACATTATTGTTTGATTCTTTTTTGGAAGTTGTCACATCTAAGTGTTTTTCCATGGGAAAAGTTTTTTTGCTATGCATTTTACTTCAACTCACCACTAGGTGGCACTGCAGCGCATCAACTTCTATACCGTTCAACCAATCGCCATTAAAATTGGTATACGCAGATATTTGAAAACGGAGAATATTTTCGCGCTATCTATAACGGGATAATGGAAAATGGGATAGCGGGATAACTGGAAACGGGATAGCAAGTTAACATGATAGCGGGATAATGGGATAGTGGGATAACAAGATAACGGTATAGCGAGATGGTGGAATAACGGGATAGCGGGATAACGGGATAGAGGCATAACGCGAGAACGGGATTACGGAACAACGGGAGGGGAAGGGGATGACGGAAAGTGCGATAACAGAATAATGGGATACCGGCATAGCGGGATGGCGAGATAACCGAATAACGGGATAATGGGATAGCGGGATAACGGAATAGCATGATAACAGGATAACTGGATATCGGGATAACGGGATAAAGTGAAAACGGGATAACGGGAAGCGGGCAGGGTCACAGGCATAAACTGATTAAAACAAAGCAAAAAAAACAAAGAAAAAATCTACGACGAAAGTTTTCAGGAAAAAATATAGGGAATATAGAAATTTGCACAGGACAACGTCTGGCGGGTCAACTAAGAAACTAATACTAATTTTTGGTTTATGTATCATACTGAGTGAGCAACTGCCGTTCAGCTCTATTTTATTCAGTGGTTCCATCAAAAACGAAAGGAGAAGATGGAAGCATGCGAATTTACACAACATTGGAGGTTTCTCTTCCATAAATTTTTCAAGAATTAATTGAAGTTGAAGATGATTCAGTACGAAACGAAATAGGAAATTTCAACGATGGTGGAATGTTCAACAATACTGTACTTCCAGAATAAGGAGAACAACAATAAGTCGAAAAAGAAGATATTTGTATGACGAATGTATTTGTATTCTCATGAAATATTGATTTTTTCAGTTGAAAATACATATATTCGTATGTATATTATTATTTGTGCGTTTGAATGATTCAATAATGTATCAACGGAAATTCAGAAACTGCCTTATTCAAAAATTATTCTCCATACTATATTTTCAAAAGGAATGAGTTTTGAAAATAACAGCAAAAAAAACATTGTTTGAATGATATAATTACTTGAGTGCTCAGCTTAAATGTTTCCCATTTTGAATAATTGTATATCATACATTTTAAAAAAATAGTCAAAATCGAAGTTGCCTTGGAGGGTTCATGGGGATATGAAACAGAACTGGTATAATTCTAGATACAAAAGGATTTTCAGATTCGTGATATCCACCTCAATAAACACCACACAAAAAAAAATTTTGAATCAAATAAAATTTATTCGAATCCAACAAACTGAAGTGTCTATTTAAATTAACATACAAATTTAATTTGGCAGAAATATTGTTTCAACTATGTAAATATTTTATTGAATCGAATAATCAAATCTACAAAATCTGCTGATTGCTTTAACAAAAATATTCATTCGTATTTATGTCGAATTGATAAATTCAATATAATGTCAGTTCCACAAAATGAGCTGATCTCTTCACTAAATATATGTTTTCAAATGAGTAATAATTTTGTCAGTCCACTGAATTGACAAATATGGCAACCGAGCATGAGAGCCCACACCAGACATTCATCTAACGCACATAATTCAACCAATATAATATTCTTCTATTCGAATTAATCTCCAGTCCGTTGTTCGATTGAAATCAATATTATATTTGTGTTGAAACGAATTTTCATTCACTATGAGTTGGAGATTGTTTCAATAGATGAACATATATTCAAATCAAAGAAATGTTAGCATTGCATTGAGAAATCAATTTTGTCACCGCAATATAATGATTCTATCAATCAAATCAGTGACCTAAACATTCATCATTCCAAAACTTTAGTGTCATGTGAATCTTGGGACCTTGTATATCTAAACAACATTGAGTTCGACACAAAATTTTCCAAATTCTACTCCTTATTCCTCGATCTATTTGACAAAGCGTTTCCGCCTGTTCTACGTAAAATCAATAACACCCAACTTTCAAAAGGTAAACCCTGGAACACCAATGAAATCATCAATGATGGTATACTTCTTCGTGATGTTTTCAATATGAACAGAATTCAATCTGATGAAGTCATTAATGAGCAATATGAAATCCTGTTGAGGAATCATAGAAAAAAAATTTACCATTCAAAAAAAGAGTATTTCAGCAACAAATTTCTTGAAGCTGATAACAAATCTGAAGTTGCCTGGAATATAATTAAACAGAATACGTCATCCAATAATGCGGGCAATTGTTTACCGAACTATTTTGAAACTGATGATGGAACTCGGGTTGACGGTGGCCCTGAAATTCCTCAAGTCTTGTTTTTTTTGTTGACTCTGTGAAATCTTTGATCAATGATACTGAGCCTGCTGGTGAAGATCATCATGATATAAAAACAAACTCTTTTTTTCTCCATCCTTTTGACGAAACTGAATTTTTTTATATTATCAAATCTATATCGTCTAAGAACTCTAGTGGCATAGATGAATTGCCTGGTAGAGTCTTGTTGACTGTTGCTGAACTAATCATCGAACCACTTACATACTTACTTAATTTGTCTTTCCTTGAGGGTTCATTTCCCTCGTGTCTCAAACACGCTATTGTGGTTCCTATTCACAAGAAAAATGATAAGCACTTAATCTCCAACTACAGAGGTATTGCATTGCTGTCTTCATTTTCAAAATTTTTCGAAAAATCTTATCTAAACAGACTTGTATCCTTCTGTAAAAAGTATAACCTGCTCTCTAAGAGCCAATATGGTTTCCAAGCTGGTTTATCAACCCAAAATGCTACTCTTTCTCTGGTAAATCAGGTTTTATCCAAATTTGAAGATGGCGAAAAAACGATCAGTATTCTTTTTGACTTGTCACGTGCATTTGACACCATCAGTCATCAACTTCTCCTCGATAAACTTTATGACATTGGAGTTCGCGGCCAAAGTCTCAAATGGATTGAGACTTATCTGACTGGCAGGTCACAATCTGTTGAGGTTAGGCTCAAATCAAGAATATATCATTCTGAAAATCGTAACATCCTAACAGGTGTTCCCCAAGGTAGTGTCCTGGGTCCTACTCTCTTTCTCTTATTCGTTAACGACATCTCCAATATTAATCAACAACATTGTACTGTACAGTTTGCTGATGACACGTCATTCATATCGAGTTCTGCTTTATGTGAAGGGTTATCTGACCAAGCAGGTACTGCAGTTGCAAATATGCTCAATTACTGCTCCAGAAACGGCCTCGCACTAAATAGCAACAAAACAAATACCATTGTTTTCTCGCTTAGAGAAATGGATTGTAGTATATTGGTTAGAGCAAATACTAAACTATTGTACCGAAACAATCAGTCAAATTCTTAGGGTTGAACATTGACTCCCAATTATCCTGGAATGATCATATTGACTTTCTTTCTAATAAATTATCCAAAGATTGTTTCGTTATTTGGAATCTTAGAAATTTTGTCCCCATTAATATTTTTTATTAAGCTAATACTATGCCTATGTCCACTCAAGTCTAAATTATTGCTTAGTCTGCTACGGTTACTGCAGTAGATTGAATGATCTGTTGATTTCGCAAAAAATATATTAAGAACCATGTGTTTTGAAAAATATGATGATTCTTGTGAGCAGTTATTCATTGAATCACAAATTCCAACTGTGATATCCATGTATATTTTGAATTGTGTCACTTACATTAAGAATCATTACCACAAGTTTCAGCAAAGGGATACTATCCGCAATGCCGCTGGTTATACTCTTAGACAAAATTATAATCTGATAATTCCTGTTCACAAATTAACATCTGTATCGAATGGACCTCATATTATGTCTATAAAAATATTTAATAAACTTCCAATATTCATTGAGGAAATGTCTAATCCCATCAATTTCAAAAATAGCGTTAAAAGCATTCTCTTCAAAAATGCCTTTTATTCACTAGATGAATATTTTCAAACTGATCTGGCTGCTTGACATCATGATTGTATATATATATATATATATATTTTTTATTGTTTTATATCATTATCTCCTACCACTACTATTGAATTATTTTTATGTACATTCAATATCCTTTTTCTCACATGTATATTTCATATTTTATCACTTGATTTTTTAACTCTTATTTTTAATTGTGTATTTGACGATTTCCATGCTTGTAAAAAAGTCTCAGGAAAATAAAGTATCGAATTGAATTGAATTGAAAAAAAAATACATCTGTGTTTTGGGATGAACTTCATTTAGTTGGGTCAAGCCAATAAGAGTGGCCAAATAAATTTGGTTGAATTAACAAATCCATGCATATTTGGTTGATTAATTCCTTCAATATTACACGCACACACAGCTCATAATCAAAATGGATTTCAACTAACTGAAGGCGGTATTACATGTTCTTTTCTTCTGATAGAACCAAGGTTTTAGTTCCCATACTAGCCAGAAAGTACAGCTTTTTATCTACTTCGAGCAAAAACCAGTATATTTCATTAATCTCCTTTTTACAAAATATGTGATACTTTCTGTCTTGATGTTGACCCTGCGCTAAGTCGTTGAGACTGCGTTTGTTCTAGGGTTTTCTGCATTTCTGTATTTGAACGTAAACACTGTTCAAGAAAAAAGTATTATTGTACCCAAATCAAATATTTTTTATTTATTCCATGGAGAATGTTTCAGGTATGTATTCTCTGTATTTCACTGGAAGACCATCTATCAATAAATTCTCAATTCAGATAAAGAAATTGTTATCGTAATCAGCGTCCTCGGGAACTCACCAGTTCCAATTCCCTTGGAAAAAAAACTCAAGTCAAGTCAATACAAAATATAGCGATGAATATGGTAAGCATACCAAGAAACCAGTGAATAATTTTCAAGAAATTTCAAGAAATATCGCTTTTTTATACTAAATATGTAAAAAACTGTATAATATATTGTAAGATTTTTTTTTCAATTTCAAATTTTACCACGATAGCAATTGCATTACATGATACAGGGTGTATTCAAAACTTTATATTTCTTGTCATAGTAAGCGATTTTAATATAGTAACTTGTAATGCGATTGTCATGATCGTAATTCAAAATTGACATCTATGAAGAAGTGCCTTCGTGCCACCATATTGAAAAATGCAATCCACCCCCATTCAGGGGTGCTTTGTACTTGTGATTTTTTAATAACTCTGCAGAGATTTCCAGCTAAGATTCCATTGAAATGCACAAAACATATTTTTTGTGTCACCATAAAAAATTCAAATCAGTCTCCTTAGAAGGGTAGTTTATACCTGCGATTTTTCAAGAAACTTTATAGACCGTGGGTTTCCGGTGAATACATTTCATCGAAACGGTAGGAAATGATTGCATAAAATATATTATATCACCATAAAAACATTCCAATCAGTCCCCTCATGGGGGTAGTTTATACTTGGGATTTTTGGAAGAACTTTGCTGACGGGGGGTATCCAATGAATATATTTCATTGAAATGCTGGTATATGATGGCACAAAACTGCTGACCGAGGAAACAAATATCAGAAAATAAATTTTATAATAAACAATTCAGTCTCATGCTAAATATACCTAAAATTTCTATGAAAAACATGACTCCTCGTGTTAACAATTCACCATTATTTTATTCAATCGGTACTTTTTTAGTATACTTTATGTACTTCATTACTTTCACATACTTGACTAATAATGATAGATAATAATAAAATAAAAATATTTTGTTTCATCATGGCAATCCCCAATGAGATAGAAATGTATCAAAATCAGCTTTCTCTTATTAATAATAATATGAGGTGATTTTTCTGAAAGCTCCACGAGCCGGGAGTTTTTGGTAAAGCTATTTCATCGAAACAGTGGAAAATGAGTGCACATAACATATTTTTTGCGCGATCATAGAAAAAATATAAATCAGCCCCTTCATAAGGGTAGTTTATACTTCCGATTTTTAGAAGAACTTTGCTGGCCGGAGGTAAATAGTGAAGATATTTCAATGAAACGCTGAAATATGTTTGTAGGAAACATATTATTTGTGCCGCCATAAAAAAAAATCGTCCCTCCATACATATGACTGTCGTCATCGAAATTGACCATTGTTTGAGTTGCATTTCATTTATATATTTTTTCAATATTGATAAATCGAAATTGTGCCCGTCAATCGTGATATACCGGGTGACACAGGATATCGGGCCACCCCTGTAACTTCTGCATTCGTGAACGGATTCATCTGAAATTCGGTACAATCATATAAGCAACCATTTCAAATTTGATCACATTACAATTCAATATGGCGGACTTTCGGTTTTTCTGCAAATGCCAGGAAGTTTGTTTTTTTTTTCAAAAAGAACACCCTGTATATTTTCACATATTCAAGTTCAAAAGGTCAAAACAAGTCCAAACCATATATGTCAAATGTCATTTTTTTGAAACAATTGAAATTATTTTTTTTTTCATTGTACTTCGTGGATAAATGAGATTTGGTCAAGGCTATTCACAATGAGTCGCACATAACAGAGGTACATCATTTTTTCTAAAAAATTATTTTTTGAGTCATTTATTGATGAATCAATTCAGTCACATCACGTTTTGATCAAAAATTCATTTTGTTCAAAGGAAACCCCTTTGGGCCACCTACCTGTCTCTCTAGAACATTCATTAAGGAAAAAAATAACATATCATTTTTGTATTTCGGTGCAGTAACAAATTGTATACATTCAAAAATCTACAACTAGTTCATGAGTTTCCTTGCAGTTCGAATAATTTTTCAACTTAGTAAGCTGTGCAAAACAACATTTCTGAATCTTGTCAACTAATTGTGTTTCGCTGTCATCTTTCATCTCAACTCTCGAAAATTAGTTAACTTCCGAAAATTAGTTTAGTAGAAATGTGAAATCAAAATTATAGGTTCACAAGAAGTGAACAGGTTGATATGTTATTAATTTACGGAGAATGTCTTAAAAACAGTGTCGCCGCTTGTCAGTTATACGCTGAACGATACCCACACAGAAGACACCCACAAAGGAGCTTTTTCAAAAAAGTGGAGGGAAGATTCCGAAAAGAACCCAACGATGGAGAAGATGATCGTAAGTGAGGAGGCAAAAATGAAAGTTTTGCTTATGTTGATTTTGATCCAACCCCATATCAATGCAATGTAAGTCGAGAAAACGCTAGAAGAATTTCAGGAAAATACCATTATCGTGCTTATGAGTATAACTTACACAATTAGTTGACAAGATTCAGAAATGTTGTTTTCCACAGCTTACTAAGTTGAACAATTATTCGAACTGCAAGGAAACTCATGAACCAGTTGTAGATTTTTTAATTTATACAATTTATTACTGCACCGAAATACTGAAATTTTTTTCCTCAATCTATGTTCTAGAGAGACAGGTAGGTGGCCCATAGGGGTTCCATTTGAAAATAATTTTTGATCAAAATGTGATGTGACTGAATTGATTAACCAGTAAGTGACACAAAAAATTATTTTTCAGCAAAAATTAAATTTTTCTGTTATTTGCGACACATTGTGAATAGCTTCGACCAAATCTCATCTACCCACGAGGTAAAATATAAAAACAGTTTAAATTTCAATTGTTCTGAAAAAATTACATTTGACATAATGTTCGGACTTGTTTTGACCTGTTGAACTTGAATATGTAAAAATATACATGGTCTTTTATTCAAAAAAACAAAGTTACTGGCATTTTCAGGAAAACCGGAAATCCGCCATATTGGATCGTGATGTGATCAAATCCGAAATGGTTGCTCATATAACTGTATTGAATTTCAGAAAAATCCGTTATCGAATGCAGAAGTTACAGGGGTGGCCCGATATCCTTTGTCCTCCGGTATATTTTATATACGAATTCTGCCAAAATGATTTTATTGGATGTATATATTGGAATTCTATTTTAATTTTATTTTTCGAGGATATTATTCATGAAACAGTTCATCGAAAAATGTAAACAACCCTTTTGAGGTAGCAAATCAGAATTTTGCCTATAGTGAACGAATAATATGTTTTGTGCCATCATATTCCAGCGTTTCAATAAAACATATCAATTGGATACAAAGTTCTTCCAAAAATCTCAAGTATAAAGTTTTTCGAAAAACGGCAGGTATAAACTACCCCTATGAGGGTACTGATTTGAAATTTCATGGTGACATAAAAAATATGTTTTGTGCAATCTACATTTGAGCGTTTCAATGGAATACCTAGCTGAAAATCTCCGATCAGCAGAGTTACCTATTAGAGAAATCATAAGTACAAACTACCCCTGAATGGGGGTGGATTGAATTTTTGTATGTGGTTGCACTAAGGCATCACTTCATAGATGCTAATTTTGCATTATGATCTTGATAATCGCATTACAAGTTATTATAATAAAATCGCTTATGAAATGATAAGAAAATGAAAGTTTCGATTACACGCTGTATTAACTAATGCAATTGCTATCGTGGTCACATAGAATTATTCTAATAACCTTAGGTGTAACATACTTAAATTCCAGAAAATTATATCGATGACATATCTGGGCCCAGTCCTTCGTGTTTAAAAAAATCATCCAGTACTCTCATGTTAAATAGTCCTTGAAAAAATTCATAGCTGTTTTGGAGGTTTAGAAGTTTCAATATTTATTCAGCGTCATAGGCTCGACTCAAGAATGAATTCTCTTCTCCATGGTACAATGTAGGAGAATGAAAACCAAGATATTACAGTAAGGCAAATATATACGTTATTATAGACAATTACTGCTATCCGCCAATGTCTCCTACATGAAAAGTTCAGAAATAATATTTTCTTGTTATTTTTGACATTGATGAAAAAGCTTACCTTTAATTGGAATAATCTCCTGAAAGTCTCTCTGGAATATTTAGACTCCTCATTCACAATATTCGTGCACAATTTCAGCTGGGCCAAATACAAGCGTTCTCTCAGGTTCTCCTCCTCCATGCTGGACATAGGCACAAAAGATTTGCGACGTTCGGCAAGACGTTCATCAACAACCGACGCTTTACCCGAAACGGAACTGAGCGTCGCGACGTCAGTAGCATCCGTCGAAAATCCATTGTTTATAAATCCCACTGTCCCGTCCACCTTCTTTTGTTTTACGAGTTTGGCTAGTGTTCCCGAACTTCTACGACGTTCCGCAGGGTTCGGTTCTGAGCTCTCTGATTGTGAAATTTTCTCACTGTCACCGGGTTCTGAGTTCGATGTCACTGGGAATTTTTCGAAGGACTTCGTACTCGATTTCCTACGGGGTACTACGGGCGTAGATTCGTTGGACTCTTCGGGAATGGATGGTATAGTGGTACCCACTAGAGGTTGTTCCATGGACATTTTAACTAACGTTTCAGTCTTTCTTACTAGTTCATTTATGGCACTCCGATTGAATTTCGTGAAGTTACGTTAGACAAAATCTGTAAAACATTTTACAGAGTTAATTACATGAGGATAGTCATACAGGAGGTTTCACAAATCTTAGATCATTTGTTCAATAAATATCAACGCGGTTGAAAAAACGCTTTTGAACATTTTTTATATTTAAAATGCCATCGCAATAATATATTATTGAGGGATGTATATTATGAATGTGAATCATATTGAAAATATTTCTATATTTTGAAGCTTTAGAAATGGCTTATAGAAAAATATATATAACCATTTTCCTCATTATTTTTGAACCAATCAAATGACCGAAATTTCGAACATAGAACCAATCAATTCAGTTTTATAGTGACAAATGTCTTCTCGCTGTTTCATACTGACAATTCAACTCATGTATAAAAAATCGCATATGCCACAGTGCAATTGTCAGTTTAACAGCGGCAAAAGTTAGCTGCAACTTTTACAGCGACAAATGCACTAGTGGTTTTTTTCACTTATTCATTTGTTTATCAATTATCGCGGTGTTGGTTGCCAAAATGAATGAAGTTTGCATTGATTTGTTTCTAAATTTTTTATTCATTGAATTAACCTGCCAAATAACACTCGATGTTTGTATTGATATCGGGTGAATTTGTGTTGTTCAAATTCTCAACTGTTTCCTTTAGCAATTTGGCTCGAAAAACTGTCAACTTAAAAACGCTCCACCTTCGGTGTTGAGTTCTTGATAGTTGACAGTTTTTCTCGTCTGATTGCTAAGCAACAGTTTCTCATTAAACAACCCAAATTCACCCGATAAAATACTAACCTCTCGTGCAATTACATGTGATTCGAGTTTGTTTTGCGATGAAACCACACAAAATTCCTTCAAAATTATATGTCCTATAAGGAAACATGAAATGCAAAATTGATTAAATAAGGGATTTTGAGCTCATTACATACAATGATTTGGTATCAGAATTGAAATATACCATTTTCAGACTGTTAAATGAGCCTCGGTTGTCGAGTAAGGCGGCGAATAATTCAACTGCAGTATATTCAGAAAATCACGAAAGATTGTTATGGATTAGTGGTTAAGTAACCAGACTGTAATCCCTGTCATGTACTTATACTTTTGAACCTGAATTGACTGATTGGTTGATTGATTCCTTGATTGATTGATTGATTGATTGATTGGTTGATTGATTGATTGATTGGTTGATTGATTGATTGATTGATTGATCGATCGATGGATCGATCGATCGATCGATCGATAGATTGATTGATTGATTGATTGATTGATTGAGACCGTCATGCTGAAGGCTCGGGTTCGATTCCTAGCAGTGGATTTTTTTTGTCAGAATCAGTTCCAGATAATTTTTTTTTATTTATAGTGAAGAATTTATATATATATATATATATATTTATATATATATTTTATATATATATATATATATATACATATTAAGTTTCTGAGTGAGTTTACATGCATTCGATGAATCTCTGGAACGAATCCTTCGATTTTGTAACAAGAAGAATTGTTGTTATTTTCCACGTTGAAAATTGGAATGTAACATGAATTCTGGTAGTTTCATTCAGTTTTGAATCTGATTTGGAAACTATTCTCATCAAATATGATTCGTGATAGAGGATTTTATCGCATTTTTTTTCAAATTGTCCCTCATGCATTTTGTCTCTAGGAAATTCAACTCATGCAATTTGCGCCTTCATTATCAAAGATTGAACTACCAAGCTTCGCTTTGGTGGTTTAGTCAGATAATAAGACCGCAAATCGCATTGAGTAAAATTTCCACACTAAATACTTTCTCGATAATTTGACAATTCAAAACCGAAAATATTTCCACACAAAATAAGTATAAACATACTCTATGCAACCTCAAATACATATATACTGTTTAGATATCGACGGAATATTTGTTTCCATTTTCTTCGGTATAATTATATTAATTCTGGATGAAGAAATAGTTATTGAAGCAATTACTGTTGGGTACTCTTTGAATTAATTTTTTCTTTAAAGCGACGGCACTCAAACCAATTGAATATTGAGTGGTGCATAATTCATTGGTTCATTTGCAGGATTCGTAAATGAGAACTTTTTGTATCATTGAACAAACTCTCTTCATTTTATAAGGTTTCCCCTCTTGTATGCTCTGATGATGTATTCTATGGAAATCATCAATTTGGCAGCGATGTGGCAGAAAAGGATTTGATTCGAAATAATTAGACAGTGTATTCCAGCTTATCTGTGACATCAATAACTGCTGGAGTATAGATGGATAAATAATTACGCGAAATCAGGTTTGATTACCTCTATTGATAATTGTGTGTAAAGTTGTGACAAATGTAAATAAACATTATATTTGGTGTTATCTTTGTGAATTTTTGGCAAATGAATGATTGAATGTGGTACATAATGATTTTATTTGCATTAATAATGTCGATAATTTGGTTTTTTGAATCAAAACAGGAATATCTCTAAGCATATTCCTTAATACTTGCAGCAGAAACTGCTGCTGAAATTGTGTGTTAGAGATTTTCTAGAGAAATACAGCCTAAATCAAAAGTTTTATCTGAACTGAAAATCCTTTCGAATTTGACCAGATGCTACCGATACTGTATGGAAATTCATGAAATATCCCACTGTATATTTTTCCCTACGCTATGATTGTGTCAACCCAATTGAAAGAAAATTAAATGGTTCAGAAATTTTGTTGATTAGGAATAATAATTCGGTTAACAGAAATTCCAATCTACGATAACCATTCGAAATAACTGAAGTAGTGAAATGGGATGTATGATAAATTACCGTGTTGAAAACTATTTCCATGTGTAAAAAACGGAATATATCACTACATAGAATTTGCTGTTTCGCCCACATTTGCCTCTGAAACATAAACATTCATCCATTGATTATCCTATATTGATGATCGATCAAATCAACCATGAAAGCAATAATGATCACATTAATTAGTGAATATTAGCAGTTTATAGAGTGATGAAATATAAATATTCAATTTCCGTTTGAAACTGAGGTATTTCCAACATCCGTTCTCTTTTTGCTTTCATCGATGTATTCCGAAGCTCTCAAATTTATCAGTATCGGAATCATGTAACATTTTTCAAATAATTCACGGAACAAAGATGTGTTATATGAACAGTTCAATACTAAGATATTTCCAACGTCGATTTTCCTATTTCTTCTAATTGAAGGATTTCGAAACTCTTAAATTTGTCAATATTTGAACCTTGTCGCTTGCTTCAAATAATTCTCAATACAGAGGTGTGTTGTTCCAATGGATGTCTTGATTGCATCTATTATTATTCATATGTTTTTTATTTTGGTTTTATCGTTTGATGTCGATGAGATAATGTTGAAGGAGTTTATTTGGAAAGAAACAGATCACTTTAGAATACATAAATAATAAACAGAATTAGCCTACATGTCGGAAGTTTTCCTCAGCCTCTGAATATTGATCATTGAATAATTAACGTTCGGATTTCAAAATTTTACATTAATTCCGAAAAAATTTCAAAAATGGCGGTTTTCTGGGAAATTTCTGAGGATATGTTGTTTTATTTCATTCTTCTATCAAATATTAGCTGTTCGCTTCAATTTATATAAAACTAGTTTCAGATAACAATAGGAGTGGAAATTCCTCCTTTGCTACCCAAGCGGGTTTAATTTCATATTTGAAAAATAACGTTATCTCATTATCAACAAGTCGGAAAATCCTCCACTGCAGGTGATATATTTATCAATTTCCAAACTTCCTCAAGGTCGAATTTGAAACCATTACTTTCTATGTGTAATATTTTGAAATCATTGAGAAAAACACATTTTTTTCCGTCAAAGGTGCGTAGCAAAAGTTGAATTCGTTTTGCCAATGACGGAACAGTTCATATTTTAAGATATTCGCTTTGTAAATGTTCTACCTGTTTGGCTTGTGTGAAAACTTGTACAAGAGCCACAAGTTACTTCAAATACTCCGAAATTCTCAGTTTCATCTTTATCTTTCCTTATAAATTCACCCAAATTATTGTTCGTTTTATATGCGTTATTGATGTTTTTACGTAAGAAAGTAAATTTTTTCCCTAGGATGACCTATGTAACAATTTCCAAATAATGTATTAGTTTTGAATAGAGAACAGTACAGGTTTTTCTTAAAGTTTTTGAGAAAAAAAATTATTCACAGGTTCAAACTATAACCGTTATTAATTGCAATTTATTTAATTATGCTCAATTCTTTATTGAAATTTTCATCTGAAATAGGAATATTGCTTATTCTATGTACCATACTGCTATACGCGGCTGATGTATGTTGGTGTAGATGTGTTGAGGTTCTGTGTATTGTAATGCCTCTATATGAAGGTTTATGGAATAATTTTCCATTGATTTTTGTTACAGTCAGGTCTATAGAATCATCTGTTTCTATTTCTTCGGTGGTTTAAATTGATGGATGAATTGCATTGATGGAGTCGAAAAATATTTCTCATTGCTGAAAATTGAATAGAAATATTTTTCTGTGAATTGAAAACATGAATACCCCACACGAGATTATTTTGAACGATGGAAGATAGTGACTAAAGTTCATGTTTCAGGCGCAGATGATTCTACATCTGATTTTATGAACATCCTGTTCATATTTCCAAACCAGTTCCCACAAAGCACACTATAAATTTTGTTTGATTGAATGAATATGGGGATTTTTTCCCTCTTAGTATTTCAGCTATTCAAAGGATTACTCATTATTACTCCTTTAGCAGAAAAATAGAAATAATTACCAAATAGGCAGAACATCCAAAAAAATATTGTTTTGTCTACAGTGGAATAAATTCAACTTCTGCTACTCACCTTCTGCCCGTAAAACATTGTTTTGCCAACAAATTCGAAAGATTACATGTAAAAAATAAAAAAATAAGTTTAAAAACTAAAACTACGGAAAAAATCTTGTCCGAAATTCTTATCTATCAACTAATCAATTATTTATCGTCTGATGAGTAGACAACTCTCGTGAATGTATAGATGGGGTCAAAATATCACCAGTACTTCATATAACTTTTGTTCCTAAAAGCCTTCGTTACCAAGTTACGGGCCCTCAGAGTTACAGAATGAAAAATGTTTTTCTTTGATACCTTTCAAAGTGATTATTCAAAATCATCTAAATTTTGGTGATTGACTAAACAAATGAATTCCTTCGATGAGCTTTCGTGCAGGAGTCAGTTGTTTTGTTACAAAGTCAGGAACGGACTACCCCCGATGGTCCACACCCCAAAACTTTGAAATGACAGATAATTTTTCAATAGTTTTCAACAAAATAAGGTTACGTAGATAATTTTCTGAATAAAATTAATCGTGTGGAAAGTCGATCGGAGCAACGATTCTTAATAAAAATGCAGTTTTACTCGACGACATCAAACCCGATCGTCCACCATTATTTGAAATGAAAAATTTTCACAGTAGAAATACTAATGCTAACGTTAATTCAACAACATTTATAACAGGTATAATACAGAATATGCTGAAATTGAGTCGTAAACAAAAATTACAGTACCTAGTTGAAAGTTTCATTCACAATGTAGATATTTTTTCAAATGAAATATCAAGTTATGTAGATTCGTGGTGTTTTTGAACTAACAAGCTACTCCACTATGAAATATCGAATTCAGTCCATATTTTGTATGCACGCGTGGAATAAGCACATTTCGATTTGCGTTATCCGAATCTCATGAATCTCAACATTTGGATGTTGCAAATTCGTATTCACAGCTTAACTGTTGAGGAGTTTCACTGATAAGTATAATGCATTTCTATTTTCATTACAAATTAATTTTTTCGAATAATGGTAGACATCTCAGGTTGGATGTCGTCGAACAAAAATGCATTTTTATCAAAAATGGTTGCTTCAATCGATTTTCTACACGAGAACTTTTATTCAGGAAATTGTCCAAGTAACCCCGTTTTGTTAAAACATATCGATAAATCCCAGTCATTTCAAAGTTTTGGGGTGTGGACCATCGGGGGTAGTCCGTTCCTGACTTTGTAGCAAAACAACTGAATCCTGTATGGAAGCTCATCGGAAGAATTCATCCGTCCAGTCAATTTCCAAAATTCAGATGATTTTGAATATTCACTTTGAAAGTTATCAAAGAAAAACATTTTTCATTTTGTAACTTTGAGGGCTCGTAACTTGGTAACGAAGGCTTTCAGGAACAAAAGTTATATGAAGTACTGGTACTATTATGACCCCATCTATACATACCCGAAAGGTAAAGAGGAAGTCCAGGGATAATAATTGATTATATAAGACCTCTAGTTTTTGAACTTCACTATTTATATCGAGAAAATAGAATATCGGCAATCAGTAAGAATTTTAAGAAACGTTTATATATATATATATATATATATACATTTAAATCATGTCTAGCCTTAAATTTCGGATCCTTTGAATGTTCAAATTAATTTTTATTATTTTATATTCAAATGATTTCAACGCTTGAATGTTTTATGGTGCTTATGGATACAAAATTTACTTTTTTCTATGACATTTCGAGATTCACTTCCGCATCTCATATTTTAGGTGTCTCTATCGGCAATTAGTTATGAAAATTTGCCAGAATGTTCAACATGATCTATTTGATACAAATTTTATCTAGTTCCACCTCTTTTTTCTGCAGGAAAATCTATCTTGGTGAGAGATCGTGCGTCTATATTATAATTTCTGTTCCACAAAATACAGGAAGCTTCTTTTTTTTTCATTTGTCGTGTCATTTGGTTCATGTATGATTTTTGTATTGTCCTAGTCCACCATATTCGCCCCTGTTCGTTATAATATTTGTTTGAATGATTTTGGTCTGCCAATTTATCTATTGTTCATATCATGTTTGTGTTCAGATTTTCTCATTGCTAATGGTCTTGTCATTTCTCCTAGGTATGTTCCATTATGAGTACTTGGATAACCGTAAACACAATGATTTTTTCCTCGGTTGTTGGTATTGTTCGGATGAATTTCGACCTCAAGGAATTATGACGAGTTCCCAACATTGAATCTGTTGCCAATTCTTTAAATTTTTCGGAGAGACCAGGAATATATAGAATCATATTTTTCATAAAAGCTTGCTTACCGTCCGGGCGTTGTTGTTTTCACACACGTTTTATTAGGTTCACCTGTAGGTAATGGAATATTTGAAATCAATTTTCACCCACTTCCAGACGTCTGAATCCTTTGAAATTTTGCACACGTATTGGAACCGATGACAATAATGTCATTTCCACCAAGATCGTAAAAAAATGTCTAAATCACATTACCCAAGATTTGGTGGAGTCACCGGTAAAAGTGACTAATTTACATTTCAAAGATTTGGTGAATTCACTGGTATGATCATAGTACTTCCACCAAAAGTTATGTACAAAAGTCCTTATAGGTTGTGGTACGAAAAGGCTACAATATACTTTCACCAAAAGTTAGTAAAAACTTATCATGTGAATGTACTAATCGATGAGTTGGAAAGTGTAAAAGAATCGTTTTTCTTGCCAATATTTACCAAAAAGTTAGTTTGAAAAACTAAAAAAACACGATTTTGTAGCAATGTGAACTGAAAAGTTGAAAGTACTTAGAAAAAGTCATTGGCCAAAAAAATAAATTCGATGTAAAAAAAGCGAGAGGTGCTCTCTACTCACTTTCCATAATGACTCTACCTTTACGAATAGCCAGCGATAAATTTTTCAAAACAATTAATATCAAGCACTACAATTTTTTTATGAACACGCTTTATTAACCCACCTGTATGTATCAATTTATGTATGTAGGTAATAGAATCTTCGAAATTAAGTTTAACCTACTTCCAGATGTCCGAAATTTTGCATACATATTGAGAACCGATGACAATAGCTATGACCTGGTATTTTCACCTAGATCGTTAGAGAAAGAATTGTTTCATTTCAAAAATTTGGCGAAAGCACAAGTTTTTCACCTCATAATTTTCATTTCAAAATATGGCGAATGCATCTCCGCCAAATTATGGTGGAGGAATCAATCGAACAGTTTTTCACCCTCAATCTATTTTTGTCTTTTGTAGGAAAATGGACTAAAAAGTCAAACTACAATTATAGTTTAAAAAACTTAAAAACACGCTTATGAAGCAATAAGACCTGAAATGTTCGAAATGAGGAGAATAAATTCATTGGCCAAAAAATTGTCTCTTATGTAAAAAAAAGAGTGGGGTGCTCTTTACTTACTTTTCATAGTTAAATTAAGATAACTAATATCAAGCATGTCACGCTTTCTTTACATAAGAGAAATGTTTTTGGTCAATGACTTTATTCTTATTATTTTCAACATTTTAGTCCTTTTTGCATCACAAGCTTGTTTTTTAGTTTTTTGAACTATAATTTTTACATTGAAGTTAGTTTTGTGGGCAATGACTTTATTCTTATCATTTTTAAATCATTTTAGTTCATATTGCTATGAAAGCGTGCTCTTTTAGTTTTTTAAAATAAAATTTTATTTGTCTGAATCTTCCATTGCCAAAACTTTTTGCAACATACATTATTTTTCTTCTGAGTTTTCCATTAATATATTACTTATTAGTGGGGATAAAATATACTCTTTACTCTTGGAAATAACGCATATCCAAAAAGATTTGCAAATAGAACAACCTAACGAACTGAAAACAAAAAACAACAACAGACCCCCCAACAACCTTTGGTGATAAATATGATTCAACAAAAAAAAAACAAATTCGAAATTTCTAATACTCTGAGATCGGAATTACTTCGGCAAAACCAATAAACGAAGGATAGAATCCAAAACATTGTGTATACAGTCTTTCATGTGTTTGTGTTGAAACGTACATAGTAGAAACGTCAGTATCATGAGGAATGAGGAATTCTGAACACAAAGATGATATAACATAATGAATAATACGTAATTGACAAATTAAAAATACTCACAGAAAAATTTTGAATATTTTAGAATGCCAAAACGCACTAACTTATCGGGGCAAATTTAGTAATTTTTAGTTCTTGAAGAGATAACAGGCATTTTTCATCCCCCAGGGGGCGTTGAATTTGAAAAGTCTCTAGGATTTTTCTCTGGGTCACCTTTTGAATACTAGACAAAAATATTTAATTATGGGGTACTCGCCCCCTGCTTCAATTCTTTCTCACTGTCAATTATCCTTTTCTGCCACTGAAGAGTGAAGATATATCCATTCAGTTCTAATCACCCTATTTATAAAAAAATCTGAAAGCCTCAATCAGAAACGTCACTCATCCCAGTTCACTGGGTCACTAGGTAACGGCACAATCCAAAATCGAAAAACGCGTCACGAGGGGCGATATCCGCACCGTCTGCGCCTGCGCGTATAGAAAATCTAGAAAACAAAAAACTAGAAACGCCGGCTTCGCACAATAGTTCTTCAGGTCCTATTCGGCGATGAACTGGTACGAAGCCGTCATCAGAGGAGGCTGGTCCGCAACGCCGTTCACTTGTTTTTCACGGGGTGGGAATGTGACGCTTTCAATTTGCACCACGATAAATGTTGTTGTATTGGTTGCGAGTGATGTTAGCTGTGATTTGTGTGTTTTTCAAGGTTTCTTGGACCCAGTAACCTTGGCGTAAACGACTTGAAAGTCGCCGGCATATTTTTTTCGTAGGTGGTCAAGGGTTGGATAATTTGATGTGTAACATTTCAATGGGTCAATGGAGAAATGTGTTAGGATATATCAATCACGCTCTTCCCTCAGGCGAGATACAAATTCATTGAAAATGGGTGGGCAGGTGGTACCACTATTTGAATCATTTTCTAGGTAATAATTTCTTTGATTATGTAACTATTTTTGTGTTGAAATAGTTTGTGTTGTACCATACCCTATTAATGTGCGCAAAATTCACTCAACATTCGGAAGAAGAGAATTGATTGTTTCAAAAACTTCATTAATACACTTTAACGTAAAAATAGCGGTGATGGGGATTTAATGATAATTAGACATTTAAAGATGGAAGTGTTGTGTCAAACAATATAAACATACCCAAAATCGAACACTTACAAATGAAAGTTAATATATTTTTCTAGGTATCAACATCTTCAATTATGTATCTCTGGGTAAATATGACGATGAGAGTTTTATGATAACTAGAAATGGAAAGTGTTGTGGTTTCGGATCCCACTATAAAAAGTAAGGTCCCCGTGATTTCAACTCGTACAAGTTTTCATTAACTTCTGAGGGTTGTTCAAACAACTGAGGAAGCGGTTAAAAACAATTTTACAAAAAAATACCATATTCTCGTGCGCAAAATCGGATTCGCGGTCTTTTAGAGATGAAATGATTTTTTTTTTCCGCAATTCAGCCTTTTGTATACTCAAGCTGTGTTTCAACCATTTTCTTCTTGCTTTGATGGAAAATCAAAAAAAATCGTTTAAAATAAATAGTAGTTTAAAAAAACTAAAAAACACGCTTTTATAGAAAACCAAACTAAAAAAATAGAAAATAAGAAAAAAATGTATTTTATTAAAAAAAAAGCTTGGGGTGCATGGTATCGCCTCGGCCAACAATACCTGTGATCTGAGACATTTCTTACTTTACTGCCCTAGGTGTGTAATGTACTATATAATTATTGATACCATGCACCCCACCTTTTTTTTAAATAAAAGAATTTTTTTTCTTATTTTCCATTTTTTTAAGTTTGGTTTTCTATGAAAGCGTGTTTTCTAGTTTTTTTTAACTATTATTTATTTCCTACTTTTTAGTTTGGTTTATTTATAAATGCGTGTTTTTTTAGTTTTTTATGAAAGTTATATGAATTAACAAATCTTATTTTGCAAATAAAAAAATGGAACAATATTATCAAATTAGTGTATTGTCATCGGTCCACGATAAATCTACAAAGTTTGAATGAAATCTGACCGTTTAAAGTGGTTCAAAATCGCGCCCAAAGGAGTCGGTTACAAACATAATCTCCGACCCCAAAAACCCCCACATACCAATTTTGAATAGAATTGGACCATAATCACAAAACTCGTCCGCCATTTCGGAGCCGCCATCTGAATTTTTTAATTTTTACAAAAGAATCATAATTTCTGACCCCAATAACCCCCACATACCAATTTTGAATAGAATCGGACCATAATCACAAAACTCGTCTACCATTTTGGAGCCGTCATCCCGAATTTTCCAGTTTTGACAAAAGAATCATAATTTCTGACCACGAAAACCCTCAGATACCAATTTTGAAGCGAATCGGACCATAATCACAAAATTCGTCCGCCATCCTGGAGCCACCATTTTGTTTTTTTTTCCAAAAAAAAATTTCTCAATGCATTGTCACCGGAATTATGTACACCTGCCAAATTTCAAATCATTCGTACTCCTAGAAGTGGGTCAAAATCACGCCCAAAGTGTCGGTTACAAACAAACATACAAGTGAGTCGGTTACAAACAAACATACAAGTGAGTCGGTTACAAACAAACATACAAGTGAGTCGGTTACAAACAAACATACAAGTGAGTCGGTTACAAACAAACATACAAGTGAGTCGGTTACAAACAAACATACAAGTGAGTCGGTTACAAACAAACATACAAGTGAGTCGGTAAAAAACATACAAGTAAGCAAAAATCGTGTGAAAACACGGTAACATAGCAATATGCACTGATAAGTAAAAAATAATTGGACTAAAGAATTGTCTTTTATGTAAAAAAAAACGTGAGGTGCTTGGTATCAGTTATCTTTAATTTTTGGTTAATGACTTTATTCTTATTATTTTTGAATTTTTAGTATACAGAGTGGTCATTTAAGAGTGCAATTTATGGGAATTTTCAAAATTAATTGCACAACCAGTATACAAATACTGCCGGAAGTTGGTCCATGTGCGATCATCATCTTAGATGCAAGTTAAACAGCATACAGGGTAGGTCGAAAAATATAAAAATTGTGCACAAGTAAAGTACCCTTATATCAGAAAATTCAGCAAAATGTTAATGAGTAAGGTTGTTTAGAATTGAAAGTTATGCAAAAATACCAAAACATGGCAACCCAAGATTTTTTTCTTCAAAATATGAATAATTTTCCAATTCTTTTTTATATTTACCCTGAACACTTTCATGAATTAATCAAAATCAAATCAATTTTGCATGAATCTATTCGCATTCAGGAATATTTGTGAAATTACCTGCAAATTTTAAATGTTTATTAAAAAACTGTACAACTCAATCGACAAACATGAAATCATACTAAAATAGTCGCGGATATCAATGGAAAAACAAATGGGGGTTAAAAGTGAACATTATTATTATTTTTATCAATAATATTGAAAAAACAATGTGTACATAATGTATGCAGTAAACGTACCCAAATCTCAAAAGCAATAAAAAAAGTTTTTAAACGTATTTGAATGAGGTGTCGGTGGTTTTGCCAATTTTTATCGACTTATTTTTGTTATAACTTGACAATTAACAAATCAAAATTAATTAAAACGGAAAATATTTAAAATGCAAGAAAAATAAGTGTCCACCTTCTCGTTGAATGCATCTAATTGTCCGATCATAAGTTTCAGGAGTAGATTACAATGAAATCGTGTCGAGTTTTCAAGCTCCTCAACATTATTGAATGGTCGATTCTTGTATACTTTCCGTTTCAAATATCCCCATTAAAAAACCTATTGGGTGAGATCTAGCGAACGAAGAGGCCACCGTGGATCGGTAATTGGTCCTTATCCTTTGTCACCAAATTCCCCATTCAACCATTCAGAATCAATTCTAGCAGAATGATCGGGACATCCATCATGTACCAACCATTATTTATTTCGTTCTTGAAAACTCATATTATTCAAAAAATTCGTCGGTTCTTTTTCAAAAACTGTAAATAGGTATAACCAGTTAGGTTTTGTCGAAAAAAAGGGCTCCATTGACTTATCGTTAATAATACCGCACCACACGTTTGTTTTTTGGTAATACTGGTTTTTATTGTCAAAGACAAAAGTTGGATTTTCGCCCGACCAGAAAGAATGTGTTTATGGCAATCACATCTTTCAAACCACATGAAGAAGTCATACTGCAATGCATAGTCTCGTTATTGAAACGTGCAAATAAACTCTGCCTTAATGTCATGGAATTCATTTTTGTTAAGAATCTTCTGAACGAAGCCTTTTTTCACATCCGTATAAGCAGAAATTCGTTAGGTGGTTCTTCTAGGGTTTTCAACAACTGCCTGAAGTACTTCTTATTGATTTTCTTCAGTACATACAATTTTGGTACGATCATTTTTATATTCACAGTCTAAACACACTGTCTGTTTGAAATTGATTGAAATTCTGCTTGAAGTTGAATAGTGAAAACTTGTTTGTCTGGATGTCGTTTACTGAAAATATCTGCTGCTTCACGCACTGGTTTATAGTTATTGCCACGTATCAATTATCAATTTTTGTCAGAATTCAATAAGATGACGGATTCCATGAATAACTAAAAAAAAATGAATAAAAATTAAAAAAAAATTGAGACATGCCTTTCAACAAATGCACTAAAATGGGAAAACTTATTCCTTCAATTGTTTAACCTTTGTTATTGACTGGGTAACAAATTCGAAACTTTTTCGCGAATATAAAATAGGTATCCCTACGTGGCAAGATTTTGAATCTGTTACTCACAGAATAATCTAGGTCAAACAAAGCAATTATTTTTTCCTTTTTCGTTAAAAAAGTTGTTTTAATTTATTCAATAATTTTTATTTGATTCTTTTCAGTCATCCATGATTTCCGTCAACTCATTGAATTCTGACAAAAATTGATAATCTACGACCCCAAAAAAAAACATGAAGTCCGACACCAAAAACCCCCATACAACAATTTTGAATGGAATGGAATGGAATGGAATTTATATATATATATGGAAGGAATTTAATGGACATGGCCCTCAGAGAAAAGTGTTAACCGTAGACACGTGTTTCGGGCTCTCGGCCCTCATCAGTACGGTGGAGAAGTGTCAACAATAGAAAGCCAGTCGCACATTCGTGGTTTCGGTCAGCAGACCCAGGAATTCCAGTGTTGTTGCACTTTTCTCTCCACCGTACTGATGGGGGCTGAGAGCCCGAAACACGTGTCTAAGGTTGACGCTTTTCCTGAGGGCTATGTCCATTAGATTCCTTCCATTTTGTTTTGAACAAGTCCCCTCGATATTCCTCTCTCTCATAATATAATATATATATATATATATATATATATATATATATATATATATATACATATGAAGGATGGTAGTCTCGTGACTGGACTAATTGAAAATAATTATGAATTTGAAATAAACTTAGTAGAAAGGATATTCCTTGAGGTTGCAGTCAAATTCAATGGCCAGTGGAAGAAGAAAAACTCTTTCTTATTTTGTCAAGCTTTCCGAAATGTTTATTTTCATTATCAAGACAGCTGTGAAGAAAGGAAAACACAAATTGTGAAATACGATTTCAAACAAATTTAAATGACCTTACTAAGGTGAGGTTAAGTGAAGACAGCGATCTAATCACCATTGTGTGATTGAGTATCTTTTCAAAATCATATCACTATGAAGCACTACTAGTAATATATATAGAAATTAAACAATTGTTAAAGCACATATTGTTTGGGAATAATTTAAAAAAACAATTTGAACATTGATAGGACAAATGCCACATGGTTAAAGCATGACTGAAAATGGAATGGTGGATGACAGGAAGTGCAAGACAGAAGGTGTCAAGTGACATATGTCAATGTCAAACTGTCATGGGAGAAACATGTGTTTTGTCCACAGAACAAAAGGAATAGTACCAATCTACATGACAAAAATTTATAAATGAGAGAAAAAATCAAGAAATAATGAGCAGTTATTTTTCCTTTCAGAAAATTAAATAGGAAACAAGTTTTAACAAGTAATCGTAAATAACACTTAGGTTGGAAATATCAGATCGTTTATTCATGCTATGAGGTTCATTTTTTTATTATTTTATATGTATAGATACCATTTCAAGGAAATTACTTTTATGGTAGTTATTCTCTACTGCTAACATAGAAGGGTTGTTAAAATTACTGAAATGATTAGAGTTAATATTATGTTCAGCTAATGCACAACTGTTTTATTTTCATTTTACGATCACTCTCATGAGATGCTATGCGGCCTGTTGAATTCCTAATCGTCTGACCGATATAAATTTTATCACAGTTAAGGCAAGGAATACTATAAATGACATTTGATTTTTCATAAATCGTTAAAGGGGCTTTAGTTCTAGTGTAAAGACTGGCAATAGTTTTGATATTTTTTTGACAATGCGTAATTTATCTAAGTTAAACACGTTAGTCAGTTTGGGAGTTAGTTCTTTTACATACGGTAATGTTTTTATGTATGACAATGTTCTTCGCACAAAATGGTATAGGAAACCAATATGTTCTAACAGATTCATAAGTTTCCATTCCTATCATGCTCCAAACATGAAAACAAATCTGGTTAAAAGTATGAAAAACAGAGTAGTATGTTTATCACATCCAACTTTTCAAAATGAATGTTTAAATGAATTAAAAACTATTCTTGAAAGAAAATTCATATCCGAATAGATTTATTAATAAATTACTATTCAGTACTGATCGTCAACACAGCATTACTATTATTGAACCTGGAAATGCAAATATTAATTTTAAACCTGTAACATTAAATTATCCAGTTATAAACTCAATTGCTCAACCTCAACAAGTAGAATCATTTATATATAAAACATTACCGTATGTAAAAGAACCAACTTCCAAACTGACTAACGTGTTTAAATTAGATAAACTACGCATTGCCAACAAAAATATCAAAACTATTGCTAGTATTTACACTAGAACTAAAGCCCCTTCAACGATTCATGAAAAATCAAACGTTATTCATAGTATTCCTTGCCTTAACTGTGATAAAATTTATATCGGTCAGACGAATAGGAATTTAACAGGCCGCATAGCATCTCATAAGAGTGATTGTAAAATTAAAAAAACCAGTTGTACTTTAGCTGAACATAATATTAATTCTTATCATTTCAGTAATTTTAACAACCCGTATATTTTAGCAGTAGAGAATAACTACCATAAAAGTAATTTCCTTGAAATGGTATTCATGAAAAATGAACCTAATAGCATGAATAAACGATCTGATATTTCCAACCTGAGTGTTATTTACAATTACTTGTTAAAACTTGATTCCAATCAAATTTTCCGGAAGGAAAAAAAACTACTTATTGTTTCTTGATTTTTTCTCTCATTCATCAATTTTTGTCATATAGATTGGTACTATTCCTTTTGTTTTGTGGACAAAACACATGTTTCTCCCATGACAGTTTGGCATCGACATATGACACTTGACACCTTCTGTCTTGCACTTCCACTTCCATCATTCCATTTTCAGTCATGCTTCAACCATGTGGTATTTGTCCTGTCAAAGTTCAAATTGTTTTTTCAAATCATGTTCCCAAACAATATGTGCTTTTACGATTGTTTAATTTTCATATATATTACTAGTAGTGCTTTGAAGTGATAAGATTTTGAAAAGATACTCAATCACACAATGGTGATTAGATCGCTATCCCAAAGTGCCGGCTATAAGTGCCGGCTATAAGCCAAAAAAGGCGAACATTTTCACGAGAAAAGAGGTAACAAAATTTTTGCTTGATGCTGCGGATGAAATAATCTTATTGATGGAAGTAGTTATGATTATGGGATTGTCAGGCACCTGTCGCCAGGACGAACTCTCTGAAATGACAATACATGATATTGAGAACAAGGATTCTTATATAATTGTTGGAATTTCTGATTTTAAAACGAAAATTCAAAGAATATTTGTAGTTCTAAATAACAATGAACACAAATTCAATCCAGCTAAAATTTGCCGTAAATACATGTCACTGCGTCCTAAGATAGCAGAAAATCCTAGATTTTTTCTTCAGTATAGGAATGGAAAATGTATAGTTCAAGTAGTCGGAATAAATACTTTTGCAAAAATTCCGACTCTAATTGCATCATTCCTTGGAAAACCTAATACTGCAAAAATTACTGACTATAGTTTTAGGAGGTCCTCTGTGTCGCTTTCAGTTGGCTGGGGGGGCTGATATTTTGAAACTTAAGTTAGTTGTCGTGAAATCCACTTCCAATCAGGTTGCGTTTATATTTATACCACTTTTAGTTGACATTATTACCTGTATTATATTGAATTTTTGGAATGATTTACCACACCGAAACGCTTCAAAGTTGCAACGTTTAACACGTAATCCCTATAGTGAGCTACCGCGGACACCATATTTTAAGGCATAACTAAAAACCCTCCATTCAGATCTTTTTGAAAAACTAGTATATTATTAAAGGGTAAGTAACAAATTTTAGGGCAAAAATTAAGGCCGCTTAGCCATATAGTTATTTAGTTATTGCCATAAGAAATTTCTAAATTATTGCGTATGAGAAGTGCAAGAGGGGGAATGCTGAGAATCGTGGCAACACCACAAGCGAGCGCTCGTGATTCAAATAAGCGAGAGCGCGAGGGTCTTGCTGTTTTGAATTGAACTGTGTTTTGGAATGCACATATTCATGAATAATAATTGTGAACATAAACAAAAATGATTCAGATTTCTAACAGGCTAATAAAATATATCGTATAAATCTACAAAAAATATAAACAACAATGAATGTATTATTATTTATTTTTAACTATCATACTAAATAATCACATGGTTGACTAAACATTTATTTTTGAATCATTAACGATTTTACTTAATGCTTTCCTATTTTTAGTAACTCTAGGTTTTTCATTCTCCAATTTTTCAGTTAGGGGGTTCAATCACAGCTTCTTCTCCTTTATCGTGATACATTTGTTTCAGGAAATCGTATGTTATATTTTGTTGCGCAATTTTCTTCAATAAATCCCGTGTTATAACATTTCTTAAGGCACTTAATTTAGGTAAATTACAAGATATTCTTTCGTTTCCCAAGTCGCTCGGGAATGCATTCTTCATATGATTTCATGCATGTTGATAATTCTGACTCTTTAACAGAGAAAAGGGGTCGGCTTTAAGAATAGCCCCATGGTAAATCCTGCCTGTCGTAAAAGGCGACTAAAAGGATAACCGTAGGTGGAAGATGGTCTCATCGCCCGGTGAAATACCACCATATCGACTTTGTGTGCTGTGAAATGGATCATTCCATGTTTCAGTGTTCGGTCGATACTTTCCGGTCTCCCTCTTTCCTTTTCCCCAATTCCTCCTTTATTTTCAGGTGCATCCTAATAGTAATAATGATGAAGTCTCCTAGAGTAAAACACTCCGGAAGCAAAATACCTCTCCATTCGGATTTCCGGGCGAGAGGTACTCGAGGGGACTCAACATTAAAGATGAATTTTGCAACATCCGCGGACTCAACAAGAACATCAATGACGTCCACCATCACCTACAGACGAAAAAACCGGATATTCTGGCTCTAACAGAAACACAAGTAAACTCGTCCACCAACAAGGTCCATATGCTTTGTCCTGGTTACGAACTCCATCCTCGATTCAGGTTCAAAGGTGGAGTCTGCCTTTACGCTGAGGCTAACCTTTCATGCCAGCGTGAAGAGCGTTTGGAACCGAAAGACTTTGATGTGATGTGGTTCAAGCTATCTGATATCAAACTGACTAAGTTCCTCTGCTGCCTTTACCTATCACCTAATGAACCTTCATATAACGACCTCTTTGAGTTTTTATCACTCAAACTGGACTACATTCAGGAGAACCATCCAACAGCTGAAACCATAATCATGGGAGACTTTAATGTACATAACGCTGCCTGGCTCAAATTCTCCAACAAAACAGATGATGCGGGTCGTCAAGCCGAGGCCTTCGCCATCACTCATGGTCTAGAACAACTGGTCGAGCTACCAACCCGCATCCCTGATGTCAACAACCAGTCTGCCAATACACTAGATCTTTTCCTCACCACCAATCCTGACCCGTATAGAATAGAAGTTTGTGCCCCACTTGGAAACTCTGATCACACCCTCATCTCCACAACATACTCTTTCCATTTACCATCGAGCTGCACACGATTTCTGAACTATTTGGTTACAATTCGGCCGACTGGGAAGGTCTTCGTATGTTTTTCTCAGCGTTTCCATGGAAGAGAGTTTGTTTCTCTTCAGTAGATCCAACACGATGTGCTGAGACGATTTCTGAAATCATCATGTTGGGGATGCAAACTTACATACCGGATACCGAAAGAAGAACATCATCCGATAAGACCTGGTTTAACAGAAACTGCTCTAGAGCTGTGGCTTCCAAACAGGCAGCATACCATCGATGGATTAAAAATCCGGGCCCTGAGACCAGGGCAGCATATTTCGAGGCTAGAGGCATATGCAAAGAGACAATAGAATGCTCAAAAGATGCCCACAATGCCAAAATAAGATCAAAACTTGCCGAATGTCCTAACGGCTCCCGTTCATTTTGCTCTTTCGCCAAAGCTGTGGGAAGAAACTTCACTTCCAGCTCATTTCCTCCTCTAACCAAAGGAGATGGAACACTAGCAACGACTGCCCAGGAAAAAGCCAATATCTTTGCGCACCTATTTGCTGGAAATTCCACTCTGGTTTCATCGGGAAAACAACCCCCGAACATTACACCTATTGACAGTCACATGCCCGAGATCACCTTTCACCAACGTACTATCAGAAAGATTTTGCTGGGTCTCAACACCAACAAAGCCTGTGGATCTGACGGAATCCCGCCGATTGTTCTCAAAAAATGTGCCCCCGAACTAACACCTGTTTCTTGCAAGTTGTTCAACCACTCTTACAATTTGGGGTTATTTCCGTCCAATTGGAAAATTGCAAGAGTACAGCCAGTCCCTAAAAAAGGCAAAAAGGCCCTACCTAGCAACTACAGACCTATCGCACTGCTATCTATTATTTCAAAGGTCATGGAAATAGCCACCAACATCGAGCTCATGAAATATCTGGAAGACTCAGGAATTGTCAACGATAGGCAATATGGCTTCCGCCATCAGAGATCAACTGGTGACCTGCTCGCTTACGTCTCATATATATGGCAGCTATCTATTGAAAAGTATGGAGAAACTTTAGCTGTGGCATTAGATATCTCCAAGGCGTTCGATCGAGTTTGGCACCAGGGAATCCTCGCCAAGCTTCCGTCTTATGGCTTGCCCCCTCAGCTGTGTTCTCTGCTTGCTAGTTTTCTCTCAAACAGGTCTCTCCATGTAGTGGTCGATGGAGTTTCATCTGACACTCTACTCATAAATGCTGGTGTTCCGCAAGGATCTATTCTCGCACCAACACTATTTCTACTTCACATCAACGACCTGTTGAAAGCAACTTCATGTCCAGTACACAGCTTTGCCGATGATAGTACCCTCCATACCGCTTTCTCTTCCAGGGCCCCTATATCAGCCCGTGAAACCAGAAATGAACGAGAAAGAAATGTTAATAATATAAATATGGACTTAGCAACAATTCTCAAGTGGGGATCTAATAACTTGGTAGAATTCAATGCAAACAAAACACAAGCATGTCTTTTCTCTAGAAAAGTCGATCTCACTGTGCCTAACATAACTTTGTCAGGAGTAACCATACCACTGAAGTCATCCATATCGATGCTTGGCATTACTATCAGCAATTACCTTTCCTGGGAAAATCACGTGAGGTCCATTGCCGAAAGTGCATCCCAAAAACTTGGTTTTTGTTTCGTGCCAAGAGCTATTTCACCCCACTCAGCTGCTTATGATCTATAAGGCACAGATCCGGCCTGTCCTGGAATACTGTTCCCATATTTGGAGCGCGGCACCTAAACATATCCTGAGGCTATTGGATTCTGTCCAAAAAAGGGCAATTCGTTTCGTCGGTGATGCCTCGCTTACAAACTCGCTCACTTGTCTGGAACACCGTAGAAAAGTTGGCGATTTGTCTCTATTTTATAGATATTTTCATGGGCGATGCTCTTCTGAAATATCAACAATCGTTCCTGCTTTGGCAGTCTCTTCGAGACTAACCCGTCAAGTTCAGTCATCACACCCCTTCGTGGTCACTTTGGAGACCTGCAGCACATCACTTTCCAAAGACTCGTTCATCCAACGAACAGCGAGGCTTTGGAACTCATTGCCTAGGGAGGTGTTCCCCGAGGCATACAACCTCCAGAAATTTAAGAAGAACACCAACTCCTACCTTTTTCCCTTGGTTCCCACGATGTTTCCTGAACATTACAGGATATCCCTTTTCGTGGGAACCACAACATAAAAAAAAAAAAAAATGTGTACATCTTACATCGCTTCGTGGATTTCGCACTCATCACAACGGATACTTAAAATTGATGCAACTCCTAAATGTTTTTCTTTCAGCACATTCTCCAAACTCGGAACTTGGTGGCAATTCCGACACTTCAAAATTTTCACAAGTTCTTTAAGATTAACAATGCGATTTTCTTCACACACATAATTTTGATTAGACTGTTTTTTATTCGTATTTCGGTATCAGGCGTTTTTATCCCCGAACAAAATATCCCCGACAAACTATTCCTGACAAAATATTCCCATGACATCTTATCTCCGGACAAAATTTCCTCGGACTAAATATCCACATGATGAAAAATCCTCCTGGGTATCAGGCGTTTTGATCCCCATACAAAATATCCCCGACAAAATATCGAATCCACTTGGATCACGTGTCGTAATAAAAGAAATCGTGAAAAGCCACGATTTGATATTTTGTTAGGGAATTGCTATCTAGCAGTTGTTAATGATTTGTTGCGAATTAATAATCCTACGGACGGGTAGCACAATCGTTAAAATCGCAATATTGGTGTTAATCGTGCTCCTATCGGCGTCTTCACACTGAATTGAATATTAATCAGATTGATACTGGTGTAAATATAATTTGATTATCTGTGTTTTTTTCAATGTTTATTTTATTCATTAGATAACATTTTAATTTGATTAATTGGTATTTCTTTGATTAATTTGAGAATATTAGGAAACATTTCACACTTGTTATTTATATTATTTGTTTCTAATTAATTTACAACTGAAAATTATCATTCGTCTTGTGTGCGGGTGTGCGTTTGTCCAGGAATATTTTGTCTTGGGGGTCTCATGTCTGGGGATGTTTTGTCTTGGGGATATTTTGTCTTGGAGAAATTTTTTGTCCGGGGATATTTCATCGGGTATATTTTGTCCGAGGATACTAACGCATGGAAGCCGTATTTCGAACCCTACACAACCAGACGATTTAATTATCCTTCTTTCAACTTTTACTATAGCAAACCTACCATTTTTTGCGCCAAGTCTATCCATAAGAGTATCTCGAACAACTAAATGCGAGCGATCGTTGGATTGCGACGTTGCCAACAGTCCAGTCATGGCTTATTTGCTGTATCATTCATGCTAGTTGCGTTTCTGGGTGTACAGTTCCCTCAAAAAATATCCCACTAATTCAGCGTTTGCACATGTATCGCGTCGTACTACAATTGAGCCTAATTTTTGAACTGTTTGTAGCACGACAACTACCTTAAAAATCATGGTGGATGGCGATTGTCGACCGTTGCAGAAGGCTATGTGGAGCAGTCCGTGGAAGAAAAAGTTAACATTGGAAACATTATACATGAGAAGCCATTCGATTCAGTATTACCAAAATCATCGATTGGAATTGACATCTAGAATAACAGCAATTGTACTATTAATATAAATTTTGTATAAAATAAGTATGGATGGAATATTATTTCAATATGTGTGATGAAAAACGATTGAAATGAGAATGATGGGTATTGTGTATTACCTGTATTCAAACATCGTAGGTCTGTACTTTTTTGCAGGTCGTGTAGATTTTTTTTTTGTACTCTGTTCAAAAATAGACCATTTTTGACTGTTAAAAGTCATCAGACGTAGGTATTGGAATTTTTTTTCAAGTTTTTGAAAATTAAAAAAGGAAATCATACCAACAGAGTTTTTACAAGTTGTAAAATCCATTAAACATAATTTCGTGTCCTCATTATAAAACTGGAGCCATTAGAGAGTTCCAATAAAACCTTACAACAATTTACATGGGGGAGGAGGGGTGACACACATTTTTTAGCTCATTGTATAAGCGACTTCTTTGCCATACATACATTTTTGATAGGAATCGCAAGTTGCATTTAAAAAAAATTATATAATGTTTTTGTGAATACAACAATTCCTCACTTCATCAGGAAAATTATATCATTTTCCTGTTGTCATAGAACCTGAAAATGATGTTCAAATGTTGCCCACTCCCCTGAAATGTCCTGAAATGATATTTGTGTTTGTTGAATGACTGTTCTTTATACTGGAATATAATCCAAAACCTCCCGAGTGATTTCAAATCCGTTAATAAATAAGATTGTAACAGAGCATGACGAATCCACATTTTCGATCGACCATAAAAACAAAGAATACCATGTAAGATCGTTCATGAGTGCCCTAATAACATTGGTCAATTAGGTACTGTGATAAAAAAACTGACTAATCATAGTCTGATTAGTCTATGTTCGGATTGAACCGTTAAATGTTTCTCCATCGAAAATTGATCACGGGTATTTGGAGCTGAGCTTCCAACCAGTTTTTTTTTCCGGTAAAGAGCAACTTTACCAAATGTAATACGATATTTCTCGAGACCTGTTATCTTCATTGCCGCTAAGATTGCTACACTGTATAATTTCTATTGAAGACTCCCGAGGTGAATGTGAATGAAAATATGTATAGACTCTGTTACTCGGGAGAAATACTAAAATCATTTCAAGAATGTTGACTGTTGATGTCATCATACGGACATAGTCGTAACAACAAACTGGCTTATACATATATCCAAGGATTTATTCGTATTCGTTGAGCCCTCCTCTCAGGACGCTACAGCATTCTTCAAAATATGTTCCGACAAAGAAAAATGCAATTGGACGGTCGCCTGCTAGATTTTTCCTGTGGGGCCGGTAAAATCACAAGTCTTGTGCATGTAGGTACTGGTATAATTGACATATGAACTCTTTAATCTACAATGGAAAATACTAGTGAATGTTTCACAATACTCACAAGTCTTAACCGAGTAACACATTTATTCCGTCAATTGAAAAAGCAAAAAAGACTCTGCGAGCAAAAATCCAAATTATAAAACAATTAAAGGAGATTCAGAAGATTTTGAGAATGGGGGCAGATATAGTCCCCGAAACGTCAAGCAAAAAATATAGAGAAGTATCTTTTGAATTTTTTAAAAAATTTTTTGATAGGCAAATTCAGAAAACGGCAAGTTATTGACAAATTGAATCATTTTTCCATAGGAAATATAATTTGGTGAACGCAATAACTTATCGGGGTGAACTAATCAGTTTGCCCTTTCTACAATTGTATATATTTTCCAGATTATATTTTCATTTTCAGACTGTGGAAGGTTACCCAAAAAACATGTCAAGAAACATTTATTCACATATTACATGCATTTGCCATGGTTACAGCTGTGGGGCCTACTTCATGATAAAATGAATTATTACACGAGTTACATAAGTTATAAGGCTCTCATCCCCTAATAACCACAGTTATGAAGTTGCCAGTTTTATAAAAGCCATACTACCATCAAATGATAGAAAAACTCCCGTATTCTACGGAAGAAATAATTCTTGTTACAAAACCATGAAGAGAAAAATTTGGTATAAGGAACAATGATATGTATATGTAAAATTCAAAAACTAAAATGTTACTGTGTGAAACTTTGGTGTTCTCGCTTATAAATCATTGCGATGCAGTTTATGGTCCATGCATAACTAATCTTGTTGATAGTCGAATACAGAATAGCTGTGTTTATGTTAGTTTATAGCTTGAAAGAAATCAACACGTATCGGCCAAAAGAGTCGAATCAGCCTGGCTTCCAGTCAATGAAAGGAGTTTTTCAAATAGTTGAATGCTACTCTCGGAAGTTATTAAATGTTATCTCTCACATACCTATACCAAAAAATAAAATTCAGAACTGACGTCCACAACCTCAACATCAGAAAAAAAGATTTTTCGACTGTTCCAATTCACAAATCATCCTCCTTCCAAAGTTCTTCCTCCAATATTGTCTGTAAAGTATGAATTCGGTACCCTCTGAACTCAGGAATCTTCCTATGAGTACTATGAAGAGGAAAATTGAAGTATTACTACTTGAGAACAAAATACAAGTGAACTTTAAAATATGAAGTTATTTGATTGTGAAAAATTATTTGCTTTGTTTCAATAACTATGGTTGGTGTGTCTGTTAATTGTTGTACTCATCTTGTTTTTTTTATGAATTTTTTGTCATTTTCATTCTTTTATTTTTTCTTATTTTTTTTTATTTGAATAGTTTATTTTGACAGGCTATATCGAAAATCACTTCCATTGTATCTCATTGACTTATGGCAGAGAATATATTCTTTTTCAATGGGCCCATTTTTGTATATGCATATTTTTTGAAATATTACTTAGTTGTGAAATGGCTTACTGAATGAATATATATTTATTTGTTGATGAAATATATTTATACAAAATATGTTGTTGTACCAGTTACGGAATGTGGATAATTTCTAAACCAGTATTTTTATGAAACAGTGAAAATGATGAAAGTTCTGGTTCTTTAGCTTCCCTTGAAAGGACGAGAATATTTGCAGATCAATCAACTCGATTACTTATAAAAAACAGATATGAAGACAGGTAGGGACAAACATGTTTTTCAATAATGAACTGCAAACTTTGAGAAAGCCCCTCAAAGTGAAATTCATAAATCTTTAGCAGATTTTGAAGTACTAGCTTTTTGAGAATTTTCGGATATTGGGATTCAAGTGTAAATAGAAAACTTAACCCTGTTTTCATGTATTAAAATTTCAAGGAATGGGTAAGAGCGGTATTTGAATAATCTTAGTAGTAACATTATATATAGTCAACATACAATTAGCTCAATCTTTAACCAATTTTTGCTCAGAGCAGAGCAACTTCAACTGAATTATGTAATGCGATATGTTCTAAGCCCTGTAATCTCCATTACCGCTACCTTGCTAGACTATATAATCAGTATAATTTGGATGAAGAAATATTATATGAAAATTATATTAGTGCTTTTGAGATGAATGAAAATGAGAACAAATAACGGAGTATGTGTACAATTATTGAAATTAAAAAAAAAACAGCTATGTCATAAAACTGTATAGATGAGTACTGTAAAAGTTTGTTTTTGAACTGTATATTAAAGTCACACTCTGTCGCGTCCACACGTTCTTGTTAATGTCTTTTTTCAATTATTATTGAGTTGAACAAAATTTTTTCTTCTTCCATATTTTCTTATCAAAGAATATTTATAGGGGGTATTCATTGGCAATTATTAGTTTATTAAAGATACACAAGTACAATTATAGAAAATCAATTTTTGTTTGTTTTTGAACTGAATATTAAAGTCACACTCTGTCGCGTCCACACGTTCTTGTTAATGTCTTTTTTCAATTATTATTGAGTTGAAAAAGAATTTTTCTTCATTCATATTTTCTTATCAAAGAATATTTATAGGGGTATTCATTGGCAATTATTAGTTTATTAAAGTTACACATTGAGAAATATATATTATCAATTGATATAACCCATTTCTTAGTCATTATTCTAACTGTCTAAGTTGAAAACGAAAACATCCATAAACAGTGTTTTTATATACCAGTGGTTGACTGAGTAATTTGAGAAAAACAAATTACTGCTATTTTTGTATCAATATAATATAATAGGTGCTAGGAATTTTATCGTTAACTTTCATTTTTTTCATTCCTAAAAGCATTTTGCCTGGAAATTTTACGTGTCCGATTAGCGGCGGATTAGCAAAGCTTGTGTGGTGTATTCTTTGATAATGAGGCCACAAATTGTACGAGTTGAATTCCCCAGAGGCAAATTTATTTAGGGAAATTAAACAAAAATTGAGATGAAATCCTCCAGCACGAATTATATTTGTTGAAAATATTTTCCGCATCACATTTGACACTGGATGAAACTACCAGAGTTCATGTTATATTTGGATTTTCAACGGGGCGAAATACAACAATTCTTTTAATAACATCCGAAAACCCAAAATATGGAAAACAGAATTCTGATACCTCCCTGAAAAACATTCACACGCGTTATTCAGAAGGGCATTCCTCAACTCAAAATTCCAGGAAACTTGAAGAATTTCGAAAGAAGTTGGCCCATACAGAAAATAGCCTTACCTTCATTTGTAGATGTAGGGTATTTTGAAATAATTATCCCAAAATACCTTCGAACCAAAATACCATTCTTCAGTCGCAGAAGTCAGAAAATAAATCATGAATTTGGTAATGGTAATGAGAGAAAGAAAGTTAGTTTTCTGAGACAACATGAGGTGAGCTCACTAAATGATATAATATACTTAGAAACTGAGGAAAACTCAAATCATATTTTTCATAGCATACAAATTCCATATGAAAATGCATTTGAAGTTAGTATCGTTAGTAAGTTTGATGCACTTCTACGAGAAAAACATGGAAAAGAACTACATAATTTTTGAAGAAATAAAAAATTTGTTGATGAAACTGTAATCAATATTTCCTCCAGAATATTGAAATGTACAAATAAACTTATATGTATGATATTTATTTTTCACAAGAATCTTTTTGAAAGACCCCTATAAGCTGAAATTGTTTGAGTGGATCTTTTAGGGTTTTCAACAACTGTCTTCTTCACTTCTAATTGATTTTCTTCAGTACATACAGTTTTGGTACGTTATTTTTTATATTTACAGTCTAAAGACCCTGTCTGTTTGAAATTATTTGGAATTTGATTTACAGTTGAATACTTATTTGTCTGGATGTCGTTTATTGAAAATATCTGCTGCTTCACGCCCTGGTTTATAGTTATCTCCACATATTAAAACTAATTCTGCCATCTCAGCTAACGTCAACTGTATTGAAGGAGGCATTTGAAATAAAATAAACTTGATTATCGAACAATAATTATTCAAGAATGAAAAATTAATGACACCAAACTGTTATAATGTTAACTTTTAACTCTAATTTGTTTTAGTAGGATTTCATGTTTGTCCATTAATTTGTACAGTTTTTCAATAAATATTCAAAATAAAAATGTTGCACTTCAAATTAGAGTTTTTAATGTGCATTTTATCATTACTACTGTTTTATCTTGTTAAAAAGAATGTTTGCATGATTATAAAGTTGTGTTCAATATCGTTGCAACAAACACCAAGTTGTGATTCCCTAAAAAATAAAAAATATGAGTTGATTTCACAAATATGCTTGAATATTACCAGAGTTATGCGGAATTGATTCAATTCGATTGATTTAGGGAAAGTCTTCCGGGCGAATATGAAAAAATGGGAGGCCATGTTTTGGTATGTAGGCATAACTTTCAATTCTAAACAATTTTTCTCAGTAACATTTTGCTGAATTTTCTGAATTAAGGGTACTTTAATCTTGTATAGTTTTTATATTTTTGAACCTACCATTTATGCTGTTTGACTTGCAACGATTCTAATTGCATCTTATATGATTATCGCAATTAGTTTAAAAAATTCCCATTGTTGCACACTCAAAACTGTATGATGAACGTTGGAAGAAATAATCATGATCGAAGCTGTCTTCCACCAAAACAGAAGTTTTATTGATTTTGTCGCTTTATTGATTGGATTGAATTCTATCCGAAATAAACCACAGTGAGTTCAAATATGGAGCAATTATGTTCATAGTACTCTACTCGTTTTGGAATGAGGTGCGCTTCAGCTAAATCTCGCTCCAGTTTCAACAAAAAATGTGTGTTAATGTTCGTAATATAATCAAAATATTATTATTATTGATATATAATGGGTGTGTCTGAAGATTTTGGAAAGTTATCTGGTTCAGAACGCATGTATCTCTTTTATATTGAAATGATTCAATATTCGAATTAACATACCATATAATTTGAAATTATATCCTCCCCAAATGGTTTCATTCGCCTTGGATATTTTGGTTACCTATTATAGCTGAATATAATTTGATCTGGCTAACTTTCTTTGTTAACCAATATCAGACATGATCGAAATCTTATTTTAAAATCATTAGGTACCTACTCCACATCGAATACACGAAAGTGGACCAAGGTTAATGAATGTGCAAAGGATGTGGTTTGTGAGACACCTCCTTCTACAGGGCGTTTCATAAATTACTCCTTAATTTCTTGGTCCATCTCAGATAATGTTCTTATACCAAGAAATGTTGGACGAGAGGCACCTTCCCATCCCAACTTCTTAGTTACTCAGGCCGACCCTTCATCAAGGTATTCAGAACTCATAACGTATCATAAACTTTATAGTGAAACGTTCAATTCACTGCCTTCTGAGGATGTCTCTATAATATATATTTCTCGTACCTCAGGGAAAAAAAAAAAGGTTGTCGAAAAGTCTTATTCCATCTTTAAAATTCATAAATTCAATTAAATATCTGTATGACGCTCATAGCTACCGTACTTTGGCTTCTCACCTGATATTCAGCAGCTTCTAAAATCTTATTTATCAAATAGAAATCTATTTGTCGAATATGAAGGAGTCAAATCTCGAATTTGTTGCTACTTGTGTTCTGGGATTCTAACCTAGGACCTCTTCTATTCCTTCTGTTTATTAATAACATAACACACTGCATTAATTCCCATACATTATTATATGCAGACGACATGAAAATCTTTAGGAAAGTAGATAATTTATCAGACTGCAACTTACTACAGGAGGATACAGGAGGATATAAAAAATCTCTGTATTTGGTGTGAGAAAAACAAACTAGGATTAAATATTAATAAATGCAAAGTTATGTCATTCACTCGGAAACAAATTCCAGTTCAATTTAACTATCAAATCAACAACTCTGACTTAACTCGTATTTTTGAATTTAAAGACCTTGGCATTACATTTGATCCTATGTTAACGTTTTCGAAACACATTGATAATACCATCTCAAGTGCCACCAGGTCATTGGGATTCCTGATAAGGAACTGCAAGGAATTCACCTCAATAGACACTCTACGTACTTTGTACTATTCTCATGTTAGAAGTAAGCTCGAATACTGTAGCCCAGTGTGGAATCCCAATCACTTGAAATTCATCTCAAATATTGAAAGTATCCAAAGAAATTTCTAAAATTCTGCTACCTGAAAAACACGGAATCTATCCTGAAAGAGGATACAACTACAACTTGCTTCTCGAAGAATTTGATCTGTGCTCGTTAAGAAAGCACCGTGAAAAAGGCAACTTGATATTTATGTATAAAATTGTCAATAACCTAGTAGACTCATCAACCTTACTATCTTTTTTTAATTTCAATGTTCCGCGTGTGACATCTAGATCTCGACTACTATTCAACATTGGGGTTCCGCACACGCTTCATCATTTTCACTGTCCCATCTCGACAATGTGTCGAAGCTATAATAACTGAAGCAACGTAGATATTTTCTTTTCCAGCCTATCAAATTTCAAACATACAATAAATCGCCTATTACCAAACTAATTAATGGTTTAGATATAGTTTTATGTTTTATCTTTGCTATTCGAATTTTCTTTTCTTTTAATTTTTCTTTTTGTAATTCCTACCTAATTATGAAATCATGTTCGCAATAGACATTATGTACACCTGTAATTGGGTTTTCGAACCTGCTGGATGTATTCAATAAATAAATAAATAAATAAATAAATAAATAATGAAGGTCTAGAGCAGATTTTATAACTTTGTTGTTGGGTTTTTACATAACCTTCCGTTCTGCATAATGTTCTCTGTTACGTGTTGAAATTTCCTGCAGATTTTTTCTAGATAAAAAAATTAGATCATTGCTTGAGGCGATCAACGATTATATTGATGATGGAAATGATATTTCATTGTAACAGCGGCATGGTGGTTATATATGAATGCAGTTATGAGAAATAGATGGCAATTTTGCAAGAACAGGTAGATTTATTATAATTATATGTATTTATACAGGGTGACCTAGGGGTGTGTGCAAGGTCCATAACTTTTTTTAATCAAAGCTATCGACTTTTTAAACGATAGGTCGGACAATGAGGCACATTCTAAAAATATTTCTATTCATATACAAATTGTTCCAAAACTAGATACACGACTAAATTCTGTTTTTTTAAATGGCAACCCCCCATTGTTGTTTCATTTTTGGATTCGTCGATTTGACGCACTCGAGTTTCTAAGATTTGTTTTACTTATGTCAATTGGTGTATCAAAATGGCGTCGTGCATAGACCCTCAGGAAAATTCATAACTTCAGAACCTTTCAAGATAACTCGATTTTGTTCCAGTCGATTCCTCAAGCTTTAGCGCATCTTCTGAGATAAAAAACTGGGAATCGATGTTCCATCGCCCACTACGATTTTTTCAAAATGACAAATGAGAGTAAGGTAAATGTTCTTATAATCTACAGGGTGATTCAAAAGTACTTTGACAAACTTCAGGAGGTGATTCCTCACGATATTCTGATATGAATTGTCCATATAAATATATGCCTGGAAACGCTTCGTTTCCAAGATACAGGGTATTAAAAGTTTTATTTCTGTTTTCGTTTTTTTTCAATAACTTTCGAAATACTGACCTTAATCGAATGAAAATTGGTATCAAAGGGTGTTTTGAGGTTTTGAATTCGAACCTGATGTTAAAATTGCTCTTACTCGTAGGGGGCGCCACCTTCACGTCTTTCTCTCCTTTGGAAATTCATAACTTTTTTGAGCGTACTTCTAGCACATTTTTCAGTAAAGAAATCAATTCATCTATCATATGTACGTAAAAAAGCTTTCTCTGTTACGAGTCGCTACAAATAACCGTTTTCTAGATATTTGGACTTGAAAATTTTAAGTCGATTATTTGATAATCTATGCGTGTTGAAGTTATTACCATTATTTTGCATTTTTCACAAGAATGCTTAGGAAATGAATTTGACGTTTGAGTGAGTAGTTTTGGTAATTACATATTATGTGACAGTTAAACGTTTTGTTGTTTTGTTGAAGTTTCTGTAAGGTTTGAAACACTTATTTTGAAAAAATGGATTATTTAAACAATAATGCTCATTTAGCCGATATGCATTTCGTTTATGGCCTTGCGGATGGCAATGCGCGCAAAGCAAGACGTATTCTTCAGGAGCGATTTCTTAATCGAGTACTGCCTTCAGCTCCAACATTTACCAGTCTCCACCGTCGTTAGGGCAGCTGATATTATTGGGAGACCACGAGCAGTCCGAACCCCAGAATTGGCAGAAGCTGTTTTCAACGCTCTCGAGAAGAATCCAGAAACAAGTACAAGAATAATTGCTGAAGCTCTCAATTCTACTCAGTCCACAGTTTGGTAAATTATCCACGATCAACAATTTCATCCATACCATATTCAAAGGGTACAAGCTCTTTTGCCAGGAGACTTTCCCCAACGCATCACTATTCAGTGGTTTTTGAGTAAATTGACTGGAAATCCTCAATTTTTAAGGTTTGTACTCTTCACGGACGAGGCAAACTTCGCCCGAATGCTATCACAAACTTTCATAAGAACCATGTTTGGGCTCTGGAAAATCCGCACGCAGTTAGTGAAAGACCTTATCAGTATCAATTTTCTATAAATGTATGGAAGGCAATGATTGATAATTACTTGATAGGACCTTCCTTCATTCCGTTCCGACTGAATGGCGCAACTTACAGACTTTTAAGAAAATGAATTGCTGCGACTACTTCAGAATGTACCATTAGAAATTCGTATCCGCATGTGGTTTATACATGATGGGGCTCTGGCCCATTTTAACGTTGTAGCCAGGAAATTCCTAAACACTGTCAATTCAAATCGATGGATCGGTAGGGATGAAGAAGAACCCAACCAGGCGTGGACACCAAGGTCCCCAGATCTAAACCAGTTAGATTTTAATTTTTGGGGACATTCGAAGTCACTAGTTCATAAAACTCTAGTAGCGAACGAGGAAGATCTAAGAAACCGAATAGTAGACGCCTGTGAAACAATAAGAAACACACCAATAATGTTTGAGCGGGTCCGAGAGTCAATGACTAGAAGACTGAATGCCTGTATCCTCGCTGAAGGTGGAGACTTTGAACGATTTATTTGAATACAATTGAGTTTCCCTTATTTTATTTTATTCTGCATATTCAAAATTTCTTGAAATAAAATGTTGATATTTCTTGCAAATTTTATCAAAACAAATACAGATTTTGAGCCCTTAACTATCTTGAACGAGTAAAAATGAATAGAGTAGGTGGCGCCACCTACAAAAAACTACTTACTTGAACGTCAATCATTTCCTAAGCATTCTTGTGAGAAATGCAAATTAATGGTAAAAACTTCAACACGCATCGATTATCAATTAATCGACTAGAAATTTTCAATTCCAAATATCTAGAAAATGGTTTCTCATAGCGACTTGTAACAATTGTAGCTTTTTCACGTAGATAAGATAGAGGAATTGAGTTTTCCACTAAAGTACGCTCAAAAAAGTTATGAATCTTCAAAAAATAAAAAGACGTGTAGGTGGCGCCCCCTATGAGTAAGAGCAATAATTACATCAGGATCGAATTCGACACATCAAAAAACCTCTCAATACCAACTTTTGTTTATTTCGAAAATTAGTTAATAACGGAACGAAAACGAAAATAAAAATTAAACTTTAACACCATTATCTTGGAAACGAAGTGTTTCCGGACATAATTTATTTGGACAATTCATATCAGAATATGGTGAGGAATTACCTCCTGAAGTTTGTCAAAGTACTTTTGAATCACCCTGTATATATCCCTAAAAATTAAGCATCTGCTAGCAAAATTCCAGTATAATATAATTTCAATAATATGCGGCGACATCTGACGGAACAACTGGTTGAAATTATTCACACTCGAGTTACATTTATGATGAAGGCAGTGTGTTAAATTTGCCAGTGTTTTCAATAAAATTGGGGTTGGTCTGGTGAACTCTCTATAGCATACACGTGAAGTGTCTTATCGGCAAGGAATTACTTTTTGATGAATTAGATACATATAAACTGAGTAACTGGAAAAAAAAATACGTTAGTAGTCGGTTAGAAATTAATTTTTGTGGTGACGAAAATACTGGTTCAGAAAAACAGATGTCTCCCCAATATGTGTCAGGTATGACGATCATTGGGTTATCGATCATTTTAATTGAATTCTATATCTGTCCTCTTACAATTTGGGGGTATTTCCGTCCAATTGGAAAATTGCAAGAGTACAGCCAGTCCCTAAAAAAGGCAAAAAGGCCCTACCTAGCAACTACAGACCTATCGCACTGCTATCTATTATTTCAAAGGTCATGGAAAAAGCCATCAACATCGAGCTCATGAAATATCTGGAAGACTCAGGAATTGTCAACGATAGGCAATATGGCTTCCGCCATCAGAGATCAACTGGTGACCTGCTCGCTTACGTCTCACATATATGGCAGCTATCTATTGAAAAGTATGGAGAAACTTTAGCTGTGGCATTAGATATCTCCAAGGCGTTCGATCGAGTTTGGCACCAGGGACTCCTCGCCAAGCTTCCGTCTTATGGCTTGCCCCTCAGCTGTGTTCTCTGCTTGCTAGTTTCTCTCAAACAGGTCTCTCCATGTAGTGGTCGATGGAGTTTCATCTGACACTCTACTCATAAATGCTGGTGTTCCGCAAGGATCTATTCTCGCACCAACACTATTTCTACTTCACATCAACGACCTGTTGAAAGCAACTTCATGTCAGTACACAGCTTTGCCGATGATAGTACCCTCCATACCGCTTTCTCTTCCAGGGCCCCTATATCAGCCCGTGAACCAGAAATGAACGAGGAAGAAATGTTAATAATATAAATATGGACTTAGCAACAATTCTCGAATGGGGATCTAATAACTTGGTAGAATTCAATGCAAACAAAACACAAGCATGTCTTTTCTCTAGAAAAGCCGATCTCACTATGCCTAACATAACTTTGTCAGGAGTAACCATACCACTGAAGTCATCCATATCGATGCTTGGTATTACTATCAGCAATAACCTTTCCTGGGAAAATCACGTGAGGTCCATTGCCAAAGTGCATCCCAAAACTTGGTTTTGTTTCGTGCCAAGAGCTATTTCACCCCAGTCAGCTGCTTATGATCTATAAGGCACAGATCCGACCTGTCCTGGAATACTGTTCCCATATTTGGAGTGCGGCACCTAAACATATCCTGAGGCTATTGGATTCTGTCCAAAAAAGGGCAATTTGTCTCGTCGGTGATGCCTCGCTTACAAACTCGCTCACTTGTCTGGAACACCGTAGAAAAGTTGGCGATTTGTCTCTATTTTATAGATATTTTCATGGGCGATGCTCTTCTGAAATATCAACAATCGTTCCTGCTTTGGCAGTCTCTTCGAGATTAACCCGTCAAGTTCAGTCATCACACCCCTTCGTGGTCACTTTGGAGACCTGCAGAACATCACTTTCCAAAGACTCGTTCATCCAACGAACAGCGAGGCTTTGGAACTCATTGCCTAGGGAGGTGTTCCCCGAGGCATACAACCTTCAGAAATTTAAGAAGAACACCAACTCCTACCTTCTTTACCTTGGTTCCCACGATGTTCTCTGAACATTACAGGATATCCCTTTTCGTGGGAACCAGAACATAAAAAAAAAAAAAAAAAATCAATATAGGCTGGAGATAATATTTACGGTGCTATAAAATGTGTGACGAATACTGGATCAATAAATGACGATACCTGGGTATCTTTGTTATAGATAAGTCATTTTATTATGATACCAAGATCTAAAAAAAAAACAATCGAACAGTTGAAAAAAGTTTACCAATTGCCACAGCAGCCAAAACTTTTGAAGTCTGAATGACACTCTTGGATGAATGTGAAGGACAAACTCCCATTCAAAGAAAAATTGAACCTCCTTCCATAATCTCCGAAATTGAAGAGCAAAATTTAATGAGATAGATTTGTCACAAGGCCTCTTGGGCAAAAAAATTGAGAAATTAATGTTTTTCAATTGTAAAATAACAATTTGGCAACACTGTCGTATGTAATTTGGGCCGTAGAATCCGAAAAACATCAAACATACAGGGTGTTTCATTTGAAAAATCGAAGTTAGTGGCTATTCTGGTGAAACCGGAAGTTGGCCATTTTGTTTTCATATGTCTGTCAATTCGAAATTATGTCTCATATATGTATATTCAGAAAATTTAATTCAAATCGGTTGATAAGTGAAGGAGATATAGGCATGGCCCTAATCCCATTATCACCCGGTATAGGAATTACTCAACCCTTTCTACAAAAATAATTGATGATTTCTTTCACTACCTAGATCTATAACTTTTTATGAAATAATCAACAAATCAGTTTTCGATAAAGCATTTCCAAGTCGTCTATGAGAAGGTTCATATTATATGGCCATTTTCAAGTATAAAGTCTCTCATTTATTTACTTATTGATAAGTTTATTGAATTGAAATGTTGATCTCGTTGGTGTATTATCAAGCCACTCATTGGATGGAACACTTCTAGCACCCTCGATTTCATCCCAAAACATTTATTTTCCTATATTTTAAATTATAGTAATCAGATAAATGACATTCCTCTCGACAATAAATATCTCCAATATAAAAAAACAAATGAATACAAAAACCCCATCGCCGATAGCTATCGGAATCAACTGAATTAGGAACAATCATGCTGTTGCATCCTACACAAAACTTTTGCATTGTTAATATGTTACTATGGAAGAAAATTCGTTCATTTATTTCAAATGACAGATCGGTTTTATTCATCTTGAACAAGTAATCGTAGAAGAATAGTTCGAACAGGCATGAGTTAGGTAAATATATCAGTATTTGCGTATATATTTGTCCTTTGAACAGAATGACAACATTGAAAACATCTTCTAATCATAATGTAGTGTTTCTGAATATTGAAAAATGAAACTGAATTTTGGGTATGGAGAGACGACCTTTTTTTTAGATCAGTTACAATGTTAATGAATCGGAAAACTATCAAGAACTATTTTCAAAGGGAGTAATAACACCAAAAGAGCTACAGAAAACTGAAAATATTGTGTGCTGAAGTATTTCAGCGTCGACTTTACTTTCCATTGATATTCTTCAAAGTTGTTTTAATTTTCTACGGAAATTGATTTATCGATACCATATCCCTACATTAACTTCCATTCGTATTTTCCTCATCAGCATTATAACTGTTCATGAATAGTTGAGAATATACATATGTTTTCTGCTTCGTCTCCTCTATGAATAGTGATTTTCCATAGGATCCAGAATCAGTTATAAGTCACTTTGAAGTGAGAGAGAAAATACAATGAATTCGACATGACTCTTGTCCTCACAAAACAGCAATACATCTGCCAGCTACGGTTCAGCATCTAATGAAAGGAAATTCATGGGACCTAGTATACAGTAATAATGCTTTCAAGAGAGGGGACAGAAAATCGCTCTAGATTTATCGATCTTCTCTCGAATCGTTGGCGACATCTACAAGAATTGATTAGAAGCCAGCATAGCTTTCCTGTAGCATTCATACTTCGCTTATGAGCTCCATCTCTTATTGAGTGCGGGAATATGAACGGTACTGAAAACTATTCTGTGATCTAGAAAGATGCTGAAGACAAAATACATGGTGTCAAAAAAACTGCAGTAAACCCCAGTAGCAAACTACAGGGTGGCTTTTAATAGTCTGTTAATTTTTGAACGGTTCGACGTAGAACAATGAAAAAAAATGTATTGGATGATTTTCCTAACAAGTTCCTGCCATATGGAATGTATTTTGTAAAGGGTAGAGGGATAGAAAATGGACGAAATACATTTATCAAGAGAATTTCCTACGACTGCAGATGAAATAATGTTTTTGCCACCATCGTAATTTTCTTGTTTTATTACTTTTCATAAATAAATATGCATCGCAAACACCAGCAGCTACCAGAATATCATTAGACGATATTTTCCATTCGACTGAACAACTTAAGATGTGGACAGCATACTTCTGTGTTTATTAATATCGGCAGATATAATCGTTCTCCGTACACTGAAAAAATTTTTTTGCGAAATTACAGTGAAAATCGTAGGTTATATGTGGCCTACGATATATACTGTAATTGGTTACCATCGAGTTTGTAAAATTATACAAATGAACTAATATTTCACAATTTATAAATTCAAAAAAAAATCTAGCATGTTATTTTATTTTCCAGCTTATTTTTACATGACTATTCGTATTTGTGGGTTGTGAAATTAATTGAAACTTGTAAAATATCATTGTGAAAATACGCTTCAACCTGAAGGAAATTGCTATTTCACAGGCGATTTTCACAATACATATGTGAATGTACCTCAAGAATATTGGAATAGAATGTATATTCACAGATCAATTCTACAGAATTGTAGTGGAATTACACTGTGAGAATACTCTCAAATTGGTGAATTCACAAAACGAATGTATTTTTTTCTTTTGTAGAATTACTCAATGAGGGGTTTTTTTAAAAAAATCAGTACCATTTTACAGTATTATTGTGAATTCACTATGACATGTGTTTTATCAATGTCGATTGTGAATTTACGTCTTGATTCCACCATATAACTACACAAAATATGTTCTGCGAATTTTACGTGTTTCACATCCATTGCAAATATATATCTATGTAATTTGAGAAATAGTTTTTGGACATCTTGTATTCAATGGTACTTTCAAATTCCTCATAACACTATGCATGAATTATAGATGATAAGCGGTTGTAAAATTCACAAGAACACCGTTTCTCGCAGGGAAAATAGGGTAATGAAAATATTCATATTTCTTATATTTATTCAACAAAAGTTGAAATTTATTAAAACAAATGGACATGAATATCTATCACAATTATTAATAAATAAAACACTTAGCAAAACACAATAAAAAACCGTGTCTCTAATAAATTTCCAATTTTTCTGGAGCCATGAAAATATTGAAAAATTATTGAACAGAAAATCATTTTGAACAAATCAATATCGAAAGAAACTATGCACTCCAACTTATTTCTCTGCAAGCGGAAAATCCACTATATTCGAATTAATAATCGTTTTATCAATTGAAAATAATAATTTTACGGAATCCAAAAACATTCCAAGAGTGACATACCAATTTGAAAAATAATGGGCACATATAAATATTGAAGATTTTTTGTAATTTCCTGATGGTCAATCAGGTCTGTATTGCTTTTTATGGTTTCTGTACATACAAACTTTATTTTGTATATTATGCAGAGGTCATCCATTGACAAAATCCCACAAAATGCGACTGCCGATAACTTCATCAGAGATAAGGCAAGTCTAGCGGAAAGTTCTTCATCGAAGACAGTGGTCAATTTAAAAATATGTCCAATTCAACGTATACCCATTATATTCGAATTGGCAACACTAAATATTTTTGATATTGTGATATGTACGAATTTGCAAAGAAATAAGGCGATTCTGAGAGGGTCGTTTCTACTAAGGTATTTGATGAGTTGTTGTAAAACATCCAACATATTTAATTTATATTGAATAGAATTTTGAACATGTACAATATTTTTAATAATATTTATTCAACAAAAGTAAAAATTCATAAAAACAAATGAAAATAAATATCTATCACGATAAACAATAAATAAAAAAATCAGGTAATAGTATGATAAATTAGAATAATTTTCTGAAAAGCTTAACTTAGTGATGAAAACATTAAAAACAAGCTTTCAATCTGTTCATAAGTCATAAGTCCAAGAACTTTTTTTTCGTCTCGGTGGACTTGCTTTCTGAATCCGAGTGTATTTTACAATGCATTCGTTGAAACATCTCCAAAAAACCACCAATTTTCTTAGGATATTCCAAATTGAAAATAAAATATAATGCGATCATTATGGTAAATGCTTCTAGAAACTCATTGGAGGATAATACAATCCGCCTTTCCATATATATATCATATCGATGGTCTTCTTCTGAAAAAAAAAGGATTCCAGAAGGTTGTTTGCGTAGACAACGAACGGGCAATACTCTCATCTTCACACCTTCGAATGTAAAATGGCGAGCATGTTTTGAAAGTGTAAAGAAATAAAAAAACTGTTTCTATCGCCTGGTTTTCAAGTAGATTGTTGGAAAAATTTTTTGTTTTTGAAACTTTTGATGAATTCTCATTTTGTATATATTTGAACTAATGCATTCATTTCATTCGAAAGTACTGAACCGACTTCAATCTTGTAGCAACGAATTATCCCCCTTTCAACCACGTTTTCAATAACCCTCTTTCGTGTCTGTCTGTTCGGTACAAATCTTGCAAGTGGCATTTGACGCACTTCTAGTTGCCGGTTGATATGAAATTTGGCAGGTATTCATTATTCCGGTAACAATACATTATGAAATTTTAGTTACAGAAAAAAAATGGCGGCTCCAAGATGGCGGACGAGATTTGTGATTATGGTTCGATTCGATTCAAAATTGGTATGTGGGGGTTTTAGGGGTCGGAGATTATGAAAGGTGTGAAATAATTTTTCCTAGCCCCATAAAGATCTCTAACTATGAAAATACCTGTAAGATTTGAAACGAAAAACGTGGGGCGCATACAACAGATGTTGAGAAAACTCAAAGTTCATATCATTTGCAGTGCAATAAAATTGTTATTGACTTGTATGTGAACTGTTCATGCATCAATTATCTATTGCATGCGCTTCACGTTTTTCGTTTTGAATATTACAGGTACTTTCAGAGTTTTACATCTTCATGGGGCTATGAAAAAATTATTTCATAGTTTTTAGTCCATTTTAGAAACGTGGTATATTAATTTTTTAAGCAAATAATTCTGAAAACCAACACTTTGAAACCTGAGGAATCTTTATTATGATAATGATCAAAAGAGCTTTCAAGTGGTATGCAGCATGCTTCATTCTGCATAATAATGTTTCGAAGATGTTGGAAGATATAGTTTTATATAGAACTTTTCCGAATGATAATAACTCATTAAATGATAGGATTTTTCACTAATTTCAATTATTGAAATCTTCTTTCGTGTTTGCACTAGTAAAATAAATAAAAGTAAAATTGTAGCCAGTCAGTGAAATACTTTCAGAGAAAATCGCGAACGCATATAAAACACAAAATCTTTTTTTAAATTATATCGAAAATATATTATCAAACAAGGGAATACTGCAGTTGGATGATTTCTGTGATAATTAACATGGAGTTCGTATTTCTCAAAGTTTTCAATTGATACTTACAAATAGAACAAACGAACATCCTGGAATAAGTCTGAATTCACATTTTAAATGATTCATGTATACACGAAATAATTATTTCAATACTTACGTTTAGTTGCACTTATTGAAACACTGTAAGAAATGGAATTATTACACAAACACGTTGCGTCGACTATGAAACTAACAGTCGATGAATGTCGAATAGCCGAATACGATGCAAAATGCAAAGGACAACGCCCTTAGCCCTCTGATTTAATTGGTCAGAAATAACAACGATGTTGTTAATTCACAGCATAAATGCGACGTGCTCACAAGATTTTCATTTTAATACAATTGCATCGTAATTTCTCTGAAGCATTGCTAATTCACATGTGCGATATATTTGAAAATGAAAAGGAAGGATGTCGTGTCTAGGTATTGAGACTACGCAATTTATTTATCGAAAACAGACACTTACTAATGATTTGAAATATCGCAATGCTTAAATAACTTGAGTCCGAAAAGTTTAAATATAATACTTTTATTGGTTCTTATCTGGTGAAATGAAATGTTTTCACAATTCCTCTAGTGATCGAAACTATGTATACATTTTTGAATAGTTGCAACTGCAAACAGAATATTTTTATCGCAAATTTTCATAAAACCAGATAAGTAGGAAGGTACATGAAGAAGTACCTACCAATAGTTAACGATGAATCATCGTTTTTGATAGATAACATTGATCAGTGTTAAATTTCTGAAATCATGTGATGTGATTTTTCATTATGAATGCGATTTATGTCCTGTTTGTAATTTTCATTCGCATTTCCACAACGTAGCTGAAAAAAAAAGGAAAATGTGAAGAAATACGGAGGCATTTGAAAAATTCAACTCCTACGTTATTTTTACGAAAATCTTGTGCAGAATTCAACAATAGTGCGATATCACAAAGTTATATTTTCATCAGTATGCACATTTACAAGCCGTCGACCTGAAAATTAGGAGTGGTTGTATTTCCACAGATTCATTGGTAAATTCACAAGAAATGTGATTTCTGTTTCAAGGTCGTGTAATTTCATGGACAAGTGGGTGAAGTGATTGTGATTTCATGATGTGAATCCACATATTGATAAGGTGCATTTACTATATATTTGTAAATTTAACGACTGGCTGTAATTTTTTATTGTATTTTTTTGTTAATTGAAATTTTACAATATGAAGTTGTTGTTTTACTGATTTACATTGAAAATTCACCAAGGGCATTTGGAATTCACAATATTTCTGTACAAACACAACATAATAATCAGAATGCTTGTAGATATATCTTGTTATTGTTGGCAAACATGGAATTACAGTATAGAACTGTATTATTTCCGGTCAGTTTCGAACTAAACTCACATTGTAATCCTGAGATTTTTTTCAGTGTAGGAAAAGAAATGATTATATCCAAGTCTGTACTTAATTTCTCACCTAAAACTGTCTCAATATAATATCATCGTATGTAGAAAGTCTATTCATTGAGTTTCTGCATTCAGAGAAAATAATTAAGCACTAAACTCACTTCGCAACGCAACACATTTGAAACAATGCTTATATCAACACTGTAATCTCTCAGACACAGACTCGTTCAGTATTTCTTGAGGATGTCGCAGGCCGCCGCGTTTTTATGTTACGAAAACATTTATAGATTCATAGGTGAGGGAAGGCTCAGTGCTTAGTAATCCCGAAAAGCTGGAATGCACTGAAGTGCTCAGGAGAACATTTCGGGATTACTAAGGACCAAGCTTTTTCGTAGAATGCTCGAAGCATTGAGCACTAAGCACTGGTTCGAAAAAGTGCTTACGAACACAAAAGTTCTTTGAGTGCTTTCACGAGCACTACGCACATTGCTTTGGGGCATCCCTGGTTAGAGTAGACAAAATCTACTATGAATTTTATCTATAGTTTTCGATGTAGGACCAACGGTTGAGGAGCTAGAGCAAGATAAAAATTGATGGGATTTGTGTACTTCCCAAAGAATTGCGTTTTCCGTAGGTTTTTCGCAGATAACTCATAATCTACACATTTTTCGAAAAAACGCAGTATGTACAAATTGAAAAAGCATTACATTTTCTATAGAGTTCATGTAGATTTGTTGATATGCGAGAAGGTGAGCGGCCGTTAGAGCGCTCGGACTTAGAGGCGTATTTTGGTCGTAGCTGGCACACTGAAGTTAAATCCTGTTCATCTTTTCCACTGGCTTGATTAATCTAATTAACCTATATTTATAACATAACAGAACATATGAATAAATTATAGGCTTTTTTAGTATTCTGTGGGGCATGAGGGACATAGAAGTTTATTGTTCTGTATGCTGGAATTATAGGTGTCGAAATTGCAATGAAACAATTCCTAATGATATATCTGTGACTAATACCAAAGAAATACGTATATTATTTAAACTATTAAATCAACTGTTCTATAATAAATAATATTATTAATCGTCGTTTGTTGGGCTGGTACCCTGAAGGCACTGGTTTTAGAGATGGTGGCTGCTCCAGGAAAACATTCAACCGTTTTACTGCTCTTGACGTATATATACGCTAGCCGCTCAACTGCTCTAGACGTATATATACGCATCGAAAATGAAAATTAGATAGGATTACTGTATTTGGATACACTCGCTGATAATGTCATTTATATCTCTAATCTGAAAAATTAGTCTAGTTAAATCTTTGGAGTATCCAATCTGGAGAAATTCTCCGAAGCTATGAAAAATTGTAATACTTTATTAAAAAAAATACAATCGCGTTTGTATACCCTTGACCAATTCTAATGGTACAATTTTTGTTTTGCAGAAATGCGTTGTTGCCAAGTTGGTTACTTCGGATAACTGCTCTAGACGTATATATACGCATCGAAAATAAGAATTAGATACGATCACTGTGTTTGGATACACTTGCTGATAATGTCATTTATATTTCTAATCTGCAAAATTATTCCAGTCAAATCTTCGGAATATCCAATCTTGGAAAATTCTCGGAAGCGATAAAAAAATTGTAATACTTTATTAAAAAAATACAATCGCGTTTGTATACCCTTCACCAATTCTAATGGTACAATTTTTGTTTTGCAGAAATGCGTTGTTGCCAAGTTGGTTACTTCGGATTACTGAAAATCTGATATGGGGATGATTCGAAGTGATTACAATACTAATGAATCAGGCAAATCGTGCAATGATAATGAACTTTGCGGAAATATGCGGTTCCCAAGTTATGGACGCTAGAAATCATCTGGTAAAGTTTTATAGAAATTTTGCTTGGAGAATATCGAATATTGAACGTCAAAAGCGTCAAAGGGGGACACAAGGTACAAAGTCATAGCCCACTAAGTATTTTAGTTTGTTACTTCAATATTCTCCTTCCATTTGCCAGCAATTTTTTCGAAAAATTTAAGCTGATTCAAAAAATGCAAGATTCTAAAATTTCAGGTTTTTTCATGGCCAACTCAACTGTGATATTCAAATAATGTTTTTTTTTAAGTTTTTGGCTATAAAAATTGTAGGCAACCCTCATTCACCCCTTTGAATCAGGTACCCTATTTTTGAACCAAGAAATGTGGAGAGAGTTTAAAAACCAAGAGCCTGTGAATTTTCCGAACATTTGATGCATAATTATAGCCACAATTCAAAATTTTTTTCGCGCAACTTGCGATGTCTGTAGCTTGGAGGGGGTTAGGTTAGGACACATGTTTATGATAAAAAAGTCTTATGTTGACCCAAGGAATTTGCCCTTAAAATATTTGTATTGAATTTTGTAACACCCTGTACATATTCAACTGACATTGGATAAACTTTAACAAGCACGCATGAAGCTTTCGGGGACGAATCGTAAGGTGCTAGCTGAGTCTGTAATATGAAGATGAGTCCGAGAAAGCCATTTGCGTACGTGCTACATACAATATTATTTTGTACAAGTTTTTCAAAGAATGTTTCATGTAAAACAAAAAATACAACGATGTGAAGTTTGCGCGAAACAGCACAAAAGACGGCAAATCAGACATATATGTCGCACATGTGAAGTACCATCGTGCCTCATTCCTTGTTCAGAAACATAACATACAAAAAACATTCTAAATTTTTTATTAGTTATGGTATTTTGTATGTTTTTTGCAGTTAATATAAACGTCAATCCAATTATATATATATATATATATATTTTATATATATATATATATATATATATATATATATATATATATATATATAATTTGTTTTCTTTGAATACCCAATGAATTGCCTCACACTGTTCCAGACGTATATATACGCACAACCTAAAATATTGCGCATGTGAAGTAATATCCCAAAAATCATTTTCACAGTGAAAGGGTTAAACATATCCTCATTCTCTACCTGGTGGTCTAAAAGAAAAATGAATGATTATTTTCACAAGCAAAGTAACCATCAAATGTGGTGGGTTCAAGTATAACCATATATGTCATCGTTATTAAGATCGTCAAAATCCTAGTCATCCTCCGAATCGTACTGTGGGAGGTTGCTGCAGGTCCCTTCAATATTTGCACACGTCTTCATACGCCAGCTTCCTTTCAGCCTCCCCTAACAACACAGGAATGTCCTAGGTATGTTCTTTTTATGAACCGCGGTACAAGGACATGATTGGGACATTCAGGAAATATCCCGCAGAGGTTGTCCAGAGGACATCCCATCTGGTATATCCGTAGGTTGTCCCATTCATGTCCCTGGTATTTCCGATATTCATTCTCATATATGAGAATCATCGAAACTCGTCAAAATGTTCATTGGAAATTAAAAGTTGATATTCTGTTTGAAAAATTTTTATCTCATATATCTCAGGAATGTCTGGGAAGTGACCATTTCGCAAGCAGAAAAATATTAATACATAATATACCCTTAATCTAAATTCCCAAGAATGAAACAAATTATACACAAATGCCAAACACAATTGCATTTCGGTTTCTGTGGTTATGTCCTGTGTGGCTTTGGCAACTTGATTCAATTCATTGGTGATCTGTCAACAATGTAAACCTTACTTCGCATAATGTGCAAGTTTCTAACTTCGTTCGATGTAAAAAGATTAGCGGCATCCTTATTGTGTTCTGACGATTTTTGTGTGCATTTGAAGCATTTAATTATTAATAGTGTTGTGTAGATCATATTTGAAAAATTTAAATGATATATTGAGTTTAAGGTTCGTAAAATAATTATCAAAATATTGAATGTAATCTTTTGGATCAAAGACTTGATGATTGTTCCAATAATATGCTTATTCAATCCTGAATATTATGTCTGTAGTATATTAATTAATCATTATAGGTAGGTACATATAATGGATCGTATGAGGAAGTATTCTCAAGGCTTGAGAGGAAAATACACTGAGTAAATATTATAAAAGGGCATGAAAACTTGGAAGAGAAAATGAAGAATCAGAGACTTGTAGTGGGCCTTTCACTAGTCGATTGATGACTGTAAATGATGATAGTCATATAAAATTACCTTCTACAAGTTCACATAAAATTCCATAAAAGTTGATCAATGTGATTCAAGTTCTGAAAATGTATCTGATGTTTTCTCCCTTGGCGAATTGAGCCCTAAATCAAGAGAAGACCAAGTTCAAAATTATCTTGTTGAGCACTTTCATGGAAATATTGAAAATTCAAATGATTTGAACATAAATACAAAGTTAACTGAATGGGCCTTGGAATACACCATCACTCATGCAGCAATAACACTTGGTGAGTATTTTTATCTTTTATTGTGAATCCTAAAAGAGCTATAACATGATATCTGTATGAGTAATTTTCTTCATTGTCAATTCAATTCCACCTGCAATAATATCTTAGTTACACGATCTTCTGAAGCCATGGGCAATAAAAAACAGATTGAGGAGGCTTTGCAGAAGTTTTTCAGGAGAACCAAGGAGAGAAAAAATAATGCCTGCAACAAATGCAACACCCTTATATGTGAACAATTTTCAACTGATTCAACGAGTCTTTTTTTGTTTGCCGTTTTTTTATTTTTCATATTTTAACAAATATAACATATCAATTTCTTAATTAAATCGTTTTCTGTTGAGAATCTTTAGATTACACTCTGTTCCATTTTTAAATTAGGTGATTGAAACAAAAGGACATTCGGGGACATCGAGTGGATGTACCTCATATATCCCAGGGATGTCCCTGGTATTTCCTACTTCAATTATGGAACGTCCCTAGGGTGTCTCTTTGATGTCCATTGTCGGTACTTGGTACATCCCTTGGGTATCCTTTTCGGTGGAAAGTAGATGTCCCTGGGACGTCCCTAGTATGTACCATGTTCCGACAAAGAATATCCTCGGGACGTCCCAGTAGCAACTGAAGGACGTCCCTGGGATGTACAGGGGATGTACTTGTGTTGTTAGGGGCAGTTTTTCATGCACGACACAAGGTGCAGGAGGTGTTCATTCCACTTCCTAGGGTGTCTTCGTGAAGGTGTCCTCCCCCAACCACAGTGGCACTTGCAGATAATATTAATAATAATAATAAACTTTATTGGCAATATAAATACAATTTAAGATGGTTACAATGAATAGAGTAATCATAACGATAAGTGTAGAACACTTGTTTCGCAAAAAAATAGGGAGTTTTAAGAAAATATATGATAAAATAAATGTACAAAAATAACTAGTTGAAAAGTTCATGATAACACAATGTTTAAAACAACATGCACTAAATATAATTGAAATCTAGTATATCTAATGAAACAATGTAGTTCGTATTCCTCACGATACAATAAATAAAATTATTCATAAATAACTGAATAAGAGCACAGGATTAAAAGTTAATGAAACACATATGACTGATGATTACAATAGTATACTATGAATAAAGGTGTTAAAAATAAATTCAAAATGAGATTGAAATGTGGACATAAAGGAATAAGAGAAGAATGAATCAAATAAATACACACATGGATACATACATATATAGAGCTGGACTAAACAAGACATATTAGAACGTTACTAAAGTTTCGGAGTATAGGGTTTTAAAATTAAAAATCACATTACCATGTCGGCAACTTTTCCCCTAGGTTGGCTGTGAATGAAGATCTTCAACTCTTTCTTATATAGAATCAAGTTATCAATTTTTTGTATATGGAGAGGTATGGAGTTATACATTTTTGGAGCCATATATTGGTATGACCGCTGGCCAATAGATTTTTGCATTTGTGTGATTTTGTGATGGTGGTTTTTTCGAGTTTGGTGATTATGATTAGGTAGGTTTGAATTAATAGGTTTTTCTCGGTGGTATTTTATATCGATATTATTATAAAAAAGCCGACGAATATCGAATACATGTGCTTCATGAAATAGTTCTTCAGATGGATATTTATAGTCTTTGGACATAATCAGCTTGAGGAACCCTTTTTGCAGTATTTCCAGAGGATGAATATGTGTTTTCAATGCCCCTCCCCATCCGACTATACAATATCGCAAGTGGCTCTCAACTAATGCATGGTACAGTACTTTGAGCTGATGGAAAGGTAATATGTCCTTCAGATATTTGAACTTGTAGAGAATCATACGTAACTTATTACAGACATAGTTAATATGGGAATCCCATTTGAGATTCGTGTCTATTATTACTCCCAGATATTTAAATTTTTTTTAGGCAGGATTATATACTGTTGACTGATTGTGGTAAACGTGAGACTATCGAATGATGGCGTGTCGGACCGATTACAGCTAAAAGGTAGGTAGTAGGTTTTTTGCAGGTTGACAGTGAGTAATTTGTTTTCTAACCATTTTTTTATTGAAGGAAGGTCTGTCTCTACTGTGTTTTTCAATTCTTGCCAGGTGTCTGCTTCATAAAATATTGCGGTGTCATCAGCAAAATCTAGTATTTCTCCACTGCTTCTGATAGAGAACATGCCATTGATGTAAATATTGAAAAGGAATGGGCCCAGAACAGTCCCTTGAGGAACTCCATACTCAATTTGCATTTGATCGCTTTGCACATCATCCACTCTGACAGACTGGAATCTATTGGCAAGATAACTTTCGAAAAGTTTTAAATAATTATTTCTGATGCCAATATCTTCCAATGTCTATAAGAGGAGACTATGGCTTACAGTGTCGAAAGCTTTACAGATCAATAAATACACATAGACTTGGCATGTTCCCATCCAGAGCAGAAGAAATCTCCGTAGTTAGTGCCAACAACGCGTCTTGGGTGGAGATATTCTCTCTAAAACCATACTGCATACTCGATATTAGATTATATTTGGATATATAGGAAGCTAACCGTTTTTTTTTGAATTTTTTCGAAAATTTTTGATAGATGCGTTATTAGAGATATCGGTCTATAATTAGTGATCGCTGTCTCAACTCCTTTTTTGTAAACTGGTACTACTATTGATTCCTTAAGCGCTCTGGGTCAGATACCCTGTTCCATGCACAAATTCATAATGTATGTAAGAGGTTCTAGAATATATAGAAATTATTTTAATAGTTTCAGCTTTGATATCGTCTACACCTGCAGATATTTTTGTTTTCAGTTCACTAATGATGCTCTCAACTTCTTTATTATCAGTTGGTAATAACACAAACGAGTTCACAGAAACTGCTCTATGTGGTTTGTAATTAGGGTCGTTTTTCACTTTATTTGCCATTTCCTTACCTATTTGGGTGAAAAAAGTTTTGAATTCATTGGATATTTGCTTCTTATCATCTTTCAATTCCCCCGATTCATCTTTTATTGTTTTTATGTTGCGCTTACTTTTTTTGGTTTTACTTATTTCTTTAACTATTTTCCATAACATTGGTGCATCGGTTGAATTTAAGTTGATTTGTTTTTGATAATAGTCGAATTTGTTTTTTTCTATCAAATTTGTGAGCTTATTTTTATAATTTGTATATTGTGTTTTCAATTCCAAGTTATGGGGATCGTTTCTGAGACTTTTGAACAGTTTATTTTTCGTATCTGTGGATTTAACAAGAGCATTTGTTATCCATAGTGTAATCTTTGTGTTTCTTCTTTTGGCCCTCCTTACGGTTGTGCAATCCTTTATGGCTCGAGTGAGGATATCTATGAATTCATTAGTTCCAGCGTTTGGATTTGTTGTAGAAAATATGGGGTTCCAAGAGATGTTGTGTAGCGTATTCTGGAGTTTGTCGTGATCAATATATTTTTTGAATTTCTCTTGATTAGTTGCCACATGTTCATCCTGGTTAAGTATGATCCGAAGTGCAGTTGTATAATGATCTGTGATATTACTCTGAATTATTAAGGGAATGATTTGATCTAATATGTAACTCTCGGTTTTTATGAAGATGCAGGAACCACTATTATTCTGGACTCTTGTTTCACTATTTATTACTGATATATATCCGACTTCGTTCAATGTATTCAGATACTCATTGCAATGTTCATCGCTTTTTGAAATATCGATATCAATATCTCCAATGAATCTAGAGTATGCGGCGTTATTTTTATCATGGTTTTGTAAGTATTCCTGCAAATGTTCATGAAATTCTTTTGGATCTGTAGAGGGGGATCTGTAAGCAGCGGTTATCACTATGTTTCTGTTATTTCTGTAGTTGATTTCAACTTTTATGGCTTCAATATTGTTTATTTGAATCATTTGATAAGTATAGTTAAATGTAGACTTGATGTATAATAAGACACCATCATTTTGATTCAACCTCTATTCATCGAAATTTTTTTTGATGCTTCGGATATAATTGTGGATAATAGTAAAATGTTTAAGATGTTCATTCTCTGTTAAAATTTTATTCAGTTCATTGTTATCCTGTAGGGTAAAAGTTTCTATTTCGAATTCTCGGATGTACTGTTACATTACAACTAAGAGTCTATTCAGATCACCATAAGTAATTGGGGAGAAAACAAAACAACTAGGGGTTCATGGGAGAGGAAACGATCAAAATGTTTTTTAGCCTAATTTCTTGGTTTGGTTATCTTGGATAGTTTGATTCGGATGCGGATTTTTTTTATTGGTCGAAGCTTTTGGGGTTCCTTGTAATTTGTCAACTGCCGTAAGTTGAGGATTTTCTTTTGTTAGTCTTTTTTCTCCCGGGGTTGGAATCGCAGGAGCACTATTTGTTTTTTTTGGATTTCCTACCATTTGATATTCCCTTTGCGGTAAATCTGTAAAACATGCCACTATCCTATATGTGACTTGTCTTTATTTAAATTTTTTGAAGAAAAACCCAAATTCTAAAGAAAAACTATTTTGCCGATAATTCTCAGTATTTTTCCTACCGCAAAATATATCGAAAAATTTGATAACATAATGGAATTTCCCATACTTACTTATATTATCTCAACTCCTCGTATAAAGAATAGTCACACTCTCTTCGTCCAAAAATGTTTCTACATATAATATTTACATATTATAAGGGCAGCTATTGTCACCAGGGTGTTTGTAGAAAAATGGATGTTTCTACACACAACATCAATTTTGATAGAGTGATTCTATACTATAATGTAAGGCACTGATATTTTGTTTTACCACTAGTCCGTCGGACTTGGATTCATGCCTTCGGCTTAGTATGTGTGCGAGGTCTTGTTTTGAATAACTTCTTTATATAAAGATTAGTACTTTTCGTCTTTTGTCTCAAGGGACTTCTATTCAAGTGATAATATAACTTAATAATTGACTTTTGCCTCTCAATTAAAATAATCTGATTGAATTCAATTCCCCTTTCCTCAACTTCGGTTGAGAAAGTAATACACACAAATTAACTTCAATACATCTATTAACAAAAAAAGTAAATCTTTAATACAGCTCGACGCTCGTCGAATAAAAAAATGGTCAATCATAATATATAAAATGCAAACAAAAAAAACAATCTCCTTTTGAGAATAAAAGAACAACAACGATTAGTTTGAAAATATTACCTATCTGTTCTAAGATAAAAGGGAGCTCATATTTCCGATATATATAGTGATTTCCTATTATCGAAATATAGAACCAGTTTCTTCCCGTGGCTCGCATAGTTTATGGTGACCCGCGTAACTGACTTCCGTTTTTCCCAAATTAATAAAAATTGTGATCGTCTTCGGTTAGTCTCAAATTGAATAGACGAACTCCCAATATACCCTGTCATGTATACCCCTAATCTGTTATTAATTGTGCATGAGGTTCACCCCGTGAATCAATAGTTAAAAGCTATGCATCAAGTTAGATTTTCTACTTAAGCAAGCGACTTACCCCTGTAATTCCCATGTCTCTCCTAGTCTCGAATATAATTCCCATTTCCCTCGTAGCCGTCTGTGGACACTCGAATCAGATTTCTAATTTAAACACACTCGTCTTCCGAACTGACGATTAAAATAAAGTTTCCGACCTCTACCCGCGATAGTTCCTGCCGTGGAACCATTATATATCGAAGGGCGAATTTCTTCGATATAGTTTCTGGTAAAACCAAAAACTTGGGCCGAATCCCGAAGGACTCACGCCCGCGGCGGAACCCAATACCCTCGAGGTTCGCGAACTCCTTAGCCCTGTTGATATTTTTCCATTCTCAAACAGAAGCGAAGCGCCAAGTGGCAGTCTGATTGGCCAAGTCCAATTTGTCGTTGCAGCAAATATATTTCGCGACCCGTGTATATTGCCCATTCGACACTTTGCTCGAATGAATGAAGCTTTGTTTAGTATTTCCAGACTAAACAAAGTTACAATTTCCCAAAGAACTCGTCTGCTCGGCAGAATATATTTTTTATATCCGCGACGACCCATTTATGCATTTCAAAGTATGAGCTCCCTGTTTCATATTAATTCCATCCAAGAACTGGAATAATGAATCAAAAATTGAAATAACTTACCCTGGGACCAATAAAAAAAAAACAAAAAATAACACCTACAGGATGTTACAAATCATCTACTTCGTATGACGAACCGTTCACGAATAACTTATTTCTTTTTATGTAGCAGTCTTCGTATTCATCTTCTTTTGCAAGAAAGAGATGTTTCCTGAAATGTTATTGTCACTCCTCTGCTTTTGAGTTAGATCGTGGGCAATGGAAATATTCCTTCCTTTCAATTTCTTGCAATTTTGTAGGACGTGTCTTTTTTTGAGGTTCGACAAAAATTCAATTTTAATGGGACACTTATCCGATTTTCCTAATGGGTAACGATCACTGAAATTGTTTTCGTTCAATTCCACGTCAAGTAACCCTTTGAGTTCCGTACACAAATTCTTCGGTGTTATTCCTCCCTTCTTTTTATTCAATCCAAATATTATTATGTTTTTTTTATTTTGTTCCCTTTTGAGAAACTCAATTTCTTCTCTAAGTTTGTAATTTTCCTTTTCTAGTTCGGTAACTGTGTTTTTTACTTCCTCAATTTTCAGTTGTAGTCGAATCTCGCTTGCTTCTATGTAATTCTTTATCTCGTTCCTATTTTTCAAAATTTCATCATAGATCTGTTTGCTCGTTTCATCTGCTTCAGGCATTTTAGTTGAGCCACTGTTTCACCCTATAGGTAGTATTGTGGATTTTCCGAGTATATTTCGTTTTTATTTGGTTTTGTGGTTCTTGAATTTTGTCCACGAAAGGGGCTTTTTCGCTACCGTTTTACTGGGCTAATGAGCTTTATCTCTAGTGCGCATCATGAGTCATCATTATATGTGGAATATTGTTGCAACTTCTTTGAATTGTCAAATGATGCATATTTATATCCAATAATATAGTCATATAAAGAAGCTACTTCATAATTCATGTTCTGACAGTTAACAACCGTAAAAATTGAAATCCCTAATTTCTAAAAATATCAGCTCATCACAAGAATCATCTGCTTCCAAATCGGTTTCGCACCATATCGAATGATCAGTCATTCCAATCATGTCTAGTGTACAGGAATTTCTCACCACGATATCCTTGCTAATAAAGATAACATCGATCGAAGTCTCAGACGTACCTACTAGTTATCCGAGTTGGGTTATTCCTCACTTGACACACATCAAAAGAGGATTTCCGAATGTTTCAGTATAACAATCGTCGACGATATAAAATACCTACAGACTAACTTTTGTTTGTTTATTATGTAAACTGTAATCCATAGCTGTCGTAGTTTGCATTTGTATAGCGAATTCAGGATAAGCATACCTCTCCTCTATATGAAAAAATTACATTCAATTACAATTATCTTCTGTAATCGCAAATACAGCATCTCTGCATTTATTTTCAATTCACCACATTTATAATTTCAAAAATTGTTTTTTTAAATCTATTTGTTCAGATGCTATGTATGCTATGCTACGGGGAAAAAGTTGAGAAGGTCTTACCAAAAAGTTATTATTTCGTTTTATGCGTACACGAAAAAGGAAGGATAGGAAAGGGAGACTGAAGTATAAAATTTGTTCTGCGAGTTTTATTGATAGTGATAGTGTAGTATATCAATTTGCATTCGGATAGAGCTCTGGTTTATCCTAACTTATTTGAATTATTATTTTCAACTTTTTCCACAGAATATTTTACATATTTTGTTTCTTAACTGAATTTCAAATAGCATGTATTTTATGGGTGATTCTTATTACCAAATTATCGAATGGTAATTCGTGTTATTTTTTACTATTTTACGCCTTCACTATGGGTTGGTCTATTAATGAATATATTTTCCTCCGTGAAAGCTTTTGACTCATTCGCAAGTGATGAACTGTTTTTCAACAAAAAACGGATATTCTCGACTGTACTCAGTTCTGTTGATCACATATAAACTTTTCACCGAGATATTGTTGTCCTTGACGAGGTTTGTGGAGTGTGATTTCACATTCAACTTTTGAATTGCTCGGTGTCTACAAGTATACATAACTTCTTTGAATAAAAAAACTTTGGCATTGCCATTTTGGAATATTATGAAAGAATACGAATGTTGTTGAATCCATATTTTCAATAGCCCTCATATCTTCTCAAGGCAATATTTTAACCCCAATAGCAGGTATTATTGAACACAATTACCCATTTTCAGCCTTCAGAGAAAATTTTTAGGGAAATATGAACCATTCCTTCGACGAACTCGTTCCGAAATATTGGGTGATGATGGAATTTATCATCTCTACATCCCCCCTAGAGATCAGGACAGCATTCAAAAGTACATATGAAAAACTTCACTATTTATTATTACAATATCAAAGACAATAAAAAAATAAAACATTCTTCCATCAATACTATCACGCTCTCAATTTGCTAACTATCCATGATACATAGTGAGCCACCTTGGTATACACTCCTGGCCAACCCTGCATACCACATGGCGAAGGCCCAAATGAAACAACGCCAACCGAGTACCAGTTGATTTCTCCGTTTTCGTCAGCATAGAGGCTCATTAGAGGTCCTCCACTGTCTCCTCTGCAGGAATCTTTACCTGCCTCACCACCCGCGCAGAGCTGTGCCGATTGGAGATTCACATTAGCTTGCCTATAGGTTTGGGAACACTCCATGTTGCCTCTTACTGGAACCTGAAAGAATAGCGATAGTAAAAATATATTTTTCGGTTTGAGCACATATGTATTCATCATGCATTTTTTATCATATGGAAGTGCTTGATGGAAATCGAACTATTGTGATAATAAGGAAGAGGTGTTGAAAGAGAAAACATTCTCAATTGAATATTGAATGGAAATATATTTCTGTGAATTGAAAAATCCACGATAAAAATGATTCCACATCTGATTTTATGAACATACCGTTCATATTCTCAACAAATCAATCTAGCGTATCAATGTCAGAAAACACTAGTTTCAACGTGTCTCTCCAAAAGAAATAATTCTAACTTTTTCCATCTTTGCGAAGTGAGATTGCTTCCTGAAGATGTGTTTCCCATGTCTTCCGGTCTTCCTGATGATCGTGGAAGCGTGAAATGGATTTTCCTTGACAAAAATGTATTGAAAACCTAGTAAAGGCGATGCCTCTCTTGCGTCAATGTTACGAATGATTTCTGGTGAGTACTCTCTTTTGAAAAACAATTTTCATTGCCTCATTCATCTTCATGAATTCTTAATTAAGACTGGAATAGAAAATCAGATAACTATCTGAATGACATTGCAAACTTTCAATTTCAGATTTTTCTTTTGAGTTAGGATCTTTTCAGATTATCTATAAGACGTAGTTCAATGTCCAGCGTGGCTATAGCCGGGGAATGAGTTGTTATCTGTTAGACATTCACAAGAATAACTTTATTTTTAATTCACAGAAAAATATTTCTATTCAGATTTCAGATTTTCAGATTTATTCAGAGTAAAAGTGTACATGACATGGTATACAATGATTTATCTTTAAGTTTCTAATTGGACCACAAAATTGCACCCAAGCATACTGAATGCTTGTGTTGTGCTTGTCTGCAATCCTCCAGAAACATTGACATTGTACAGGAATTCATTGATAGTGATAGTTTTTTTTGATGAGTACAAGACATTTATATACAATATATTAGGTACAATGATGGCAAGATAAACTTATTGTTGAGTGAGATGTTCTTAAGAATAGGTGGGTACTGAGTAACACATCGACTAAATTAATATTTGATAGATTTTTGTTTGATTTTTTTTTGAACGAAAAGTTTTGTTTGTTTTTTATATTTATGGAGTTTTGTTATTTTCTTCATTCCAGGAGGTAGAATATTATAGAGTTTCGGCCCAAAGAAGAAAATAAATCTTTGTGTATGACTCTTTTTGAACATTGGTATATATATTTTAGGTTTGTCTAGTGATCTGGTATTTTTTTTGACTTCCATGGGACGACTGAAACGACTTACGTTGTGGAACATCCATTCCAGGCATTCAATATTCAATTGAGAATGTTTCCCTTTTCAACATGAAAACCCCACAAGAGGTTATCTTGACGATGGAAGATAGTGACTGAAGTTATTCTTTCAGTCGCAGATGATTCCACATCCGATTTCATGAACATGTTTATATTTTCAACAAATCAATGTTATTTGCTATTTTGGCTCCACGAAACGCTGCCTATCAATGTGGAGAGTGCAAGAGTATGGGGGGAAATCAGTTGGAAAAGGTGTTCCATTAAGAATTTTAATAACCATTTATTGTGTTAGAGGTATGCTACGACAAGATATATCTCGCATTGTAATGAGCTCATAGTTCATGTCATGTTATCTTATTTTCTGCCCCATATAATTGACTCCGTTTGGTCTTCATCATCATATATTCGAGGCTGAAGCAGAGTAAACGGAGCATCAGTTGTTGATAGCAAACACTAGAAACTTGTACTGTATAAGTATATCAATTTCTTGTAATAACCCTTTCCATCGAAATATGAACTAGACAACATATTAAAGGTACCGGTTTCATTATTTTAATTAATATATTTGTTTTTTATCCATGATTTGTAAAAATAAAAGCTCTGCAAAATTTGTGCCACCATACATCACACATTTTCTTGCAGAAATGGCCAAGAGAGTTTTGGAAGAACCCTTGCTATTTACGCTGATTGAGATGATGAATGAAATATACCGTCTGATATTGGCTCTGAAAGTCCTAGTGATGGGGATAATGACTGCGAAATTACCAATGTGAAAGCTGAACTCAATTTCGATGCTGATAACATATTACTGTCGGATAAAGACATGACATGGAAGATACAGAAGATTTGCTACTCTCATCATGGTTGATAGCAGTGAGGGAGATACTATGGTGTGAAATTGATAAGATCACAGAAAACTAGGAAACAAACAGTCATACCTGAAATCGAAACTTTTTTGGGAATGAATTTGTTGTTGGGCATGAAAAAATTACCATTGTACAGAGATAACTGGAGTCAAAATCCAGATTTTCATGACCCTTGTATAAGTAAATTGATAACTCCCAAGTGGCACGGTGATGTCGAAATGACTCCCAAATCAACTGACGTCAACAAGTGACGTCTCAGAGACGTCAAAATGTCACAGCCACCAGACGTCATCAGCAGGACGTCTCTCTGACGTCTGAAAAATGATCTATGAAAGACGACATTTTGAAGACCTACAAGACCATTAGTTATACGGAAGACTCATACAGTCCCTAGACACTCTAAGAGCTTCTATTACACGCTTTATATTAGCTTCACTTGTATGTTTGTTTGTTTGTTTGTTTGTAATCGACTCCTTTGGGCGCGATTTTGACCCACTTCCAGACGTCCGAATTATTTGAAATTTGGAAGGTATACATAATTCCGGTGACAATGCATTGAGAAGTTTTTGTGTGAAGAAAAAACAAAATGGCGGCTCCAATATGGCGTACGAGTTTTGAGATTATGGTCCGATTCGCTTCAAATTTGGTATCCTAGGATTTTTGTGGTCGGAGATTATGATCCTTTTGTCAAAATCGAAAAATTCAAGATGGCGGCTCCAAAATGGTGGACGAGTTCTGTGATTTTGATCTGATTCTATTCAAAATTGGTATGTGGGGATTTTTGGGGTCGAATATTATGATTCTTTTGTGAAAATTGGAAAATTCAAGATGGCGGCTTCAAAATGGCGGCCGAGTTTTGTGATTATGGTCCGATTCGCTTCAAAATTGGTATGTGGGGGTTTTTGGGGTCGAATATTATGATTCTTCTGTGAAAATGGAAAAATCAATATGGCGGCTTTAAAATGGCGGCCGAGTGTTGTGATTATGGTCAAATTCTATTCAAAATTGGTATGTGGGGGTTTTTGAGGTCGAATATTATGATTCTTTGTAAAAATTGAAAAATTCAAGATGGGGCTTTGTAATGGCGGCCGAGTTTTGTGATTATGGTCTGATTCTAGTCAACATTGGTATGTGGGGGTTTCTGGGGTCGGAAATATGATAACCTAATTTGATAAGATTATTAATTTTTTTTAATTGCAAAAAAATTATAAAATAATAGTTTAAAAAAAACTAAAAAACATGCTTTTATAAATAAACCACACTAAAAAGTAGGAAATAAATAATAGTTTAAAAAAACAAAAAAACACGCTTTCATAGAAAACCAGACTAAAAAAATAGAAAAAAAGAAAAAAAATTATTTTATTTTAAAAAAAAGCGTGGGGTGCATGGTATCAATAATTATAAAGTACATTACACACCGAGGCGATACCATGCACCCCACGCTTATTTCAAAATTAAATACATTTTTTCTTATTTTCTATTTTTTTAGTCTGGTTTTCTATGAAAGCGTGTTTTTTAGTTTTTTCAAACTATATTTATTTTCATGAGGAAATGATAGTTTTAGGATAGTAGGATAAAAAAATACATTATTGAATTAATTACATTTTCAACATCAAAAAACTTACAGGATATCCTGATAAACAATAAAAAAAACAACAAAAAGTTGAATTCACTACAAGAAATATTTTTGCAATGGTTTATTCTCTCGGAATTAAATTGGGTATTTCTCACTGAGTATACCGAAGGATACCAGTTACACCTGACGTAGACATTACCTTTGTTATTTAGAATAGAACACCATCTAGATTTTTCAATTCCTTGTGAAATTCTGAATACAATGAACTCATAAATTGATATATATATATATATATATATATATATATATATATATATATATATATATATATATCTGTTGAAGAGTAGATGCTCTAATAATTATTATTTTTTTGTTTTGCACTTAGCCATTAACGAATTGTCAGTCAGAGAGAGCAACTTTTGAATATTTACTGCAGTTTGTAATTCATTGTTCTGTGAAAATGAAATTGTTGAAATGCTGAATTTTAAAGACTTGTTTTTGGAAATTAGTTCACAATCTATCCACTGCCTACATCTATCTACATCCTTGATGATATATTTATCGAACGTTCTTCGGTCATTCAATGGCAGCCACGATACTTTCCGCTTTTTTGGCGTTAGCCAGCTTCTGTTGAAAATGGTGAGCCCTTCCCCGTCCTTCTCAGATAATTCTGCTAGTATATAGGACATTATTTGAGTAACAGCAAGAAACCTCGTAGACACAAATAAACTAGCACCAAACCACCAAACTAAACAACAACAAAAGCAGCAAGCCAAGTCCGACCGACAACCTACGCTATTGCGCCAGAGTTGCCAGGTCGAAAAAAATATTTTATTCTAACAAATTTTTTCAAGAATACCTTTTCAGACTTTTTGTAATGAAAATTTTTTTAGAGCTTTAACAACCATTCAAATTTTGTCATTTTGTGTCATATGGAACAATTTCACCCAATCATGTCAACATTACACTGATAATTGCATTCAGTTCAATTATCAATCACTATGACAACACGATTGAGTTTGACAACTTCATTCCAAATGAATTTCAAAATGTCACGTTTTGTCAATGCGAATGTTCAAAGTATAAATGCGCTAATCAACGAAAACATTCCCAGAAATATAACCTACAGTCACAAATATATTTGGGGAATATTTATGGAATTTTGTTGCGAACGAGAATATTAATTAAATGGACATAGAAGCTTAGAAGAATTGGCGTTGATACTAAAAGAGTGGGCGGTCAATATGAAAAAGAAAGACGGGACCGAATTCAAGGAAGGAACGGTGAGGACAATGTGGAACGTTTCGTGCAAACGATTGCAAGAAAAGTACTATAATGACTATAATATTATGATTGATCCGTTTAACAATATAGTATTTGAACCAGCCCAAGATGCCCGCGGCAAAAAAGCTAAAAAACAAATTGACCTGCGGTCCTGACAATGTCCGCGTTAGACTAATTAAATCCCAGGTGAAAGTGCTATGTAGGCCTCAACTTTTTATTTATAACCTCATCCTGAATACCGAAACTTTTCCCTCCATATGGAAACAATCCCGTATTTGTCCTGTCTTCAAATCGGGAAAAATAGGAGACATTCGTAACTATAGACCAATAGCCTTAATTTCTGGTTTCTCAAAATTACTCGAAATTATTCTTTTCGATCTCATCTATATACATGTGAGTAAATCCCTGTCAGATTTCCAACATGGTTTTATGAAATCACGTAGCACTGTATCTTACCTTTGCACGTTTACGCAGTTCATATATAATTCCCTTGATAATCGTCGCCAAATTGATGTTGTATATACTGATTTCAGTAAAGCGTTTGATACAGTATCCCACAATCAGCTATGGTTAAAATTGGGAGCTTTTGGTCTCTGGCCCAAGATTCAGCATCTATTGAAATCCTACTTGAGCGATAGACAACTATTTGTTGAATATGAAGGTGTGAAATCTTCCAATTTCGTAGCTCACTCAGGAGTACCACAGGGATCGAACTTAGGGCCACTCCTATTCCTAATATTCATCGATGAAATATGTACTACTTTTCAGTCGAGTAAACTACTCTTTACTGATGATATGAAAATATATACAGAAATCTCAGACACTACCGATTGCTTTCGTCTCCAGCACGATTTAAATTTCTTATCGGACTGGTGCTCGGCGAATAAGTTATATTTGAATGTTGATAAATGCAAACTCATGAGTTATTCCAGAAAAGTTTCTCCCGTTATATATGACTATAGAATCGGCGATGGTATCCTAAGACGAGTGAATGAATGCAAAGACTTAGGTGTTCTCTTTGATACCAAACTTACGTTTAATCAGCACATTGACAAAATAATAAACAATGCTAGAAGAACCCTGGGTTTTTTAATACGTGATTGTGAAGAATTTTCAAATCTCAGGGCTATTTCCTCTATCTACTACTGTTTAGTTCGCAGCAAACTTGAATATTGTAATGTAGTGTGGAACCCTAACCACGTCAAATACATATCAGCTATTGAATCAGTTCAAAAGAAATTTCTTAAATTCCTATTCTACAAGAAACACCACACTCATCCAATTTATCACTACGAATACGATTCACTATTGGAAGAATTCAATTTTGTTAGCCTGAGAAAACGTAGAGAAATAGCAAATATCATATTTGTATACAAACTGATAAATAACCAAGTTGACTCAACATCTCTATTATCACTAATCAATTTCAATACTCCACGTACTTCGTCAAGGTCACACTTGTGTTTTCGAATCGACATGCCAAATTCACAGCACCACTACAATAGTCCAATCTCAACTATGTGTAGAAGCCTCAACAATGTACCCTCTGTAGACATCTTCTTTTCTAACTTGAATGAATTTAGAAAGCAACTGTATAGACTTATTCCAAATTAGCTTCGCTACACTTTGAATTTTTTACTTGTATCTCCTTCGTGCATCTGTACTTTACTTTATTCTAAGTTATCACCTTTTCTATTTAATCTAACCTTCACTCTCTTCAATGACCTATAGCTAGGCATCTTTTTGTTATGATTTTGTTATTATCTGTTACCATTGATTATCATTTACTCCTGATTTACTATTCACTTCAAATTGTTACAATTATTATTTATACTCCTGTTATTGGGCTTAGGCCTGTTGGATGTATTATGTCTAAAATAAAAATAAAAAAATAAAAAAAATCCCAGTTCAGTTTCGTTAAATTTGTCTGAAGTTAACAAAATAATATTGATATGGGATGAAAATACTCCTGAAGGTCTATTGCGTAAATTTTACCATATTGCTGCTGTAGAATTAGCGTGGCAAGGAGGAGAGGCAGTTGCTTGTCTGGTGGATTTTCTTCAAATTGAGAAAAATAAAGTAGTTCTAAAGGCTGTACAAGTACTAAATGGTTGGTTTTCAATACTGAAAGACAAAGCTGCCCTGTACGTCTTTTCCATAAACTTATATCAAAACGACTGTTCTTAAAACCAAATCGACACTCGGTTATTTTTTGCGTTGTTTCAAAAAAATGTATGCTCTTAAACAACGAAAGAAATGAACTCGTACAGTTTTTTTCAGAATTATCGGTAATTTTTAAAGCACTTATGGTATTATCCCCGATAATCCACATAGTAGGTGTATCACCGCTGTAATATAGCGATAATTCCACACCTCTTAGGGACATTTTAACACATGAGTGAAATGTTCACGGTACTTATGCAGACCGAATGTTAGTGGAGATGGAAATCCCTGTTCAAACCAATCAACTGCTAGCGCGGGATTACGTATCAGATTCAAACTTCTTCCAAGATGTAAAAAATAAAGAAGAAAACGGAAGATGTCGGTTTCACTTTTGAGTTTATTATCATATACGTAGGTGGAGATTTCGATTAAACATATATGTCAGAAAAGTTAGGCACAGCTGATGGGTTAGCTCAGTTGATCCTTCGTTAATATAACAGAACGCTTCATACAACCCAACTCTCAATCATTTTTCGCGAATTGCTGACAGGAGTAGACCAGATTTCGGTCATTACGGATCCTGGAACAATTCTCAGTAACCGACTCATTTTGGCGTCAATTTTCGAATGACAAATGGTTGATTTCGCAGGGACCTCCACTCAAATATGTCAATTTGACGTCATGAAATATAAAGTCATTTTTAGGTCTCATTGTGGTCGAGGACGTCACGGACCAAAAGTGACTTCAATAACGTCATTAGGACGCCATTACACTAGCCTGTGCTACCTGTGCTGTTCAACTTTTGGATCGATGTTGAGTTATAATCATCTGAATGAAAACACTAGAATGCATGAAACAAAAACAACCAATTTGATAAACTATATAAAATTCGCCCTTCCATAAAAATCATTAGCAATAGAGAAGTCAGTGAACAATTTGAAGGTCGATCTTCCAAAGATGCCAGTCAAAAGAAGATATAAAGTCTGGATGATTTGTGATGCAACATATTGTATGGCCTCTGGTATCTATATGGGCGAAGTAGCTGGTGAAGTAGAAAAAGCTTTGACATTTTCGAGTGCAAGTCTGATGAAAAACTCACAAGATAATGATCTACATGAATGTGCCACTGTCAATATTAATAGAAAACATATACCAAATTTTGCACCAAACATTAAGAGAAATGATTATGATGAATATATGAATGCAATAGATAAATTTGATCAGATGCAGGCCGTTTATGGAATTGGTAAAAGTAAAAAGTGATGGCCTAGAAAAATCTTCTTTTCCTAGAATTTTGCTGTTGCAAAATCGTTAATCTCATACAAATTGGTTTTCCAAAGTTATCAATGGAAGACTTCCAAAGAAGTATCATAGATATTCGCCGAAAATCAAGAACATCAACTGAATTGACGATGCCAAAAAAAAAACCTTGTCTGAGCCTGGCCATGAGGCTTACACATAGTGCATATCAGCCTGTACGAAATTGTCGAAGGAGATATGCTTTTTGCCGTCCAGGAGAGGTTGAGGTTAGAACAAACCGGTTGAGTTCGGTTTGTGGAGTTCCACTTTGTCTTGGGAGGAAAAAAACATGTTTCTAGACATATCACAGTGATTTCAAATAGGTGATATTTCATGAAATTTGTCACCTAATGGAATGGTGGGTAAAACTTTGAGAAAAAATCATCAATTTTGTTTTTTTATGGTTGTTTATCTTTTTGGAACGATTTTCGTTCGTTTGTATTTCTCAAAAATCAGACGAAAAATAAAGCTGTGCATTTGAGTAGTGTAATAGTTTGAAATTCTTGTACCTGAAAGAGTAAAAATAGAATGATCACCGATATAGCAAACTTGGTAACCAATCAATCATTTATTGGTGCTAGTACACAAGTCATTTGAAAAGTAATAGTAGCTATGAAACATATGAAACCTAAGAAGTAGGTATTCATAAACAGTTAGAGTTAGTTCTGGAAAACGTGTGGAACCAATGTATATTTATTTGTACTGAATTACAAAAAAAGCCATAAAAAATTAGTTGACATCATGGAAGGCATATTCAAGGAAAGCTTTCGAGTATCTTTCTGAATCTGTGGGGATTCAACTCATTAACTTCTGCAGAAAGAGTATAACTTTGATGCCCAGCAGGTAATACCATTTCGGTTTTTTGGCAGTCTCAAGTAATTTGGTTGGATATTTTGACAGTTCTGAGTGGGGTGATTGTGTATTCGAAGGTGATTTGTATATTTATACGGAGGAAAAAAAAACGTCAAAATTTTGGGAACCCCTATTTGGTAAATATACAAAAAGATTCTAAGCATTCATTGCAGGCTACCTTCCGTATTCAATTCCAAAGTGATGAAAATAAACGAACCTCGTTATATCCAGACTAGTAGATGAAGTCAACACATTATGAAGCCCTTTACGTATTACAATTGAAGTCACGGGAGGATGGAGGTGTTATGTTAGAATACTTGAAAATATGTTTTTTTGCATGAATGAATCTAGTAAGTAGAATTATCTTTGAAAACCACCGTTGCTCAGCTAGTGCTGAATGGAATAAATTACATGAAAAACTTTGACCTTTCTTTACTCAAAAATGTTGTAACATAACATCTTTATCCACTCGCGTCTTCAATTATCAAAGAATCTGTTGTAAGAACACAAAGACACAAACAGTATCGACCAATGAATGGAATATCTTACTTAGCAACCAATCAGAAAACAGTACGCGATGTGCACGAGAACTAATTTAAACATTCTTGTCTTTGACTTTTGCTGAAGTTTGTTCTTACAACTAAACACCGAACATATCTGCGTTTTCTTGAGCAATATTTGAAGCTTCCTTTTGTTTTCAAGAGCTTAACGAAGACTACTGTGAAATTAGTGAAGGAGCAATAATTTTGTCGGTAAGGGTAAGAAGATTGACTCAATACTTACGTTCAATTTCAGCTTTACGGAGCTCTCAGACCGGGTTTCAGTTTTACCCCAACCTGCTACTGTGAGTTTTTCTCCCTTGAAAGTTTTCGATTGATCGAATTGGGTTTTTGGAAGACAGACCGGTTTGACATAAGCTGAAATGATAGAATTTATTACATAAACATCTACATTTCAAATTGAGCAAGAAATAATTCAAAAGCAGTGGGTTGAATAGGAAAACATACTCAATTTAATATTGGATAGAAAGATTTTCCTGAAAATTTCATACCAGTCATTTTCAACCAATCAGATGCTTTATTTCGACATTGTTACTATGGTTACCAGCAAATTTTCTGAAAATTTTTCATCCACATTAGCATGTAGACGTAAAATTAATAAGTGGAAATTTCCCGGCACATGATAGCTATCATATAATTAGACAAAAGTAATATTGAAATAATATTGACAATCTTTTTTATTTATTTACTTTATAAGTTGGAAATATTACAACAATTTATTGAGGTGTACATTCTATAATATCATCAATTAATTTTAAATTCTTCAAATATTCCACTTCTACCTCCTCTTTCCTAAGTGGTGAATCAAACACAGAATCGCTGTTTTTTTTCATTATATGCCTGTGTTTCATAAAATAAAAATAATACTGAGGCACCAGTTTATTTCATTGAGTATTAGATTTGTGTCCAAAACGGCAATATATCACGCAGAATGTTGCCAAACTCTTTAAATGAGTTTTCTTGTTCAGGATTTAATCCAGATTCTTCCACTAGGTATGTTAGATATTTTACATTTTTATGGTACATTTTAATGTGCTGTGATTCTTTGCAGAAGGAACACAATTCATACAATTCATTTTATTATCACTTTTTTACTAACTTATGATTGTATACAATGTAATGAGGAACTTATGATGCCACAAATAAAATATTGATTGACAGGAGTAGTGAATGTCAAATCCATGGCTAACTTTACAAAATATTTTTTCAACCGGCAACATACGCCAACAACATTCTATTTAGAATAAGGAATAAAATATCCCGATTTCCTGAAATATTTGAAAAACAAATTATTACCGCTAATATTAATTTTTCTTAGAATTAAACCTAAAAGAATATGAAAAATATTTAGGTATATATGTATAGGTATAGTTATATATTTTGTGCTGTATATCACCTTTGTTGGTGGTCAATATTGACATTTTCCTGAAACCTAGTAAGAAAATTATATGAAATCAATTATTTTTATATAATAATATATCTGATATATAAATTTTATTTTACTAGGGCACAAAAAAATAAAAAAAATATCCCGCAATACGAACATCCACTTTATTTTTATCAATATTAACATTTCCCTGAAACCTAGTGAGAAAATTGTATGGAATCAATCAAATTTTATATACAAATTTATCTGATATATATTTTATTTTACTAGGGCACGGGGAAAATCAGAAAATATCTTCCGCAATACGAACGTATCCACTTTCATTTTTAGTCAATATTAACATTTCCCTGAAACCTAGTGAGAAAATTGTATGGAATCAATCAATTTCACATAATAGTTTATCTGATATTATATATTTTATTTTACTAGGGAACGGAGAAAATCAGAAGAAAATCTCCCCCAAAACTCCCATTACACACAGCCTTCTAGTTTTTTGTGAATAACGTCAAAATAAAAATTCACTTAATGTTTTCTATTTAAATATAATTCCGGTATAAAATTTTTTTACCGAATCCCCCACGTGCTTGAATTAATTGCGGGAAATTTGTCTCGTACATGAATTTTTAAAGAAAATGATCCCTCGTCGCTTCGCGACGCGTGATAATTTTCAATAAATTCATGTACTCAAAAAATTTCCGGCAATAATTCATGCTCTAGGAAAATTACCATGGCCGTAGACAAAAAAAACAGATGGGTGGAGATTTTTGCACGAAAGGGATATGTTAGGTCTATGAATGCCCTAGTAAACAGTATACCAACTATGTTTATTTTTTTCTTGGAAATTAGGGTGAATTTACGTAAGACATGGACCTCCTCGTTGAATTGGAACTGAGAACGAGAGTGGTTGGATGCAACAGGGGGAATTTTCACAAAATTTTTATCAACTGGTTTGTCTGTTTGATGGTTCAGTGAAAATTTGCAATCGATTTTCAACTAACTTTCTGGTGAGCTGGATACTTGAAACTCCAAAAAGAGCTCAGAACTAGATGATAACGCAATATTAACTTGATTTCTTGTCTGTCTATTTGGTACAAATTTTAAAATATTTTATTTTTCAAGAAAATAACAATTGGACAGATTGATATATCATTGGTAGGTGGGTATAAAAAATGTCTATTCAACATATAATCAGGAGGAGAGAAACTGAAGTAAACCTGGAATTAACCACATGTCTCTGTCACAATATTATCAAGATGTTTAGAATCGATTGTGAAATTTCACAAAGACAAGATCGAAATGATTACTCTCGTTTCGGCCGTCCATCGTCTCAAAGGATTCAAAAGGATTTCACGACGTTTTGAATGCTTGTATCTGCCATCGTCTTCAGGTGAATACCGACAAATTCAGGTACTACCTACCTATTTATATGTCTGTCGGTGCAGTGGTGCGTGTTATTTCGTGCGCTGTGGTGGTGCGTCTTTGCAGTCCGCCAGAAAAAGCAATTAGTGGTTTCAATACGTTCTTGATCTCAGCGCTTGGTTGAGTGAAGGTGTTATTGGGTTCGATGTAGGAGACCTCTTTGAACTTTCTTTTGAGTCAATGCCCCTCTTTATGTAGAACACTTGCGTCTTCCCATAGAATTCGATGGTGTGATCAGCAATTCCTGATTTTGACTTTTCTCCACGTTGAGTTCATTTCTTATGCTTATCCAATCTTTCCGACAACAGCCTCTTTGTCTCTTCAATGTAGGAATCTCCTTATTCGCATGGAATTACATAAATGCAATACTCACTGATTTCATTTTTGTTGTCAGGTTTGGTCGTGGTGAGGTAATTCCGTGAAGTACTACCGGATTGAAAGCAGCTCTTGATGTTGAACTTGTTTCCGATCCTTCTGATCTTTTCCGAGACACCTCCGATGTACGGAAGGCAGATCACTGTGCTTTGCTGTTGCTCTTCAGATGTCTTCGAGTCCTGGAGTTGTTTCAATTCATCTCCTTGGAGTTTCCTGGGGTATCCATTCCGGTGAAGGTACTATCTGATGTGGTTAAATTCGGCATTTAGTGAGGCCGCCTACTTCGAAGCCAATAACGCCTTTGGTCAACCAAGCGTTGGGACCAAGAACATATGGAAACCACTAATTGCTCTTTCTGGCGAGCTGCAGAGGCGCGAAGCTTCACGCACCACCACACAGCGCGAAGCTTCACGCACCACCACAGCGCGAAGCTTCACGCACCACCACACAGCGCGAAATAACACGCACCACTGCACACGGCGGAATCACACGCACCATTGGACCGACAGACATATAAATTGGTAAGTAGCACCTGCACTTGTCAGTATTCACCTGAACAAGATTGCAGATACAAGCATCCGAAACGCCGTGAAACTTTTCAAATCCATTAAGAAGATGGACGTCCGAAACGAAAGTAATCAAGTTACCACATCGTCTACAACCATTCAATCAAACCAGACTAAAAAGCAGAAAACTATTATATTGATATGTTTTTCAATATAGCACGTTTATACGTAAACGAATTGAGAAGTATAAAATAATTTCTCCTAGCCACAAACAGATTGCTCTGAAAATTTGTGATTGTGAATTTTCAATAGATATTGAAATATTTGTTAGAATCGAAACAAGAAACGTGGAACGCATGCAATGAAAAATAGTGAGTAGTGTAGGAAGTTGCTGTCGTTGAGAAAACCCACACAAAAATTAGTATGACTTGCAGTGCAACGAAATTGTTAGGGAACTATTCGTGCATAATTTTTTATAGTATAGCGCCAGCATTTTTTGTTTAAAACCTCAGTATTTTTATAGCTTTTGGAAATTCACAATCACAAATCTTCAGGAAAATCTGTATGTGCTTAGAAATTTGTATGGAATTATCAATATGTATGGGGCTGAGAGAAATTATTTTACAATTTCTAGTTTGTTTTTGAAACGTGGTGTATTGAAAAATATTTAATTATTTTTTTTGTTCACATCATATAATTCACACAATGCCAAACGCAACTTGAAGAATATTTCTTCAGATTCTGATTTATATTTCTCTTGAAGCATTATTCAATCGGGAAAAATATAGGACATTTTCAACACGACATCAATATTATATCACAATATTTCTAAAATCATGAACTAGGTATGTATTACTTGCTCATGCCCAAATTTCCAGCAAATCGTTCTCTAGTTCAAAATATATTTTTTCCTCAAAATGAGAACTGAATCAAGATATGAAATTACTTTCAGCAGAGACATATTTATTATTGTTGTGATGTTCATATAATTTTCTAGCAATATAAAGAAAAAATTACAACATATCCAAAACGCATAAGATCGTACCAGAAACCTTGGAATTATTACAGGCTGTGCTATCAAATCGAAAACATCAGATTCCACCAGAGTTGTGACGATGATCGGGTATTGTAGAGTTATACTAGTTTATGCAGGCTAAACATCCCCCTAATTACTGCGTTGAAGTTTATAGTGGAATACCTTTCCTGTATAAGCATTTATGATATAATTTCCCAAACATTGACGACCCATTCCACACAAAGCGCAGTTAAATATATCCCTGATAGTCCAAGAGGGGACTGCAGAAAACCTAGCAAATCGAGTAACAGAATGAAATATTTTCAAAATGTTAGTATAGTACTCACAGCAAACATAAGAACAATCATTGACTACCTGGGCAGAAGTGGTGCATAAGTTTTGTAGAGCTCATCCAGTATTGAAACGACCGTTTGGTAGGTAGAGAGGGGGAAAACACGAGTGGACACGATTTGCTGTGCTACGGCGAATCTTCACCAGTGTCTTGGCATGCAGCGTTTGAAAGGTTAGGATTGTTTAATTAATAAATAGGTAGTGGAGTTATTCATTCAACTCTGCAATAGTTCACTCAATACCTTTTTTTTTTTTTTTTTTTTTTTGTTCTGGTTCCCACGAAAAGGGATATCCTGTAATGTTCAGAGAACATCGTGGGAACGAGTCTTTGGAAAGTGATGTTCTGCAGGTTCCAAAGCCTCGTGTTGTTGGATGAAGTCTTTGGAAAGTATGTTCTGCGGTTTCCAAAGTGACCACGAAGGGGTGTGATGACTGAACTTGACGGGTTAATCTCGAAGAGACTGCCAAAGCAGGAACGATTGTTGATATTTCAGAAGAGCATCGCCCATGAAAATATCTATAAAATAGAGACAAATCGCCAACTTTTCTACGGTGTTCCAGACAAGTGAGCGAGTTTGTAAGCGAGGCATCACCGACGAGACGAATTGCCCTTTTTTGGACAGAATCCAATAGCCTCAGGATATGTTTAGGTGCCGCACTCCAAATATGGGAACAGTATTCCAGGACAGGTCGGATCTGTGCCTTATAGATCATAAGCAGCTGACTGGGGGTGAAATAGCTCTTGGCACGAAACAGAAAACCAAGTTTTGGGATGCACTTTTGGCAATGGACCTCACGTGATTTTCCCAGGAAAGGTTATTGCTGATAGTAATACCAAGCATCGATATGGATGGCTTCAGTGGTATGGTTACTCCTGACAAAGTTATGTTAGGCACAGTGAGATCGGCTTTTCTAGAGAAAAGACATGCTTGTGTTTTGTTTGCATTGAATTCTACCAAGTTATTAGATCCCCATTCGAGAATTGTTGCCAAGTCCATATTTATATTATTAACATTTCTTCCTCGTTCATTTCTGGTTTCACGGGCTGATATAGGGGCCCTGGAAGAGAAAGCGGTATGGAGGGTACTATCATCGGCAAAGCTGTGTACTGGACATGAAGTTGCTTTCAACAGGTCGTTGATGTGAAGTAGAAATAGTGTTGGTGCGAGAATGGATCCTTGCGGAACACCAGCATTTATGAGTAGAGTGTCAGATGAAACTCCATCGACCACTACATGGAGAGACCTGTTTGAGAGAAAACTAGCAAGCAGAGAACACAGCTGAGGGGGCAAGCCATAAGACGGAAGCTTGGCGAGAAGTCCCTGGTGCCAAACTCGATCGAACGCCTTGGAGATATCTAATGCCACAGCTAAAGTTTCTCCATGCTTTTCAATAGATAGCTGCCATATATGTGAGACGTAAGCGAGCAGGTCACCAGTTGATCTCTGATGGCGGAAGCCATATTGCCTATCGTTGACAATTCCTGAGTCTTCCAGATATTTCATGAGCTCGATGTTGATGGCTTTTCCATGACCTTTGAAATAATAGATAGCAGTGCGATAGGTCTGTAGTTGCTAGGTAGGGCCTTTTGCCTTTTAGGGACTGGCTGTACTCTTGCAATTTTCAATTGGACGGAAATACACCCAAATTGTAAGAGTGGTTGAACAACTTGCAAAGAACAGGTGTTAGTTCGGGGCACATTTCTTGAGTACAATCGGCGGGATTCCGTCAGATCCACAGGCTTTGTTGGTGTTGAGACCCAGCAAAATCTTTCTGATAGTACGTTGGCGAAAGGTGATCTCGGGCATGTGACTGTCAATAGGTGTAATGTTCGGGGGTTGTTTTCCGATGAATCCAGAGTGGAATTTCCAGCAAATAGGTGCGCAAAGATATTGGCTTTTTCCTGGGCAGTCGTTGCTAGTGTTCCATCTTCTTTGGTTAGGGGAGGAAATGAGCTGGAAGTGAAATTTCTTTCCACAGCTTTGGCGAAAGACCAAAATGAACGGGATCCGTTAGGACATTCAGCAAGTTTTGATCTTATTTTGGCTTTGTGGGCATCTTTTGAGCATTCTATTGTCTCTTTACATATGCCTCTAGCCTCGACATATGCTGCTCTGGTCTCAGGGCCCGGATTTTTTAGCCATCGATGGTATGCTGCCTGTTTGGAAGCCACAGCTCTAGAGCAGTTTCTGTTAAACCAGGTCTTATCGGATGATGTTCTTCTTTCGGTATTCGGTATGTAAGTTTGCATCCCCAACATGATGATTTCAGAAATTGTCTCAGCACATCGTGTTGGATCTACTGAAGAGAAACAAACTCTCTTCCATGGAAACGCTGAGAAAAACTAACCTTGCCAAAATGCCCAGTGGTAAGTACTATTCAGTAGCGGAAAAAGAAATAGGAGTGTTAGGAAAGTTATAGCAGTGTAAGTTCTCTACGTCTCGTGAATCGCCTATACCAAATAATTTGGTACGCCTATGGAATTTTCATTAATAGCCATAGTTAGACAATGGTTCGGGTATCTTCGATAAAAATTGGTTGTTAGGTGGGGAAAGGCCAAAGTGGTCGTTTCAATACTGGATGAGCTCTATAGCCTTTTCGGAAAAGCAACCATACCAATCTAAAACAAGTTCGAAATACGTTTGACACTTACTTTCCTCTCCAGTTGGCCGGGCGGTCTGGAGTGCTGGTTCATGAAAGGGAGCGTGGTTGAGAGCGTGAGTTCTCCAACTCCAGCTCGGGCAGCTTTTTTTTTTTTTCGGGCGAATATTCGTCCCAAAAGAAATCATTTCTCATGTCTGAGAACTGGCTGCGGAAAACCTGCCAATCGTGTAACACCATGAAATGTTTTCACAAGCTTTCATTTAATTTCATATGTGTATGTTCAGTTCAAATCTTGCAAGTGAATTTTGTCCTTCTTTTAGTTGTCCGATTTACGTGAAATTTGGCAGGTTTTCATTATTCCGGTGACAATGCATTACGGAATGTTTGCCAAAAAAAGCCACAATAGCGGCTTTGATCTGGCGGACGAGTTTTGTGATTATAGTTCGATTCTATTCAAAATTAGAATGTGTGGGCTTTTGGAGCTGGACATCATGATTTCTCTGCCAGATTCAAAATGGCGGCTCCAATATGGCGATGACTTCTGTGGTTTCAGCCCTATTCCAATAGAAATGAATATGTGGAGGTTTTTGAGGTCAAAGATCATAATTTTTCTGTTAGAATCATGATCTTCCATTCAAAATTAGTATTTTTGGAGTGATTCCTCAGTCAAAATTCATGAATTCAAGATAGCAGCTCCAAGAAGACGACGTGTTTTGTTATCATGGTCAGATTCCATTCAAAATTGGGGATTTTTTGGGGTTATCAATTTTTGTCAGAATTCAATAGAATGACGAATTTCAGGAATGACTAAAAAGAATTAAATGAAAATTATAGAGAAAAAAATCAAGACAAGCTTTTATATAAATGCACCAAAAAGGAAAAATATTTTCTTTGATTGTTTGACATAGATTATCCTGTGGAAATCTTGCCACATAAGAAAACCTATTTTTTATCCGCGGCGAGCTTTTGAATCTGTTATCATAGAATAACCTAGGTCAAACAATCGAAGAAATATGTTTTTTGTATAAAAGCTTGTCTTAATTTTTCATCAATCATTTTTATTTGATTCACCTCAAACATTCATTAAATCCGTCATCTTATTGAATTATAACAAATGTTGATAATCTACGACCCAAAACAACCCACATACTAATTTTGAATGGAATCGGGCCCTAATAACAAAAGCCGCTATCTTGAATTCATTAAGTCTGGAAAAGGAATCATGATGTCTGATCCCAAAAATCCTCAAATACTAATTTTGAAAAGAAACGAACTATAATCACAAAACTCGTCCACCATTTTGTTCTTTCTTTGTCAAAAATTCCGTAATGCATTGTCACCGGAATAATGAAAACCTGCCAAATTTCACGTTAATCGGACAACGAGAATATTCGCCCCAAACAAATCATTTTTCTATTTCGAAAGAAAACATTAAAAAAAAGCTGCCCAAGCTGGGCTTTGAACTCACGCTTTCACCCCCGGCTCCCTTTCGTGAACCAGCACCTTGGACCGCTCGGCCAACTGGAGAGATAGTAAGTGTCAAACGTATGTCGAACATGTATTACATTGGTATGGTTGCTTTTTCCGAAAAAGGCCATACAAAACTTATGCACCACTTTTGTCCAGGCAGACAATGATTTTTCTCATGTTTGGTGTGAGTACTACATTTTAAAAACGTTTCATTCTGTCACTCGATTGGTTAGGTTTTCTGCAGCCCGCTCTAAGCCTATTAGTACATTCACAGTTTCCTTATTTTTATGTCAGAGACTTCAGTGGAAGTGTCTCAACTATATCAATGAAGCCAGTACTGTTTAATCTCCACCTCAGTACATATTATTTACTTTTTTCCAAAGAACTAATTTCAATTAATTGGGTCATGAATGAATTAGTTTGATTGCTATAAAGCCCCTCGCAGTAATAGTGAAGTTACTCCTATAAACTGAAAAAGATTTGATGTTTAATTCAAATCAGTTCAGGGATTACAGTTGATAATTCATGTCTGAAGCCATAGAAAGTAGAAAGGTATAGAACATTGATCTCTGGAAATCTTGAGGTAAGAAAGAGTCATAAGTGAAAGAAATACATACACACATTGTATCAACAGTTTCTCTGTCTTACCTGTAAAATTAACATTTCTGGCCAATCTGAGAAGACCGATGTCATGGAATTGGTTGGCATCGTAGGCATCGTAATCTTCGTGAGCAATGCTTTCTTCAACAGGCACGTTCAGCGGAGGTGGGGCACACATATTGACATAACCATTGTGAATGCAGTCTATATCAGTATCGGTGTTATGTTCTCCGAGACGAACGCTCACCCTAAGAAATGGGGGAAATATGAATTGATGAAAAATATCAGTCAGTCAAACTGAGAATAAAAATCGTTCATTTCAATCATATTTTTCGTTCCTTAAGCACAGCAAAAATTCATTATTGAAAATGATAAAAAACTACAACTCAATATACCGGGTGACTCTCCGAAGTGGCTCACCCCTATAACTTTTTTATTATTGAAGATAGAAAAACGAAATTTGGGGATTTTATATTATAGTTAAATTTACAGTTTTTGACATATTCACTTGCTTTGCCGTACTTCCGGTTTGACCGGAAATGACCCCAACTTTCGATTTTTAAATGGGACATCCTATATATTTTTACCTATTTCGATCGAGAATGACATTCTAAATCCAACAACACCTCATTTGTCAATATTTGACGAATAAAGTCATTTTTATTCCAATTTTCATTTTTCGATCTAGAATGCCATGGATCGTGTAAACTGCTTCATTCTTGATCACGTAACATGATAAAAATGCCACTGACTTCACAGTCGTTTTAAGAATTATTCAAAAGTCGCAAATTAGTCCATTGAGGTTCTGAATTTTCAAAACGACCTCCTCCTCGATCACGGAAAAGTTCAACTTTTTCGAATCTTGCGCGCACCACATTAGCTGTTCCGCAGTGATGTTCTGGAATGCAACCCCTTCTTTATACTCCAGTTCTTCATGAGTAGCTGATGCTGTATTATCCACCAGATTTTTAATTGTTTCTCAGAGAAAAAAATCTAGCGTAGTAAGATCTGGTGATCTAGAATATGAAAAAGAAATAATACGTTATGAAAAAATATGAAACTTAAGAATGTACCTCGCAGGCTAGTGAATAGGTCCATAAGTGCAAATCCACTTTTCTGGGAAGGTGTCATTCAGATATTCTCCTACAACTTGAGAATTGTGAGGTGGCGCTCCATCTTGTTGAAAATAGATATCAACTTGGCCAGTGGCAAATCTTCAATGAAATATCTTTCTGCAGTAAGTTGACTGTCGAAAATTATTGGCCTCAAAAGTTTTCCTCCGATAATACCCATCCAGAAATTGAAACCAATCGCTCTTGAAAATTTCCAGTTTCTTTTATTATTCCGTTTAAAATTTCTCTGTATTTAGTCAAAAACAGTTGCAATAAGTTAATCTTCGGTTATGGTCGTTATCGGAAATAATTACACAAGTGCATCAAAATTACCGATAATTTTCCATGAAAGCATGTTGTCTAAAAACTGCATGAGTTTATTTTCATATTTTGGCGAAAGTACCCGACTCCGAAGGAAAATAACCGAATGCAGTTTTTTACTGACAACATGCTTGAACGGAAAATTATCGTAAGTAATTGCACAAGTGCATCAAAATTACCGTTAATTTTGCGTGACAGCGTGTTGTCAAAAAACTGCATGAATTCATTAATACATTTTCTCCAAAATATGAAAATGACCTAATGCAATTTTTCAAAGACAATACGATGGAATGCAAAATTATCCAGTTATTTTGATTCACGAGTGCAATTCGGGGAATATTTCCCGAATGAACTGTCAACTCGTCAAACGGACGTTATTAATCAATAAATTCTTAGCTTGTCATCAATAAGCATCCCGTAACTGGAAATTTGTCATCCAAAGTATAGTTTTTCTCAGCACAGAAGCTCATTAACTGACGCCACACGTATATTCTGCCCTGTTTTGTGTTATTTGGTTCGTTTTCCAACACATTTTCTTCAATAGCTTGTTATGAAGCCCGACCGAAACGAGACATTTTCAATAAATAATATTTTTGACATTACTTGACATTACTTATGAATTGTCGCTGTATTATCAAAGTGTATGATGGAATTGCCATGGATATGAACTGTGCAATTATCGGTCCACAATGCAATTATCGCAGGGCTATTTCGCTTTCTACAATGCAATTATCGCTGTAATTTTGCGATAATTGCACTCCATTTACAAGGGATTTTTGACAGAAGGAAAATATTTGCTGAATATGTCCCGCTTCATGGGTATGTCCCACTTCGTATGGGATAATGTCGCTGTAATTATTCGGAAATGTCCTGCTCCATATGTGAATCTTAATGTAGGATGGAAATATTCGTAAAGATGTTGGTGTACTTGGTATTTGAATGATCGATAATTATATTTGTGAAGAATTCTCCAAACAGACGAATGACAATTTGGCAAATTGAAGCCGTACAAAACACTTCAACATAGGCCAATACGTCTACTTCTTTTTCTTCACTGACGATGAAGTTAATTGGCATTCTCTTCTGGTTCATCTCACATTTTCCTTTCCAGTGTTGGAAAATAATGCCGTGCTGCATCAGTTGGATTCTTTTTTGCTCCTCCGTAAATCAACAACATATCAATTTCCTCGTTTCTAGTGTAATTTTCCATATAAAATTATAAACTACGCAACAAATACATTTTCAAAAGGACAGTATATTCATTAGCCTATTTGGTTAGGTATTCCTAGCAACAGCTTTGATTGTTTGTCAAGGATAACTAGGATAACAGGACTCAGTGCATAAGTATACCAAATACGTATTATTTGTTATTGGGTACGATCTCTTCTTGCAATAATTCAGAAAAAAAGTGAAAATGAAGTGAAAGTGTGTGGTATCAAATTATTTGTAAAAAAATGATCTTTCACATAAAGCCGACGAGTTACCTTCTTTCGATTTGAAAAAATCAAGGTAACTGGAAAAGTTCATATTTGCGACTCTCAAATAATTCTTGAAACGACTGTGAAGTCATAAGCCTCAGAGTCGTATTTTTTCCATGTTACTTGATCAAGATGAAGCGATTACACGATCCATGGGATTCTAGATCAAAAATAAAAATTGGAATAAAAATGACTTTATTTGTCAAATATTGACAAGTGAGGTGTTGTTGGATTTAGAATGTCATTATCGATCAAAATAAGTAAAAATATATGGATGTTCCATTCAAAAATCGAAAGTAGGGGTCATTTCCGTTCAAACCGGAAGTAAATATGTCAAAAAATGTAAGTTGAACTATAATACACAACTCCCAAATTTCGTTTGTCTATCTTTGATAATAAAAAAGTTATAGGGGTGAGCCAACTTAGAGAATCACCCGGTATGGTGGGATTTTTTCGACACATTTGTATAAATAGAAGAAAGTTCATTTGAAAAACTGAGACAATGAAAATTGATGACCTATCACTGATAACTCTCATCCAGAACATATACAGGGTGTAATCTAGACTCTCACATACCCGTAAATGACGAGTGTTTAATGCCATTCCTTAACGATTTTTTTTATTGAACAAAATTGAATTCGTCTAAATTTTGAGAACCTCGGAACAGCAAAGTGTTGATAGGTTTGTTTTTGCTAGATGAAGACCTATAAATTGGGAAAGTTGCCCGGTAAAAGGAAAATTCGGGTATATATGAAATTTGGCGAAGAAAAAGGCTATCGAGTCATTTATCACCAAAGATAAATTAGCTCAGCGGTTATCCTTCCGCCTTCCAAACAGACGGTCACAGGAACGAATCCTGGTTGGGGTAATAATTTTTTTTATATATAAAAACAACGACTGGACCAATTGGGCTAATTGTGTTTTTGAATGTCCGTAATACTTGTAAGGGAAATAAAGGATTATTTGAAAAATTATAGGAAATTTCTTTGTCCTGGAAAAGTTTTCAGGAATATTTAATATACAATGAAAATTAATGTCTATTTGTGTTGGTGATCTCACAACTTGAGAACGGCTGCACTGATTTGGCAATATTTTTTGCGAAAACGGGATGACGAACGGAAAAACAGGATAATGGGATAACGGGAATAACGGGATAACGGGAAAATATAATAACGGGAAAATGGAATAATAGGAAAACGATATAACGGGAAAACGGAATAAAGGGATAACGGGAAAATATAATAACGGGAAAATGGAATAATAGGAAAACGATATAACGGGAAAACGGAATAAAGGGATAACGGGTAAACGATATAACAGGAAAACAGGATGACGCAAGAACGGGATGGAAAATGGGACAACGGTGGTATGGGATAACGGAAAAACGGGATAACTCGGTAGCGGGATAACGGAGAAACAGGTTGAAGGGGAAACGGGATAACGGGAAGCGGGCAGAGTCAGAGGCACAACCTAGATGGAACAATCCAAAAAAAAATAGGCAAAAAAAATCTACGCGGGAGTTTCAGAAAAACAATTAGTGAAATAGAAATTTGGACAGGATAACGTCTGTCGGGTCAGCTATATGAAATAGTTATACTCACAGTTTCCAACTCTTTGGAAGATCTTTTCCTTTAATGCAATGAGCAGCAGTCATTATATATCTAGAGTTGATCAAGACTCCTCCACAGTAAAAGCCATGCCTTCTATCATCTGAAAAGAATAAAGCCTTCATAACTCTGATCAACTCTGATGCGAATATTACTACAAACATAATGCAGTACTCATTCAGTCAACATTACTTGATTGGTGATGAAAGCTTAATTAGTTTTTCTTCAGGAAATCCTTCATCTTGGAAAAAATGTATTTCTATGCTCACTTTGCATGTACCAAAATTGAAAAAAAAAGCCAAAGCGTTTCCAGAGATATTGGGAAAGAACTGATTTTTTCGTTTAATTTCAACATCCTGTATCTCAGAAATAAAGCGGTTGCGGACCTATGTTCATATGAAGAATTTTTCTTGAAATCATCCAAGGATTTTTGTCCTTCAGGATCAGCAGTCAATTATGAAACACCCTGTATATCTGTTGAAGAGTAGATGCTCTAATAATTATTATTTTTTTGTTTTGCACAGCCATTAAGAACTGTCAGTCAGTTTGTTATTCATTGTTCGTGAAAATGAAATTGTTGAAATGGTGATTTAGGGACTGTTTTTGAATTAGTTACAATCTATCCACTGCCTATATCTATCTACATTATTGATAATATATTTATCGAAGTTCTTCATTTCAAGACTATCGCCCTTAGGATCAGCATTCAATTATGAAACACCCTGTAGTGTTCAAGATTGCTCCTATCAGGAGTTGGACCTACCAGAAGTTCAATTCACATGTTCGGAGCAAAAGTTTTATGCGTTTTTTGTAACTTGATATGTTCAATCTCGTCAGATCTTCAGAAATCCAGTTATAGAGTTTAGCGATCATGTACGAAAAGAAGGACCTATATTGGACAAAGGTATGACAAGGTGGTGTGAGTCGAGATTAGAACCGAACGTTGACATTGTCAACGTCGGTGTTGTGAAGGTATGGTGGTTTATGGGTTATCACTACTTTGTGGAATTGAGTACAAGCGTGTTATAACCTCCTCCTCTCAAAATTCAACCATCCTTGTTCGTTCAAGTGTCCAGAAATATGAGCTCGCCTGCCTAGTCCAAAAATGAGACGAACACAAGAGTTTTGAACTAACTGTAAGCGTTGCGCATCTTTTTTCGAGATGGCTGGACCATAAATAATGTCACCATGAGTCAGATGTGAAAGAACAAGGGATTCACATAGAGTTATTTCAGTACGTCTATCAAGAATTTTTCTGTTAGCATTAATTAATTTGGGGTTGCAGAAAGCCCGTCTTATAACCAGGTTGACGTGTTTACTGAAATTCAAGGAGCAGTCCAGGATAATCCCTGAGTTTTTGGCACTATCAATGGCACATCTTTGATTTTAATGTTCAGGGCATCAATACCACGAATCCGTGCCAAACAACATAACCACAGATTAACTGGATTTGATGGGAAGACATAATTTCTCTGAAATTGATATTATTGACTCTAAATCAGAGTTCAGTTGAGTATTGGCTTCCAAGCGATCTGTTTCTGGAAGAGATAAAGTTGCGTGTCATCGGCATAGAAATGGCAATTGCTAAAATTTATATAATTGTGGAAATTGTCAGTATACAGAATAAATAGTGGTGGGCCAGGAGTCGATTCCTGTGGAACACCGTTTTCAACAGCATGGAATTCTGGTATGTATCTTTCAATCACAACATTCTATCCGATAAATATGAGTGTACTAGTGAATCAGCACCGTCAGAAAATCCAATGAAATATAGAATTGCTAACAGAACCTGTTGTTTGATTATGTTGAAGGCTTTTGTATAATCGAGCATAACCATGTCGGTTGATTTAGGTCAACTCCGGTGAGAATGTAATCAGTAACCTTGAGGATGGCAGTAACGCAGCTATGTTGAGATATGAATCCAGTTTGGCAGAAAGCTATAATATTGTATGTTTCCAAGCGCATTTGTATTTGAAAGAAAATATGTATTCCAAATGCATTAGCAAGCGAGCACAAAATGCTGATGGAAGGAAGTGATTTAATATCCTCCGGATCAGGTACTTCGAGCAGGGGTAGAGCATGTGATTTTTTCCAGATGAAGCGAAATACGTTGTTTCCGATGCAAACGTGGATATAGTGGCAAATGACTGGATGCATTATAGGACAGCAATGCAATAGAATTGTTGTTTTATATTAATAATCCTTTATATTATCATAGTTGAAAACTGTTTTAATCTTTTGGCGAAAAACTCATGTAGGGTGCAGTCAGGGTAATCCTCACTTTTCCTGCAATTTGCAATAAAATCAGTTCATAGAAGGGTTGACTGGATTTTTTGTCACCTGATTCGATTTCGTAACTATTCCATGAGCCTTACCTCTTTCATATTCTACCAAAACCATCCAAGGAAATTCTTGTAGGTTTGTTTCGTTTCCACCGTAAATTCTATCTTGTGCGTCGACACCACAGACATCGAGGGAAGGCAAAAGGGGACTATCTGCTGGACTAGCTGTGAAATAAAAAATAATTGACAATATCGACTAGATAGAAGATAACACTCGTCTCTGCAAAGTTAGTAGGCCTAGTTAATTTATTGTGTTTTTATCCAAAGCTGGCATGTAATGAAGACATAATGCTTCTGTTGACGAACGTCTCATGAGGTCGATAAAACACTAGTGTTTCAAAACACTGCCGGATATTTGAGTAATGAAACGAAAATTCTAGTTATTTATTGACTCCATACAATATTTTCGATCCTTTTATTGATACTAACTAACATATCACACGAAGCACTGATTGATGTCGTTGATGTGCCTCATTCTCTCATTAATTTTTCATTTATATATGAATTCATATTTGTATAATTGCGTCTGAGAAAAATACATGAAAGGAAAAATTGTGGCATATCCAGACAAATTATCAAATTGGGGAGAAAAACCAATCTCAAGCGGGAGTCGAACCCACGACCTTCTCATATCTAGTCAGACGCTCTACCAACCTAGCTATTTGAGGTCATAGGTACCGCCGCATATTTGTGAATCACTGTTTCCCATAATTTGATGTTAGTGTTAGAACTATAGAAGAAATATCGAGTACTTATCAATGGCCATCAAGACCAGTTAACCTTTCACCCTAACATCAGCGGGGAGATTTCAATCGAAGTTCAGGAAGATGATCTCCAGCCACTGATAGGATTTTGCCAAATATATAAAAACGAAGTGGAAAATGGCATCTGTGAAAAATACATGAAAGGAAAAATTGTGGCATATCTGACTAGAGATGAGAAGGTCGTGGGTTCGACTCCCGCTTGAGAATGACACACTATCAGTGAGTTCAAACCGAACTGTTTACTTTTGGAATGAAGACTCCTGTAGAGTTCTCGTTTCTGGGACTTCTTTATGAAAGATTCTGCTTGCTAATGAAGGATTCCTGTCAGCTTTGCCAATACAGTAGACCATATTCACTAATTCTTCGCGAGTGAAATTAATTAACAAATAGACGTGTACAAGTGTTGAAAGTACACGGATGTGTCAAATCCATCAAAATTTCTTACTTTATAACAAATTTCGAAAACTTCACAAAGTAGACTCAAAAAAGCTATTGTAAAATTCCATGCAATAATGCAACGAAATATATAGAGTTATTGCTATTTCTAATTTGTCGTTTTGAAAAAATCGTTGTAGGCGATGGAACAGCGACTTTAAATTCGCCTGCATCTCAAAAGAAGCGTTGAAACCTGAGTAGTCGACTGGAGAAAAATTGGTTCAGGTTTTTCCAATGATTCTGGAGTTATGACATTATTTTGAAACATAAATAGACTCAAGTCAAAAACTATTTCAGATTGATCTAAGAAACCTGGATGCGTTATATCGACCATTTAGTGGCGAGTACAAAAATGAAACAATAATGGGGGTTGCTGTTTAAGGAACAGAACTCAGTTGTGTATCTCATTGTGGGACATACTGGGATAGAAAAAAAGTTGTGGAGCTTGCACGTACCCCTGGGTCACCCTGTATGTTGTATCCATTCATATCAAATATACTGTAGAATAATTATCGCAAAATCCAATGTCAGCTGCGAAATCTAAATAATAGTCATGCCGACATATTTCCTGTGATTAAAATTGAAACCGCAAGCAATAAAATTCACATTCCTAAATTTCAAATGTAAGTTTATCGCATTACTAATATTTTCAATTAAATGTGTCGTCTTGAATTTCGTTGAATTTTCAACTCCAGTCAGTGGAATGAAATATTTTTTCCTAGTCGTTAACCACAAACTGTTTGGGAAGTAAGAACAAACTCTGTAAAAGTCATGTTTTTCATACACTGTGTTTACCGTAGGAACTCACATGATTTCCAATAATTTTTTTATGGAAACATTTAAAAATAAATAAATGATTTGACCATTTCAGCATCTTCTACAAAGCACAAGGCATAGAAAAATGTTTCGTGAATCATTAAGGAACATTACCTTGCCAAAGAGCAGAAGTATTTTTGACAAATGAATTAAATTCTCATGTGAGATATTGAATTCTGAAGGCTCCCACAGATCAATAATATCGGTATCGCTACATGTTGCATGATACCATAGTAGCGATACACATTTCATCGTATGTGTGGTTGATCAGTATCACCGTCTCAACCAATGTCCGTCTTGCGTGTGTGGAGACGATGACACTTGATAAAATCTCATATACTCGTATCGCCACTTGTATCGCTACATTCGCGATAAAAATATATGAGATTTGTATAAATATCAACGTCTCCACAAATGCTGAGATGGAATCGTGAAACATGATTCACACGCACGCAGCGATTGAGGCGATACAAAGTGATACTGATACCGTGATACTGATACAACCACACACACGATGAAATTTGTTTCGCTACTAGGTATCATGCAACATGTAGCGATACCGATCTCATCATCTGTGGGGGCCTTTATGAATATCGCACTGGGCTATATTATATAATTATATATGATTTACCTATTAATGTAAAATGTCAAATTGTATACTCTATAAAAAATTCAGTTTCTCGATAAAAGGTATTTATAAACAAAATTACTCACGAAGATCAGTTTCACTTCCACTGTCGTCATCCAAATTGATGATAAACTTTCTTTGGGAATTTTTTCTATATCCATATATGACTTTTCCACATTTTTAATATGGGAAACACACTTGGCCAGCTGCTATCTGGAATGTTTGCAGTTTATGTTTGAATAAGAGCTACCACAGTTGAACTTGAGGTTGCAGAAGTATTATTTCTTCGAACTGCTGACTTAAGCTGATGCCATATATGTTCAATTGGGTTGATGAGAAGAAAGTCTGCACCGTATGTCACAAGCTTCCAGCCAAAAATATTTCTTTTTTATCGAATAACTGCGTAAAACTCCCAGTAACTGTTTATTGTGTACTTTTCCTCATAGTAAGTATCATTATTTACCATATATTCTTGTATAGTGGCTTTGGTGTCATTTCAACATGGTGCTTTATCTAGTCTTCGACTGTGGTAGCTAGCATTATCCATGACGATGATACTGTTGGGTGGAATATTTGGTATAAGTTTATTTTGGAACCAGTCTTCAAATAATTCGGCTGTAGTATCATCATGATAATCGACTGAAGAGCCCTCCATATTCTTTGCCGATAAAGACAACGCATTTGGTATAAAACCATTTTCGGTTCCTGCGTGAATTATCGTAATGCGTTTTTCTTTATTAGACGGCGCATTAGTTTGGCACAAGTCAAATGAGTCTACACAACTTTTGTTTGGAATATCATGGGTATCGAACCACGTTCCATCCAAATACAGTACTGTTCTACCATATTCTCTAGATTCGTTTATTGCCAATAAATATTCAAATCTCTATTTCTCAAGGCGCACTGATTTTATTAAGATTTGTCTTTTACTAGTGAGTTTTTTTAATTTAAATACATTTTGTTAAAGAGTCTTCCTTAAAGTCTCTTTGCAACACTGGATACGAGTTTCATTATTTTTAAGCCGTTGCATCAAAATATCTAATGTAGGCACAATTTGCTCTTCATACGAAGCATATATTGTTCTTCGAATTATATCTATATCACCGTCAGAGTCTTTTCGTTTCTTTCTTTTAAAAAAAGGGTTACTTACTATTTTAAATACTGTGGAACACGGTGTTTTTGTTATGTTAGGTTTTATGTTAGGTTTACTAAATTACAGATCTTAGTATAAATACTAACATTTCTGCAAAATTCCTATAGATCTTCTGAAATCGAAAAATTTTTGTTTCGGAAGAGGTTTTGTGAGTCCATCAGCAATCATGCCTGGGGAAGGGCAATATTTGAAATTAATAATATTATTATTAATGAGATCTCGTAGATGATGGTACCGCACATCGATATGTTTGGTCCTTGAAGTTGATCTCTTGTCTTCCGCCAGTTTGATGCAGCCTTGATTATCTTCAAACAATTCAGTTGCTATGTCACAATAAAAACCAAAATCTGTGATCATTCGTCTCAACCAAAGCAAGTCTTGACTAGCCAAAGCTGCTGATATATATTCAGCTTCTGTTGAAGAAAGTGCTACTGATGTTTGCTTTTTACTCGTCCAGGTTACTGGGTTATCTCCCAAGAAAAATATGAAACCACTTATTGATTTTCTATCAGACGTATCTCCTGCCCAATCAGAATCGACGAATATCAGTTACCTCCAATCGAGAAACTGAAAGGGAGGGAAAATTACGACTCGTGGAAGGTCAGAGTTAGAGCCTATCTCGAAGATCAGGATTTGTGGGAAAGTGTTTCTGATGACTCAGATGATGAGAAAAAGGACACGAAAGCTCGTTCTAAAATAATCTTACTGATTGATCCTATACTGTATATTCATGTTCAAGAGACAAAAACCACCAAAGAAGCTTGGGAAAACCTTGCAAAAGCATTTGAGGACACCGGTCTTACGAGAAAAGTAGGTTTGTTGCGAACTTTAATCAGTACTCGTCTTGAAGATTGTCCAAGTGTCGAATCATATGTGAATAAGATCATTCAAACCGCTTACAAGCTTAATTGCATTGATATGAAAGTTTCCGACGAGTGGGTTGGCGCTATTCTTCTAGCCGGTCTTCCAGATCAGTATAAACCCATGATAATGGGAATCGAAAGCTCTGGCATTAAAGTTACCGCTGATGCAATAAAAACTAAATTATTGCAAGACATTTGTGTTGAAAAGTTCAGAAAAGGTTCTGCGATGTATGGCTACGGAAACAAAAATAGTTCAGATTCAGGCACCAATCGAAGTCGTGAACGTAAATATGTCATTGCTGACAGTTCTTCATATACCAGGAATGGTTCCAAAGGAACAGGCAAAGGACCACGTTGCTACAAATGTAACAGGTACGCTGGACATATTGCAAAAAACTGTGATGAGAACAGTTCCAAGAAACAGGTATTCGTGCAGAAGAGTGACAAATCAGAATTTAAGATGTTCACAGCTTTGTCAGCTCATGTCAAATCAACTGGAAATGATTGGTTTCTCGATTCCGGATGTTCCGCTCATTTGACCGTGGATAAATCGAACTTCATCAGTGAGGAAACATCGTCGAAATTAACCATCACAACTGCCAATGATCAGCAGATGGAAACAAACTGTGTTGGTGATATCCAGTTACCGGTAACAGTTTCTGATCAATATTTTAATGTGAACGTCGAAAATGTGTTCTATGTCCCTGATTTGAAAGTAAATCTTCTTTCTGTGAGTCAGATCGTTCAAAAGGGAAATAAAGTCAATTTTAATTCAGAAGGAGCTCAGATCATGAATGCTCAAGGAAAAATTATTGCAACTGCCACTTTGCAAAATAACCTTTTTAAAATTGACAGGCCCTCTGAAAATGCAATGCTGACACGTTCTGATATGCTAGGAAATGCTTTATTATGGCACAAACGTATGGGTCATGTAAATTTTCCCAATTTGAATAAGCTCAAAAATGGATTAGTGCATGGCATAAAATTTCATGAGAAAATTCCCGAAGGATTTGTATGTGAAATCTGTGCTACCAGTAAGAGTCATCGATTATCTTTTAGTGAAAGTACTACCAAGACATCCAGGTTGCTTCAGATAATTCATTCTGATGTTATGGGTCCCGTTGATTGTTCTCTGGCAGGTTCGAAATATATGCTGACATTCTTAGACGATTTCAGTCATAAGACATTTTGTTACTTTCTTGAAACAAAAGATCAAGTTTTTGATCGTTTCGTCGAATTTAAAAATTTTGTGGAAAATCAAACCAGCCAAAAAATTCAGATTTTGAGAACAGATAATGGTGGAGAGTATTGTTCCCAAAAATTTTATGATTATCTTAATTCCACTGGGTATACTACGGTTTACCTACTCAATCGATCCCCGACTTCATGTGTCGAGAGCAAAATGGCAAGGCGAGCGGCTCAATCGTTCAATAATGGAACGTACCCATGTCTCCTGAGCGAATCAAGTCTTCCGAATAGTTTTTGGGCTGAGGCTGCCTATACTACGGTTTACCTACTCAATCGATCCCCGACTTCATGTGTCGAGAAGACTCCGGAGGAGATTTGGTCCGGACTGAAGCCTACTGTAGCACATGTTCGCATTTTTGGTTGCAAAGTATATGCACATATACCTGATTCAAAAAGGAAAAAACTGGATCCGAAGTCGAGACCCTGTATTTTTGTTGGATACAGTCTTCATTCCAAAGCTTACAGGTTGTACGATCCTGAAACCAAAACTGTCATAGTCTCGAGAGATGTGATTTTCTCTGAGTACGAGAAAGGAAATTCACTTTTGAATAAGTCTTCTGAGGAAAGTAGGACGTTTTTCTTTCCTGATCCGGACCATGAGTCAGATTCAGGACCGCCTATCGAAGATTTTTCTGATGAAGAAAGTGACGATAGTTCTGGCGAAGAACCCCCAAACTTCGAAGAGGATCAGTCTGATCCAGATTTTATACTTTCAAGGCAAACAACAAGTCTTCCCGAACAACATCTTCGAAGAGGAGACCGAATTAGAAGACCACCACAGACCCACGATGATTATGTGAGTTATTCGGGTTTTGTTGAAAATTTTAGCAATCCAACTTCTGTTGAGGAAGTGCTGGCAAGCCCAGACAAAGAAAATTGGCTCAAGGCGATGGATCGTGAATATAAAGCCCAGATCGACAACGGCACATGGGAATTGGTGGATCTCCCTTCAGACCGAAAACCTTTGAAATCAAAATGGGTTTTTAAAATAAAGAAGGATGCTTCTGGAAAAGTAACCCAATATAAGGCACGGCTTGTTGTTAAAGGCTGTGGCCAAAAAAAAGGTATAGATTACGACGAGACGTATTATCCTGTAATCCGATACAGTTCCATTAGATATCTTCTAGTCTTAGCTGCGCAATACAACCTTGAAATAGAGCAGTTGGATGCAGTAACAGCTTTCCTCCAGGGAGATCTCACGGAGGAAATTTACATGCTTCAACCTGAACTCTACGAAAATTCAAATAAAGTATGCAAGCTAAAAAAGAGTATATCCTCAAACAGACAAGTAGAGTTTGGAATATTAAGCTTGATAGTTGTTTGAAAAATTGCAAGCTCAGACAATCCAAATTCGATTCTTGCATATACTATCATATTTCCAACAATAGAATATTGATAGTGGCCGTGTATGTCGACGATCTTCTGATATTTTCGAATGATAAATCGATGAAAGATGACCTTAAAAAACTGTTAATGAACAGTTTCAAGATGGTCGACATGGGGGAGGCAAAGTCTGTCCTAGGATTCCGGATCACGCGAGATCGAGTTAATCAGAAAATTTGGATTGACCAACAAGTTTACATTGAAGATGTGTTGAAAAGGTTCAACATGCTTGATTGCAATCCCGTTGATACGCCGATCTCTCCGAATGAAAAGCTTTCTAAGGAACAATCTCCAAAAACTCCAGATGAAGAATTTAAGATGAGGACTGTGCCCCTATCAAGAAGCAGTTGGGAGTCTTCTTTTTGCCGCTCAAGTTTCTCGGCCAGATGTCAACTTTGCAATCAGCTATGTAAGTCGCTTTAATCGAAACCCAGGAGAGGTACATTGGACAGCAGTGAAGCGTATCATGCGCTACCTCAAGGGAACAGCTCATTGGAAACTTGAATTCAGTGGTAGGGCGACAAACATCACTGAAATTACCGGATTTAGTGACTCGGATTGGGCAAGTGACGAAGATAAGCGACGCAGTGTCACCGGCTACATCTTCCTGAAAAATAGCTCGCCTATTTCGTGGGCCACTAAGCGTCAACCTACCATAGCTCTGTCAACTACTGAGGCTGAGTATATGGCCATGTCAGCAGCGATACAGGAAGCACTCTGGCTCCGAGGCCTGGCTAGTGAACTATTTTCCGCTTCTGCGAAACAGCCAACTTCACTCCATGTTGATAAGCAGGGCGCTCAGAATTTGGCTCAAAACGGTGCTTATCAGGCTCGAACTAAGCACATCGATGTGCGACATCATTTTATACGGGAACGTATTCTGCGCCAAGAAATCAAGTTGGATCATGTACCAACACAAGAGATGATAGCGGATTCCTTCACCAAACCCCTGAATCGCGATAAATTTCGTGCATGTTTATCTCGCCAAGGACTTGTCCCGAGTAATTTCAAACCTGGTACATACAGAACATTCTTGACATGTATTTTCTCAACTTTGTCCACTGTAATACAAGACAAATATCCTTCTCCGATTCCTTCACACTTTAGTTCATTTCCATTGGCCACAATCACCTTATCAACGTAATTGTTCAATTTGGTAAAAAAGTCTTTGTTTGAAGTCATATGACTTGATGCTCCTGAGTCAATGAACCAACTCATATTTTCATCATTATCCTTCGAATATATGCAGAAACACAAATCAGAATCACGATCCTCAATAGCAGACTTCACTCTATGTTCATCCTTATAGTTCCTCCGATTCTCCTTCTTGCTATCATGGTAGTCTCTTTTCTTGAAAAAATAACAATCCTTCTTCAGATGTCCCTTCTTATGACAGAAAAAACATTCCAAATCTGTAATTTTCTTTTTCAAGTAGTGGGTAGACTTAAGAGCAGTTTGACCGGTTTTTTCGTTTTTCTTTGCATATTTTCTGTTATATTCGTCCAAAAGTTTACCCTTTACATATTCGAGTGTGAGTTCGTCGTCTGGACGAGCATCTAACGCTGTGACAAGAGTATCGTAATTATCAGGAAGACCACCAAGTAAGAGAGCAGCTACATGGAAATCTTTAATTTCTTCACCAATACCTCGCAAGAGTTCAACCATTTCCAGAGTTTTTCGTATGTATTCTGACATCAATTCACCGTCTTCCAACTTAGACTGGTACAATTTATGTAAAAGATAAAGTTTATTACTCAAATTTGCTCTTTCATGGACCTTTTGTAGAACTTCCCACATTTCTTTTGCTGAAGTGCAGTTGCAAATGTGAACTATTTGATTATTTTCTACTGAAAGTGATATAGTGCTTTGTACTTTTTCATCGATCTCCAACCATTCCTCTTCTTTCTCCTTTTCCACTGGCTTCGATTCTTTTACCACTTTCCATGCTCCTTCCCTGATTAATAACATTTTAATCTTGAACTTCCAGGGTTGATAGTTGTGATTAATGAGCTTCGCAACTCCAAATTTCAGATTGCTCTCCGGCTCCATCGTCGTTTCTTATTCAATCACTATTGAACAAATACTGTTTCAGACACGTCCTGGGCCCATAACCTGTTAGGTTTTATGTTAGGTTTACTAAAGAAACAGTATACGAAAGTATTTTTAATAACTCAAACGACTATTACATTCAAAGTATCTGTCAAACTTGACAACTATGTAAACAAATAGAAAACCTAGTACAGGATGTGAAATATTTACTTTCATGATCTGTTGAATACCAACATGTTAAAGGAGCACTTTCTTGCACAGCTTAATCCTTGGACATTTTACGTTCGAGAAGGGGAGTATAAACATTTAATATAATTTGTTTCCCATGGGGGTGTAACATTTGTCGACTAGTAGTACTACGACCACCAGTTGAAGTACTACTTCAGAATGAGCTCATGGACGCCACATTTTCCATGACACAAAAATAGAATAGACACTTTAAATGGACATAACTGACATAACAGAATATTAGGTTGGTAATGACTACATGTTGTTCAAGGGTCCCTTTTATTTCTGAAATTGGAAAGCAGTCAGTTCTCAAAACAGTCTTGTTTTCCAAATCTGGTAGGTAATTCATTTTGTAACCGTAAATAGACCATTATCGCTCTAATCTCATTGAAAGCCCATTACTACTGAAAGTCTGGTGGCCAGGTGAGTAAATTTTATCATTTATACACATTTAAACATATCCTTACCAAGGGTTCTGAATCAACCTCACAAGATGTTCTATTATCAAACAAATTTAAATACAAATCTGTCAACAAAAGCCAAAAATAATGGAGAGCCCATATTATTAAAATGCCAAACTATTTCCTGAGATATTTTAATCCGGGACTTGGGAATCTTTTAAGGGGCACACACTTTCATTGCACATCTATATTTCGAACAATAGGTAATAATGAGGGTCGTCGGCTAATATTGATTCACGACTTTCTTAGATATCTGGTCGCACTCTACATGAACATACAATAATGTGTAATTACTATTTTTTTCAATTGAGAGACTTTCATATCTCGGAGCAATGCTTGGAAATTCCGTTGTGTATGGAATCTCGGAAATCCAGACAGTCACCATTGATTTTGACATTCAATTTATTCATCGATCGATAATTATTCTGGGAAATAACAACGTATCATCATTGGATAATTCTGACAATCTTTCTCTCATTTGCAAATGATGTGGTTGACCTCTCACACATAAAGGTGAACAGAATCGTTTTCATTCTTAATGATAGGAGGGTTTATTACCCAGACAATGATAAGTGGAACAATAGATGTTTCTTGGAATTTGACGTAGCTTTAAAAAAGAGAGCCAGTAATTATTTCCCAGATTCTGAATTTTTGAGGAGGTGAGATTTGAAATATGACCATTATAACAATAAAGAACGTTATCATTCAGAATACCACGACTGAAATGAAAATTCAGGAATAATATCAACATTTGTCATAAATGTGATAAAAAAGTCACTTCAAAATTGAAAAAATTACAGAGCTCGATCAACCCCTTCCCCCTCACTCACTCGTGGGAACAAATGACCACTGAACCGAAATACCAGAAGATAATGAGGACAACTCTTGTCCTTTTCGGTTTCTTTCGGAGCACTGCGATTCTGAACGTTTTTCGAGATGTGACGGAAGAGGACTTTTCAGAATGTTGAACAAACGATAGGGCACTTCCAGGTGGACCCTAGCACTGTAAGGTAGCCACAGCGGTACATGTAGTTGCTAGGAGGGACTGTAGCATGTACAATTCCTCTACTATGGTTCTTTTTCTTCTTTCATTTTTATTTGGAAATTTCCATAATTCCGCCGGACTAGTTATATCCAGGAATTATCGGAATTCAGTTGGACTAGCACAGTAAGCGATCTCAGTATACGTCGATTTCCTTGAGAAATTAGCTGGTGCTAACCCGCATAACTAATCCATTGGATATTTCATTAATGGTCCGCTCATTCTTGAATTTGGTATTTTCTGAAATTGTCCAGTTTAGTTTTTATTGAGTTTGGGAAGTAAATACGGTCGTAGTAAAGGAATGTGAGTTATGAATTAGTCTTCGACTATCGTCGTGGAATCTCGTCATTGTTTGTTGTCATGGAAGTAATGTCTTCCAATGAGTGGCTCTTGATGCGGGTCACGAGATTGAGGCTTCCTGTTCGCTTGAGGATGGAAATGGGGAGGAAGAATCCAAGGTGATATGATCGCAAAACGTTCTGATTTTGGAAAGCCAGGAATTTATAATTATATTGCCCACGGAATCGGATTTGACGGTGGAGAAAGTAGTTTCAGGATCAACTATTTATGGATCTTACCGTGAGAACATTTTTGAGTGTAACATTATTTATTTTCATAAATATTCATACTATGGATGGAGACCTTAAGTGGCGCTGCAGTGGCGTAATCGGGCGACTGATCAGATGGCGCAAATTATCAGTATTGCCTGTGAAAAGGAGGTTTAAGTGCAACAGTTTGAATTGTTTTGACAAACGTAAAACTGCATTTGATTGATTCGCATGTACTAACGTTGAATTAAATCAAGCCCGGTTTTGAAGCTAGTAATGAATAAAATGCAGATTGAGACAAGTAGTCTGCGAACCGCATTCAACCGACTGACACGTGACTCGAACGTATTACGCCTATCATCGTAGTGTTAACATGTAATTTATTGTCAAGTTGAGAAGGGTTTCATATTCGTGATGGATCAAGTGGCGGTTGCAATTGGGTTTTTATTCATTTTACGTCACATCGTTTTCAAATCGTCGAAAGGAGCCATTGTTGCGTTCGTCATGTTTCTAGAGAGTAAAACAATTGATTATTCCAGCATACGTAAAAAATTAGCCACAGCAGCGACAACAAATCGACCTGTCGAATTAGAGGTGAATGAATGTTTTCACAAATAATTGATAAAATTTCATTGAACCTTACATCTCTGATGTAAGAGTAAATTACACGAATAAACAAAAATAATGAAGAGATATGAATAAATAATTTAAAAATTTAATTTTGTTTATTAAAAACAAAAATTATTATGAATGTGTATTGCATGAATAAAAATATGTTTCATGCACATTTTCAGATTATTGTAATTATTAGTATAAACAAATTTAATTGTTTATATAATTGTGAAAATTTAACCTGCGAAAATTGTCATTGTGCATTTAAACGCGTGTTTTTGCATCCTACAACACAAGAGTAGTTACCCGACCACTTCTCTTTTTTCTACACGTCATTTACATTTGATTCGAGGTTATTTGCTGCCGACTCGTTGATTGCCTTCATTTATTGTGGGTGCGCTTTTGACAGTTTGCCTCCTTCGATAGGGAGCTTTTATCCGTGAATCATTGTCTGTTTATTTAAGAGTAATAAACGGTACTGGAGCGTGATATATAGTTTGATTTCCCATTTTCATTTCACACGTGTTGTAAAATCTGTCAAGTGATAATTATTTAGAAAAAGTTAATATTTTTCACATTCTAAATTTCATATGATTTTGGTTAACATTCTAGAAATCAGTATTTAGTGTCATAGCTGCCATATATTCACTCTTTCAAGCTGTGTGGCGCCCAAGAAAATACAAAAAAATATGTATGAGCTAATTTTAATTAAACGAAGATAGAAGTCCATTCTGCTCAAAGTGGAGTGGATGTATGAAGGAATGAAGTACTATAATCATCTCCACGAAATTCATTTGAGAAAGGACATGTTTCGGAGCTTCACCATCTTCAGCTGATACTTATATAAATCTGAAAAGAGGGGTGGAGTTAGCCTGACTATAGGTACAACAATTCTCATTGAGGATGGAAGTTTAGTTTTGAATACTCACATCATGGGGGGAAAACACAACATAAAAAATTGAAAAAATGTGTGGTAATTTATAAAGGTAAACATTATAGCTTTGAATCAACTTGAACCGTAATTGGGATAAAACCATTCCACTCCATATAGAAGGAGCATGGTAATCGTTTGTAAAACATTGCTGGCATTTCGAATGAGTTCGACATTTTTATATTTTATGTCTAAATGATGACTGACCATTGACAGAAGGGAACAGAGGAGAGAAGTGAGCATTCTAAGGTATAGTACGGCCATCTAGTGTAGAATTGTTGAACCTCCAGTAAGTGAATAACATAAGAGGGTGACATCTATTATTATAGGGCTGAAACTTAGATGTAGGGTGGAACGGAAGGTAAGGAGAAATACCAAATTGTGGATGTAAACTTCGACTGCATTCTGTTATTCAAGGTGAGAGGAACTAGATTCACTACTAACATTTCTCAACTCCGATACGGTAATACCTTATAACTCTTGCCATCCCGTCTCACACAAACTAGCTTCTTTTAATGCACTATCCCATAGACCTTCTTCGATCCCCATGAACACACTGAATTTCTCCATTGAACTAAACATTATCAAACAAATAGGTTGGAATAACGATTTCCCTTCTCACTTGATTGGAAAAATTCACCACAGACACTTGGCCAAGTCCATTATTCAAAATCTTTTCCACCCAAATTTACCTACACATCATTGCTCTATACCCTTCATAAGTAAAGTTTCCCAAGATATGAAAAACATTTCTCAACGCCATGGTGATGATTTGAACATTAGCTTTTACACAATGAATTCCTTGTCTAAAAAACTAGTCAACACCAAAGACAAAGTCAATCCTTCAGACAATTCTGGTAAATACGAAACAACTTGTCCTGAACCATCTTGCTATGCCAAATATATCGGCCAAAGTGGAGGAAAATCAGTACCAGAGTTGGAGAACACACAAAAATTATAGACAAATACAAAGAAAAATTCACAATCCACCCTTTTGAATCAATCAATTCTTGCAGCTCATTTGCCAACCATGTGGTTAACTCCAACCATTACTTTGATCAACGGTATAGATATTAGAACCCTCCACAATCCTAATGAGGATTCCCTAATGAATTGTCTAGAAATTCTACCTTGAAAGACCGCTCTACAACTTCTTTGGATGAACAGATTAAATTTGACTGCCTTCAATTCTATGATTCTTTGAACTTCTAGTCGAAGTTCACATCTACAATTTGGTATTTCTCCTCACCTTTTGTTCCACCCTACATCTCAGTTTTAGTCCTATAATAATAGATGTCACCCTCTTATGTTATTCACTTACTGGAGGTTCAACAATTTTATACTAGATATCGGTACTATACCTTAGAACGCTTACTTTTCTCCTCTGTTTCCTTCTGTCAATGGTCAGTCATCATTTAGACATAAAATGTAAAAATGTCGAACTCATTCGAGAAGCCAACAAAGTTTCACAAACGATTACCATGCCCCTTTTACATGGAGTGGAACGGTTTTATCCCAATTATGGTTCAAGTTGTTTCAAAGCTATAATGCTTTGTTAACCTTTATGAATTACCACACATTTTTTAATTTTTTATGCTGTGTTTTCTCCCCATGATGTAAGTATTCACAACTAAACTTCAATCCTCAATGGGAATTGGTGAACCTATAGTCAAGCTTACTCCTCCCCTCTTTTCAGATTTATATAAGTATCAGCTGAAGATGGAGCTTTAAAGCTCCAAAACATGTCCTTTTTTAAATAAATTTCATGGAGATGATTCAGATTACTTCATTTCTCCATAATTTTAATTGTTTTTAAAACTTGTAATAACTTTGTGCTTTTCAATTTTCATCTGATTCACCATTCTGAAACTCAACTAACGAACTCATACTGCTCACCGATGAACAGTTACCGTCCGCTATGCCTAGACCTTTTGGTTTTTCATAAAAGCCGCTCTTAATCGGGAACCATGTATAAGGCATGGTGAAACAAAAGGTTTGGGAAGGACAATCGGAGAGCTGTTATGTAGCAGATCAACTGAGATCTCCCGGACCTGTAGTCTTATCAGGTAAGATACAATGGGCCAACAGGCTCAAGTGTCATCGCAGGCCACGGCCAGACGAGGTTTTAGTGGGTAAATCTGACTCAGGGACTCCCACACTACCCAAGGTGTCCATAAAGAACTTTCTCAACCTTCAAAAACAAATTTCGACTTGCTTGTCTCTCAACTATCCTTGCTAGTAGCACCGCCGTGAGTTCTGGCTATGGTCTCTTAGGGAACCTTTCTGCCTCACTCTGCCTTCGGTTTGGCCCACCAGCTTTGGTTCTGTGATTTCTTGCTGTCGTTTCTGCTATGCCGCTGTTGGATATAATCGATGCGTCTGGCAAGTTCATCCGCTTTTTAATTGCTCCGATTTACTATGTGTCCTGGTACCTATGCCAGCGTCACTTGAAAGTTGACTTGTTTGGCATTCGGTGCTTTTAGAGAAAATACCAATAGACAAACCCATTCTGTTCTTTTTTAATTTCATTCCGGTAGTGTATTGCTGCGACCTCTGTCTTCCGAAAAGTTCAATGTGATTGTTGTCCATGGTTTTTTGCCCGTATACAGGGTGAGTCAACATGATTCCCGTAGTTCATTGCACTATTTTGATTTCTTATATTTTTTTTTGTCAAAGGGATCATCTGAAAACACCTTTCAAAATGAATTTCATTCATACAGGGTGCATCATTGATGCGTGGCTAACCAAAGTTGTTCTTTTTCAAATGAAACACCTGGTATATTTTCATTTATTCCGATCGGCTTTTGCATTGGCTGCTCAACCATCTTTCTAATTTTGAATTCCGTTGCGGCGTTGCCGCGTTATTTGAAAGAAATCTATTTTGTAAACTTTTTTTCGAAAAAATACCTATTTCACATTTCGAAATATTTAGTAGAGCTAATTGGAGAATCGTTGGTAGATATGATGATGTTCATTGAGAATAAAAATAATTTGGAAAACATTGTACAGGATGTTCGATACAACAACACAAACTTAGCCATTTTCAAACATCGGTATTTTGAGTTATTCAAATGGAACACCCTGTATATTTTCATTTAATCAACTCCTTTTTAATGATTAGACACTTTCCATTACAATGCCATGTACCTAAACAACTCGTTTCCGAGATATTCTACATCCAAAGGATGCATATTTTTCCACAGAAAATATTGACAATGTTCGCCTTTGGTATCCTATTTGGAATTGAACTTTGCATAAAAATCATATTTATTCGAATCTAACAGAAAATAATGATTATTAATGCAGCAAATGTTCAATGTGCCTGCTATTTTTACCAATAGACACTCTCAATCTGTTTCGGAAATTAGTATCCTTATGTGCCAGCATGTCCTCTGAAATTTCCCTGAAAGCAGTACGAATTCTTGCTTTCATATTATCAGGAGTTGTAGGCGGAGTTCGATAGACAATCCATTTAATGTATCCCCATAGAAAAAAAAACAATTTCAGTAAGGTCCGGTGACCTTGGAGGCCACTGAACTCATTATCAAGGTATTTCCGCACATCAGTGTGGTAATGTGCAGGTGCGCCATCTTATTATAGCTACATTATCTGCCTTATTGCTGATAAAATATCATCTGATAAATTTGATAACTGACTTCTCAGATATTTCCTGACCGTTGAAAAAAAAAGGGCCCAATTACACGTCGTCCAATGATACCTCCCCAAACCTTCAATGACCAACGTTGTTGGTGATTGACATATCTAACAAAATAAGGATTTTCAGTTGCATAATAGTGCATATCATGTCGATTCACATGGCCATTGTTGTGATACGTGGCTTTGTCCGAAAATAGAACATACTAAAAAAAATCAGGTTCTTGGTTGATTTTATCTACACCCATTGGCAAAATCGCATTCGCTTTGGAAAATCTCTTCCAGTCAGCTCTTGCATTAACTGCATATGATATGGATGGTGATTGCATTTTCTCACCATCCGAGAAACACTACTTTGAGATATTCCCAACTCCCTACTCAAGATACGTGTACTCACATGGGGATTCTCGGTAATATGCAATGCAATATCATGGGTATTTTCATCATTCGTTACAGGACAACCTCGTTCAAACTTTTTGCAAAATTATTTTCTGATTTCCTCAAATCTTGTTTTGAGGTCTCGAAATGCTAGTCTGGATGCCTTCTCCCAGGAAACTTTTGTTCGTATAATATAGATGCCAGTAAGCAATTGCCATCACTTTCCCCCAAAGCATGTACCATTTCAACGATAATTCATAATGCCACAATAATTTTTAACACAACTGGATTGTAGTTTGACAGTTACCCCTATTTACGAATTCCGATAGTAATTTTTTCAGCGGTAGTCATGGATAACTAAACTAGTTACATTTGAAAATTTCTTTTGCTATGCTAGTTATTCATAGTTGCCAAGAATGCTTTTGAAGATGGAAAAAAATAATTGAAACATCATTCAGTATCAGTATTTTCTATGAACAAACATGCAGATAAAAAAATCTATAGAATTGTTGATTTGATATTGAACAATTCTTTTAAACCAGAATTTCTCGGAAACAGGTTGTTTGAGGTACATGACATCGGGAATGAAAAGTGTTGAGTCATTAAAAAAGAGCTCATTTAAATGAAAATATACAGGGTGTTCCATTTGAAAAAATAAAAATACCGATGTTCGAAAATGGCTAAGTATGTGTTGTTATATCGAACATACTGTACAATTTATTCCAAATTCTTGGTATTTTCAATTAACATTATCATATCGACTAACGATTTCCCAATTATTTTCACTAAATATTTCGAAATGTGAAATAGGTAATTTTTCGAAAAGGAGTCTACAAAATAGAACAGCCAATGGAACAGCCGATTGGAATATATGAAAATATACCGGGTGTTTCATTTGAAAAATAACAACTTCGGTTAGCCACGCATCAATGATGCACCCTGTATGAATGAAAATTATTTTCGAAGGTGGTCTTAGATGGTCCCTTTGACAAAAAAAATATAAGAAATCGAAATAGTGATACATTAAGGAGCAATGAACCACAGGAATCCTGTTGACTCACCCTGTATTCTAGCCCTGTCTCTCTCTTCCATGTTCCAGCCGTCTGTGTACCAGGTTGATTCTGGACTCATGGATATTTCTTTTTCCCTAGGGTATGATGATATCGTACTCAATGTTGAAGTTATTCATGAGATGCATGGTACCACTGGGTATTCCCGATATCGGATCTGCCATTAGTTTCACTTCTAGACTTTGGTAATCTGCCCAGTGCGATTCGCTCATGAGCAGTGATTGGTGCATCAGTCTGTAACTGAGTGACCTTGTTTATACACATGAAGTTGTGAAGGATTCGGAATGACTCCCATCGCAGCACTTGGAGTAGTTCTCATGGCGCCTGTGACACTGTGATATGCCTACCTGACTGTTGAGTCTTTGACCACCACACATACTTCATTATAGACTTGTATATAGCCATGAAATCTTCTCAGGGTTGAATCCCCCATTCTTGCCACATATTCTTCTAAATCAGCCTAATGATATTCATGCTTTTTTGTGGCAGCTATTATATTTTTTCGATCAAAAGCTAGGTTTTTTGCTTCTTTGAATAATGAAATTTGTGTACCAGAGAGAACCGGCTGTGTTAGATATTGTAGCTAACGTTTCTCATGAATGCGTTGATTTGTGTTCCCTGGGCATTGACTGTAGTAGTTTCATCTCTCAGAAAGTGTCCACTACCTAGGCCGTTCGTGTATTCTCTAAAATGGCCGGTCTCTGCCGACTATTACCAGATCATCTCCTTCATTACATTAGTTGCAATATCAAATGCCTCTCTTATGTCTAGGAAGCTTGTCGAAGTCCTTTCTTTCTCCTCTTCTGACTTCGAGAAAAGCCTGTTGAGATCATCGGATACAGAGTTCATTGATTTCTCCGGTGGGTATGTATATTGTATTGAGCAATATTCCCAGGATTTTATTGAGCAATGATGCCAAATTGATGGGTCTCTATGATTTCGGATATCAGGTCCTCCACTCTCCCCATATTGGTCCAGTAGAAACTTTGACTTTTTTTCATGCCGTTCGTATGCATCCCCATGACATAAGGGCGTTGAATATTTCGCAGAGAGGTGGCATCAATTCATCTTCGGAGATTTGGAAGGCTGAAATATGTTTACGATTCATCATCTATGCTTATCTGAGAGTGTCTAGTTTTCAATCCATTTGTCAAGTTTGTCTAGCTTTTTTGGATTTCTTATGATCGATGAAGCCGGGAAGTTCCTAGAGGTTTTCCGCTTTTGTTTCTGTATTTCATTTAGCTTCTTTCAGAATTACACTTGCCTTTCGGACCATTAGACTACATGTGGTTCTCTCCTCAAAAATATCAGTGAATGAAGGAAATAAACTGTTGTCATTTATAACAATAATAACAAAAAAAATCGATAACTTACGAAATGGCATCATTTTCACGGAAGATGACAAGGTAGAAATTTCTTCATATAATTTAATTTATATCTATTTGTATTCTCGAAAATGAATATTGAATCTGTAAATGTAAAAATGTAGATTAAAACGGAAAAGTTATCGATCTTTCTCCGAATATATTTAGCAATAAATTTGCCGAGTAATCTCGTTGTTGATTAAAAAAACTTGGGATTCACAGAGTGGTGGAGTTCAGGTGGTGGCGACATCTCTAATGTGTACTTCGTAGTGACAAGTTAGCGATGATGCTAGTTAGTTCAAAAATATCAGTGAATGAAGGAAATAAACTGTTGTCATTTATAACAATAATAACAAAAAAAATCGATAACTTACGAAATGGCATCATTTTCACGGAAGATGACAAGGTAGAAATTTCTTCATATAATTTAATTTATATCTATTTGTATTTTCGAAAATGAATATTGAATCTGTAAATGTAAAAATGTAGATTAAAACGGAAAAGTTATCGATCTTTCTCCGAATATATTTAGCAATAAATTTGCCGAGTAATCTCGATGTTGATTCAAAAAACTTGGGATTCACAGAGTGGTGGAGTTCAGGTGGTGGCGACATCTATAATGTGTACTTCGTAGTGACAAGTTAGCGATGATGCTAGTTAAGCGCCCTCTGTTGATGATGGCGGTTTCGAATTGTCAAACGTTCCGGCGATATTATATAATTTCTGAACCCTAACTCATGGTATGGGTAGTATGAATAATAAGCGAGATTTCAGTTTTAAAGAAACTAAATGATCCTACCTTGAGTATAATCAATTGTTGGTCTAGAAGTTGTCACAGGTTGACTGGTGAACGGACAGCAAACTTTCGGCAAGGTACCCTCGAAGCCACATTGGGATCGTCTAAGGTAGTCGGCGTCTTGAGATTTGATTGGCCTATGTTGTAGAAGAGCAAACAAACTGGCACAAGTATTTATTACCACACATTCTCCATTTTGTTTTCTAGGCGTGATGCATGCTTCATATTCAATTTCTGTAAAATATATAGAAAGTTGTAATTTTTTAAAGTTAAAGGCCTTAAGAATATAGGAGCGTCAACTCATTTTAGTCGTTATTTTCAAGAAAGTTCTACAATCGTGATATTCATACTATTTCACTCATGAATTTTGAACAAATCAAAAAGTTTGAGACTCTACAGATATAACTAATCGAATCAGTTTTATGGTAATGAATGTCTTATCGCTGTGACATGATGATAAATGCACATTTGCTTCGCATTGAATGCACACTCCTGTCAAAATTATGTGTCGTCACAAACAATACACATGAAGAAATGCAAAGTTGATATTATGATGATCTAGAATTTTGAGCTCACTGCGTTTGGTGATTAGAGTATGCAATTTAGTGAAACCTTGTTCATTTTAAATAAACAAGGAGGGCTTCAAATCCCTGAATGATATTTTCATATTTACATCTTTCACTCATGGTTTGAGTATATTTAGGTGATGTGAGATGTACAAGAAACAATGCAAAAGTTGTGATCACACGATAATGTTCCACATGTCGTGAACAATGCGTTGAGTATATTGGCAATTGTTATGATAATAATGTTATCATTGCCTAGATATTACTCTACGCAAGATCTTCAGTCGTCTAGTCTACGTTATTTGATTAAATATCGAAGTGAACTTGTGAAATAACAGTAATTTCACTAGTTGAAATTTCAAATGTAGTATTATTTTCAAGATGTACAGTGTCCGCCAAAATCTTGGAACCATATGGGAAATTTTTATATTCATAGTTTCTCAGAAAATTTAATTTCTCATAAAAGTTGGTGATTCAATTGGACTGAATGTGCGCATAGCCGTTATTATCAGTGGCGTGGGCAAAGCGAGAATCGGCGTATTCTAAATCCACTATGGAGTAAAGTACATTACTATGGAAAATATCGAAGAATGTTATTGAAAAAAGTTGTTTGCAATTAAAATATTTCCAGTTATCCAGTTCAATCTACCAATAACTGATTTCAATGACTGCTCAATGAGTTAGCCTCAATTTTGAATGGGAATTATCGACAATATTTTTGCGTAGTAAATTACTGAATTAGCATAAATTGGCTGTCAAAGCAATTAACTGATCTAACAGAATTTTGAAGATGAGTCCAAAAAAACAGTAATGAAAAGATAATGAAATAAAGCCAGGATCCTTAAAAAAGAGGCCAATCTTTATTAGAAAAATATCTACTGAATAATTAATATCCACAGAATAAATCATCAAATTGAGACTTGGTAGGTAGGTGTCCCTACATAACTGCATAAGTGGGAATATCATTTGATTGCAAACAACTTTCCTAATAACATTTTTCGATATTTTCCATAGTAATGTCACTTTACTCTATATTGAATTAAGAATATTGGCCGATTCCCGCTTAGCCGCCCGCCACTGATGATACGGTTATTTAATCTAATTGAATGCACCAACTTTTACGAAGAATGACATTTTCTGAGAAACTATCAATAAAATGAATCCCATATGGTTCCAAGATTTTGGCGGACACTGTATAAGCAGTTCATTGATATTCATGAAATTCCCAGGCAGAATGCTTTTTCGAAAATTTGTATGTGCAAAATCTTCCACAAACAAATCAATTTGATTTGAGTATTTCGTCGATTTTCAATGGAACCTTATGTTCGTTTTGGTGTTCTTCCGATGATCGAGATACTTCAACAATTATGAGTGTTGCTGCATGACCAGAGTGTTCTGTATATGGAATTGTGTTTTATTTGAATATATATATATATATATATATATATATATATATATATATATATATATATATATAATATATATATATATATTATATATATATATATATATATATATATATATATAAAACGGAAGAAATTTAATGGACATAGCATAGCCCTCAAAGAATCGTTAACCGTAGACACGTGTTTCGGGCTCTCGGCCCTCATCAGTACGGTGAAGAAGTGCAAGGATGAACAACACTTGGTAAAAAACGACAAATCAACGGAGTCAACAAACAGAAGCCAGCCGCACATTTGTGGTTTCGGTTAGCAGACCCTGCATTCCAGGGCAACAACCAAGTGTTGTTCATCCTTGCACTTCTTCACCGTACTGATGAGAGCCGAGAGCCCGAAACACGTGTCTACGGTTAACGATTCTTTGAGGGCTATGTCCATTAAATTTCTTCCGTTTTGTTTACCAGTCCCCTCGATATTCTTCCCATTCATATATATATATATATATATATATATATATATATATATGTGAATTGCATCAGATTATTGATGGTGACATCTATAATCTGTGCGGTGAAGCTTAAACCTAATATCGTGGAATTTTAATATCACGAGATTTCGTGCACATTAACAGGTCACCAACAAATTGTCAGATAGGCCTACCCACGATATCAATAGTCGTACTCCTCATGCGTTCAACGCAAACAAGTATCGAGAATGAGAGAAATCTGTTACGAATCCAAAAAAACATACCATCCGTCTACAGCCTGTTTCATGGTTTCCCAATCATCAGGACGGCTTGTGGTCTCTTTCAAATTTGCATCAGATTTCTCGTTGGTTCATAGCCTTAGGCCAATACAAACATGTGAATTGCATCAGATTATTGATAGTGACATCTATAATCTGTGCGGTGAAGCTTAAACCTAATATCGTGGAATTTTAATATCACGAGATTTCGTGCACATTAACAGGTCACCAACAAATTGTCAGTGTGTTTTTTTGGATTCGTAACAGATTTCTCTCATTCTCGATATTTGTTTGCGTTAAACGCATGAGGAGTACGACTATTGATATCGTGGGTAGGCCTATCTAACAATTTGTTGGTGACCTGTTAATGTGCACGAAATCTCGTGATATTAAAATAATCTCCACATGATATGTAGGTTCAAGCTTCACCGCACAGACTCTCATCTATATTAAACATAACATAGATGTTAAACTATTATATATATATATATAATAATAATATATATATATATATATATATATGGGTGTAATCTAAACTCTTGCATACCCATGAATTACAGTGGTTGAAAAATCGAAAAAAAAACAAAAATATATTTTTTTCCACAATTTTTGCCTAATTCTGGGAACCAAGAAATAGCGAAGTTTTGGTAGGTAAAACATTTATTCAATATATCGTTTCGATCCAATGGTATTATGAAAAATATCCTTTCCCTGTAATATCATCATGGCGAATTAAAGGATGAAAAAAAATGATTCGTGTACCTAATGCTGAAATAATTTCGAGATACCTATTTACGATTATCATCATTTAGCCCCTTACGTTAATTAATTCAACTATCTACGTATTCGAAATATACTGCTGTTATAACTCGTTTACACGTTCCTTACAATTCCAAACAATCTGATTGTGGTGCTTTCTACCATATTAATATAGCATATTTCATTATTTCTAATGGCTCTTCACGAGGATCATGTAGATTTGGGCTACATTCTCGAGGTTATACGTATTGAATGGGTATTATCGAAAATCACTCCTTCTGTTGAGCAATGTATTTTCCTTGCTGTATCTTGTTCTAATGCAATTAATTACAAGAAAAAATAAATTATAATAAATTCGAGAAACTGAGCTAAGCAATTAAAATAATTTGCCAAGAAAAATATGGGAATTTCCGATTGCGTAGTATTTTCAACGGCATATCAAAACATGTCGCTATGTAAAATAAAAGAACATCTCAATATTTCCGTCAATTCATATAACGACTCATTAAAGTAATTTCGAAAGATAATCAAGAAACTGGGATTTCCCCAATTGCCGAATGCTTTTTTCATCAACAAACATGGATAAGTCGTGCCCAAGAATGTGTGCTAAGTGAAAGTATAATACCAGTATTCATCGACTTTATGATAGCCATTATATGCAAGTAGAACAAAATAATTTCACTATAAGACAAAAAAAATCAGAAAAATCTCCAACTTAACGTTTACTTCATCAGTTCCTCTGAAAATCAATTATGAAATTATTGTCAAAACTCATGAATTCAAAATGGCGGCTTCAAGATGGAGGACGAACTTTGTAATTATGGTTCAATTCGATTCAAAATTGGTATGCGGGAGTTCTTGGGGTCGGAGATTATGAATTTTTTGTCAAAATTCATAAATTCGAGATGGCGGCCCCAAGATAAGAGGGTCAGATTTTCTATTCAAAATTGGTGTGTGGGAGTTTTTGGAGTCGGAGATCATGATTTCTTTCAGCTCAAAACTTACAGGGATATCTTGTAATAACTCTATCAGAAATGAACAGATTGAGGCGAACTAACTAAAAAGCAAAAACTAAAATAACTGATAAAAAAACCTTTCAAAGACAAGCTTTTATTCAAGTCGTGTACTGAAACGTATTAAATAAATTTAAGTCATTGCGGAAAACATAGGTTCTTTCTCCATTGATTCCATATCATATTTTACGAAGTAGAAAAACTCGAAGTCGTCTCCACAATTTAATATTAACAATCGATTAGTTGAAAGATGGTGGAAGGTTGAAAACCATCGATAAGGTATACATGTTTCGAACCTCTATAGGTTCATCATCAGCGGAGAATAAAACCTACCTATAGAGGTTCGAAACATGTATACCTAATCGATGGTTTTTAACGTTCCACCATCTTTTAACTAATCGATTGTTCATATTGAATTGTGGAGACGACTTCGAATTTTTCTACTTCGTAAAATAATACCACTCCACTTCGAGATACAATGGACTTCTACCACAGGTCATATCATATTTGTTCACATGTTCGCATAGCTTCATCCATTCCTCAACAGTGATATTTGAAAAATTATGTCTGGCAAGCTTTTCTAAATAATCCAATTTGAAAGTTACATTATGAGTCCCCATCCAATTTTTCATCAAAGCCCAAATTTTCTCCATCGGATTTAGTTCTGGGTGATAGGGTGGTAATCTCAACTAAAATATAGTGGAAGGTTGAAAACCATCGATAAGGTATACATGTTTCGAACCTCTATAGGTTCATCATCAGCGGAGAATAAAACCTACCTATAGAGGTTCGAAACATGTATACCTAATCGATGGTTTTTAACCTTCCACCATCTTTTAACTAATCGATTGTTAAAATTAAATTGTGGAGACGACTTCGAATTTTTCTACTTCGTAAAATAATACCACTCCACTTCGAGATACAATGGACTTCTACCACAGGTCATATCATATTTGTTCATATGTTCGCATAGCTTTATCCATTCCTCAACAGTGATATTTGAAAAATTATGTCTGGCAAGCTTTTCTAAATCATCCAATTTGAAAGTACATTATGAGTCCCCACCCAATTTTTCATCAAAGCCCAAATTTCCTCCATCAGATTCAGTTCTGGGTGATAGGGTGGTAATCTCAATACTAAATGGCCGTGTGAAGACATTTTTTCATCTTATATATATTTCTTAAAACGAGGTTTGTGCTTTTCCATAATTTCGTACAATTGTGCTTTTGTCAAAGTAGCCTGATGCTCTATATTTTTATCTTTCAGCCAGTCTAGCATATCGTCCTTCCTTGAAGAGTATGTTGGACATTTTTCCAGCAAAGTATTATGGTAAGAAGCGTTATCTACCACCAGCACGCTGTTCGCGGGAATATTTGGAATTAGTTGTGTTTCTACCCTCCTCATAAAATTTTCGTTGTTCATGTCATCGTGATAGTCTCCACGTTTTTTCCCAGATTTGAAAATTAAAAGGCCATCCTTCTCCTTCTGCTGAATACTATTAATCGTTTTCCTTTACATATTTTTCAATTAGAATTACGATTTTTTTCATCAACCCACATCTTAGAATGTGTATGAGAACTGTGCAAATACGTCTCAAATTTTTCCTTTGTTTACGATACATTTTTAATCTTCTTGAAAATTCTACCCTTGGTAATCTAACTTCATGACTTTCCATCAATATCGTTCGATTATCAGGAGTTTTTTCCCAATCAAAACCCAACTCTTCGATTATGTCGTGCAATGTTGAACGACAGCCTTCAAACCCTACTTGAGCATTTCTGATTTTTTGGAGAATAGACTTTAAAGTAGGGCGTTGTTTTTCAATCGAACAAAAATCATTAATAATAGTTCTTATTGTTTCACCCTGCCCTTCCGTTATATTATTTTTCGACTTTATTTTTCCTACTCTTTTTTGCGGAGACGGCAAAGGAGGAATACTACCTGAATTCACAGCTGATTGATCCGTTTGAATTTTTTTAAAACAATATTCTGTTATACCCATTGCTGCCTTGGCACCTTCTTTGTGATTTTGTGAAGGTTTTTGTATCCCAAATTTTGCCTCATTTTTCACGAATTTGATAACATTTGCCATAATTTTTTTCCGCTACTGAATACTACTCACCATTGGGCATTTTGGCAAGGTAACAAGTTAACTATTGCAAAGTTGAATAAATAACTGTACAACCTATTTGTTATCCAAACAAACCTAACCTTTCAAACGCTGCATGCCAAGACACTGGTGAAGATTTGCCGTAGTCTAAGCTGCCACAGCAAATCGTGTCCACTCGTGTTTTCGGTCGTTTCAATATTGGACGAGATCTATCCACCCTATTATTTTCCTACGGGTTTTACGTGGCAATCACGGTGTTTAATGTGTTTTTCTACTCTGCTTGTCGACTGCAACGATTTTTGGTCGTCTTTAGTGTCATTTATGATGCCGAATTGATGCGTTTCGGCCATTTAGTTCCCAGTGCTTAGCATTAGTAACCACGACCTTCAGGATAATTCTGTATATCCTGTATATTTTTTGTATTTTTAGTCTAATTTCAATGTTTTTCGTTTGTTCTCATTTCAACTAAAGCTTATGTTAATAAACACATTTCTATGAAAAAAAAACTCATTATTTCTGACTTTCACCATTTTCGAATTGATTTAGGCCTCGAAGAGTTAATGAGGAGTTAAACAGCATTTATGAGGAATTAGATCATCTCAGAAGCAATAAGAAGAAAAAACTCAAAATGAAATGCTGAATTCTGAAGAAAACGGAAACCAGATCTCAATAACTTCCCATTGAAAAAGACCAATTTTCGGACCATATATTTCATAAGAGAATTGTTGATCTCTCCGATACTACGTTCACCAGTAATGAGCCAGAAATGTTGAAATTAGGCCTTAAATTTTCTTATCATACTTACATCAGTAAAAAATAACTAGAAGGGTTTTCTACGGAAGTGGATATGTTAATTTGTTGGAAATATAAACAGGATGTTCATGAAATCATCTGCGACTTTTCAACATGGATATGTTAATTGAAAACGTAACAAATGACAATATCATGAAAAAAACCTTGGAAATTATTGTACTACCCTTTTAAAAAATAAGATCAAACAAACGTAAGTCACATACACTTCATAATTGGGAGCTTTTGAATCCCTCAAATCTAAGATTATTTCAAACAAGCTAATAGTTAGTAAAGCGGATGAAGGCAATTGCCATATGGTTCCAAGAATCTGCAGTTCCACTTCATATAAAATTCTGAGAAGTGAGTTATTTGTAATACTTATCTGATATGTTATCTCTTTGTATTCGCGGCAAACACCGACAACGAGTACTCGCCTTCAGATTTACTTCCTTGGATTTATTCCTTATTTTCCAGAAGACTTCGAATATTCAGGCATATAAGGTCTGTGTTCAATTGTGTATTAGAATTATATTCTACTATTTCAAGAACCATAAATTTCGTAGACAATCGGGGGTTTATTATTAATATATCTTATTATCACCTTTTCCGATAATGTTTTATGATTCTACTTTAAGCTTTCGGTAGTATTCATACTGAGCCCTAGTCTGACGACTGTAGTATCACTTTAATAGGACGATTTCTGTTTGCATGTGGTTTCCCAAATCTAAATAGTTTCAAATACTTTTCATCAACATTCGAATTCCATATCTACAAATAACACCTTTTCCAGTTTCGTTTTTATGATCGACTACGTATCGTTAAACAAGACTGGTTTGGGTAGTTCTGACAACAAAGAAAAGAGAGTAGTTTTTGATGACTATTCAAATGCGTTTATTTCTGTCTGCAAAATATTTCCAAAGAGAGAAAACACGTTCATCGTACATTGTTTCTCGACTATTCTTTATATATAACTTATTTGTGAAATGGTACATAACCACCGTGTTTTAAATAAAAAGGGCTCCGTAGAGGAGTACTATATTTCGAGGCACTTTTTTCATATACTCCTTGATTTTGTCAAGGTCATCTATATTTCATTGTTACAAATATTCCAATACTCAATCGAATAATTTATCTGAATAATCGTTTTTATGAGTAAACGGAAACCACAGAGACGTATGTTGGCTTTTCGTTTTATTGGCAATATCTGCATTATTAATGTGACATTATCATTATAAATACCGTTTTATTAATACAGATAATTCCAACACGAATAAAATCTACCAATAGGAATTGAAATTCATGAAATTCCATAATTGTACTTTTATACACAAAAGTACATTCATTAATAACTACATCCAAAAATCCAGTTAAAAATAAACATTTAAACCCAATTAATGGTCGAATCAATGAAGCAAAAAATATTTAAAATTTCTGAGACTTCCAGAGCAGCTCCGATTTTGATTTCTTGTGTGATGGGGCAACAATTTTTTGAACAAGAAATTTGAATTTTATTAACTTTCTTGGCAAAATTTTACTTTTCCAAGACTAACGGGTTTTTGGAATGCTTCAATAAAAAAAAATTGTTTTTCCTGGAATTTTCCAGAAATGTTTCTATTCTGAATTATACAGCTTTCTAGATATTCTTCGTTATTTATTATCATATTTTGTATCGATGTCATCAGATGTGTTTCTTGGATAACGCCATTATAAAAAAATTTGAAAAAACTGATGACGCGGCCAAATATTTCATTTACATCAAAATTTATTATCTCCTAATGTCTAACAACTATTCATAGTTTTTTTTGTGATTCAATACATACGTTATGGCAGACTGGTTTGAGCAGTTCTGACGACAGACAAAAGCGAGCGTTTTTTTATGACTATTTAAGTCCATTAATTTGTGTCTAGAAAATATTTCCAATAACCAAAAACACGATTATCTCACAACATTTCTTGATTATTATTTATAAACTCAACTGAATGGCTGCGCTTTATTTTGAAGCACTTTTTTCATATACTCCTGATATTGTCAAGGTCATCTTGATTTCTTGTCACAAATATTTCAAAACTCAATGGAATGATTTATCATAAAATCCGGGAAATGAACTCAATAATCATACTTATGAGTAAGTAGAAACCACAAAGTCGTATTTTGGCTTTGTCGTTTTATCAGCATTGTCTGCATATACAGGATGTTATATAACCTCTTGCACAATCGCTAACAATTGATAGCCCGAATAAAATCCATTAAAACCGAATTTCATGGAATCCCACAATGAAGAATGAAAAGTGTGGATTACGTTATTTTTGAAAAACTGTAACGTAAGGTAGTGAGTAATGATTCATTATACAGTTTGGCTGTTAACTTCAACTTTTGAACGGTTCGACGTAGAATAATGAGAAAAAAAGGTATTGCATGATATTACCGATACTACTTTTTGATATTGCTCGAGAGATGACACGGGGGGGCACATCTACTTCAAAATTTTAAATAGCATGGGGGTTATGTGACACATCGTTGAAAAGATAATTCAAATCTCTTTCCAGACATAATTTGTTTTTCATTTCGTTGATATGTGACTTTGCGGCTTTTTATGCCCCCCGCCCTTATAACTTTTGAACGGTTCGATGTAGAACAATGGAAAAAAAAGGTATTGTATGATATATCCGATATTTCTTTTTGAAATGAAAGACATTGTGATTGCCGGATAGAAAGAGAATTGAATTATATTTTCAACGATGTGCCATATGATCCCCCTATTTAGAATTTTGAAGTTGATGTGCCCCCCCGCGCCATCTAATTGGGCAATCACAATGTCTTTTATTTCAAAGAATTGTATCGATGATATCATCCAATATCTTTTTATATCATTGTTCTAAGTCGAACGTTGAAAAGTTAACAAGCCGCACTGTATTATTTTCGTGAGGTCTTCAATCCGAGGATATGCATAAGAAATATTATTATTTTTTGGTAGAAATGCCGTCATCAAGATAAGAGATTCTTTCTAGACAAAGCAAGATAATTCAAGAGAATGGCGTCACATTGGGAAAAGTGGTTAAAACTATTTTTTTAGTGGTGATTCTGGGTATAATAACTTTATGTAAATTTTTCATATGAAGCGAGCAGATGAAAAAATATTATCATATCCATTTCTTAGATACTTGTCCAAACCATTGAAAGAGAAAACATATTTCAACGGTTTATATTTTGCTGCAGAGACGAGTTACAATATACTTTTTTGTACAACTATAAAAAAAATTGCATCACTATTGAGGCGTGAACGTTTTATTTTACTGTAGAAAAAAGCCTTTCTTCACCATGAAATGGTATTTTTTCCACTGCAAAAATTATTCACAGAAAAAAACACAAAAGAAAGACGAATTTATTTTCAACAAAGTTAATTAACTATTAACGATGGAAGATAGTGACTAAAGTTTATCTTTCAGTCGTATATGATTCCTTATCTGAACTTATGAACATCCTGTTCAAATTTTCAAACAAATTATCCAATTATTGATTATAAAACATTCATTTATTAGAATAATAATTGATAGTGAAGTTTGAACATTTACTTTCAATATAAATTCCCAAGATGTTTCACCTTGCTGGTGCTCAGATATTTCTTGAAAAGTTGATTCTACAATTTTATCAGATATTTTAATTTGTTGTGAATCAGATGGAATATTCAAAATTTTATTAGAAATCTCAAATTTGTTATTCAAACTGTTCTATATATGCTTCTGCTTCTCCTAAAACACTGATATGGGTGGGTTTTCCTAGTCATTTTGCGTTTAACACGTTCACGGATACTCTGGTAAACTAGGAGGAGCTTTACGTTAAACCTCAATAACTTCAAAATTCGAAAGATATCAAGTCTCAAAGGGTACATATGGGCTTCTTACCAAAAAATAGAAAGAGATTGTAGTGAAAAAATTTCCATAAACGTCCCTGTCACATTTAAGACATTTTTCTATATAAATTATGACATGGGACGTCTATATACGCCATGTTGAAATGTTATGATGATAATTTATTACAATTTCATAACGAGAACAGTTTTATTGATGCCACATTTTAAAACATGTAGCAGGACATGATGGTGTTTTTTCTGGACAAGTGTCAGATCTGTATCTAGTTTCCTTTCGCACTTAATTTTTTGTACACTGTCTGCACTTCAAGAAAAAACTGGGCTTCTTGCGATTTTCTGGTACTGGAATTATCTGATCAACGCAATGCATCGCTAGAGTACCGGGAAATACTGGTTAACGTAGTATTTGTGTTTGAATCCACCACCAACTCAAAACAAAAGCACAGTGGTAAATTGCTGTGCCCAATGTGACACCTGAACGAACTACAATGGATATCCGACGTCTGGGAACGTAAAAGGGGGGTATTGAAAGACAACTGTAGACATTGTAAAACCAAAGTGCCCCAGCGCTAACATAGCCTTCGACGTCTATTGGCTATGTGTGAAGTGCTTGGTTGAGATAGGCAAATCGATCGCAGCGTGTGCTGTGACAGAAATGTGAAACAATATCGGGACTGTCAAATTTGTTTTGATAAATAATTCCACGTTAATTTACGTTAAATTCGTAGTGTTGTGTTTAATCATCTGTACCTTATAAAGTAAATGTTTTTCATCAATCTGCATCTTTAATACATTTATTGATATCATTCCTCGATAAAACTTCAAGATTTCGTTCCTCGATATCTGACGATTTTGTTCTTAATGAGCGTAACCAATCTTGAAAACTTCCTTGAGTCAATATTTCCTTTAGGCCAGGTATTTTCTCCGGTTATACTAGGAATAAATTAACCAATGGTTAGAATGCGCTTTTGTTTGACGTTTATTGATAAGCAAAAGCAATTTCTAACCATTGGGTAATTTATTCCTAGTATAACCGGAGGTGAAAATACCGTGCCTTAACGTTCAATGTACTTTTCTGCATTGAGTAGACACTCCATAATGTAGGAGATTTCATATTTCTTTATTTTTCTCCAAAATAGCATACAGGCACATTTTCAGACACCTTTCTACATGTTTCTTGTCGCACCACTCACGGAACTGGTCATATATTTTTTCAAGTACTAGCTTGGATTTGGCCGGCAACATGTTAGATACTATTGCATTTTTGCTACATTGGACATATCCGATGAGGTCAACATCCATCTTTTTGAGAATAACTCGAAATCGAAGCGAATTTGAAGTAACTATAATGTATGAGTCGAACATCCGGCGTGCCAACAAACCGTTTCTATGTACTTGGAGAACCTTTGTAAGTGGCGCCGCATTGGCGAAATCGGGAAAATCACTCCACATAACAATTTTGAATGAAATATGGCCATAATCATAAAACTCGTCCTCCATTTTGGGGCCTCCATTTTGAATTTATAAATTTTGACAGAAAATTTGAAATCTCCGACCGCGAAAACCCCCGCATACCAATTTTGAATCAAATTGGACCATAATCACAAAATTCTTCCTGCATTTTGGGGCCGTCATCACGAATTCATTAATTTAGACAGAACATTCATAATCTCCGGCCTCGAAAACCCCTGCCTACTAATTTTGAATCAAATTGGACCATAATCACAAAACGCGGCCTCCATTTTGGGAACGCCATCTTGTATTTATGAATTTTGACAAAAATTCCATAGTATCCGACCTTGTTAACCCCTACATACATATTTTGAATCGAATCGAACCATAATCACAAAGCTCGTCCACTATCTTGGAGCAGCCACCTTGAATTTATGAATACGGACATAAAATTCATAATATCTGAACCTGAGAACCCACACATACCAATTTCGAATAAAATAAGTCCACGATCAGAAAACTTGTTTTCCATCTCGAGGCCGCCATCTTGAATTTATAAATTTTGACAAAAAAAACAAAATTTCCGACCATGAAACTCGCCCCATATCAATTCTGAATCGAATCGGAGCCCAATCACAAAACTCGTCCTCCATCTTGGAGCCGCCATCTGGAATTTATGAGTTTCGACAAAAAATTCATAATTTCCGGCCCCGAAAACCACCATATACCAATTTTGAATCAAATCGTACCATGATCACAAAACACGTCCGCCATCTTTGGCCGTCATTTTGAATTTATGAATTTCAACAAGAAATTTATATCTCCGACTCCAAAAACATCCGCATACCGATTTTGAGTCAAATTGGACCATAATCACAAATTTCGTCCTCCATCTTGGGGCCGCCATCTCGAATTTGTGAATTTTGACAAAAATTTCATATTCTCCGACTCCAAAAACCCTCACATACCAATTTTGAATCAAATCAAACTATAATCACAAAACTCGTCCGCCATCTTGGAGCTGCCATCTTGAATTTATGAATTTATGATCCCGAAAACACTATTTTCATTATATTTTCTCATATTCAGTCCATACTCAATATTATTTCTTTCATATTTTCCTTTATTCCTATAATTTACTCCTCCATCAGACATGTAAGTTTCAATAAAATGTTATGAATTGTTTGTGAAAATATTCGTTCACCTCTACTTCGACAGAGTTCTGATTTGTTGTCGTTGCACTGACACACATGACCCGATCGCACCAATGCTGCTCCTTTTTTTCGCAGACTGATTCTCGACAACCATGTGGCTTGAAATGGGTAAAAACCCAGTTGCATCCACTTGATCCGTCACGAATATGAAGAACTTTTCAACTTGACAATAAATTAAATGTAAACACTAATACGATGGCAGGCGAATTATGTATTCGCAGTGCACGTATTCAGTCGTTCCAATGTGGTTCGCAGACTACTCGTCTCAATCTGTATTTTATTCATCACGAGGGCAATTTCAGAAACCGGGGCTCAATCAATTCAAAGGTAAAACATGCCGCATCACAACGCAATCGCAGTTTTCACGTTTGTAACTAACGAATTTAAACTGTTGCACTTCAAAAACACCCTATTTGTCAAAGGGGCAAATACGGATAACTTGCGCTTATTAATGAATTCGTGATGACGGCCCCAAAATGCAGGAAGAATTTTGTGATTATGCTCCAATTTGATTCAAAATTGGTATGCGGCGGTTTTCGCGGTCGGAGATTTCGAATTTTCTGTCAAAATTTATAAATTCGAAATGGAGGCCCCAAAATGGAGGACGAGTTTCATGATTATGGCCATATTTCATTCAAAATTGTTATGTGGGGGTTTTCAGAATCGTATATTATGAATATTCTGTCAAAATCTATAAATTCAAGATTGCGATTCCAGTATGGCAGGAGAGTTTTGTGATGATGGTCAGATTCTATTCAAAATTGGTGTGTGGGAGTTAATGGGGTCGGTGATCATGATTTCTTTCAACTTAAAGCCTACAGGGAAGATACCTTGTGATAACGATGCTCTATTAGATATGAACAGATTGGGGCGAATTAACTGAAAAGCAACAAATAAAATAACCAATAAGAAACCTTTTCAAAGACAAGCTTTCATTCAAGCCGTGTACTGAAACGTATAAAATAAGTTCAAGTCATAGCTGAAAATTTTTTGTTGTTGAATTATTTGGTTTAAAAAAGCTTGTCGCGCGAATTGCAATAAAATTAATTTTTTTTCAAGTTGTTACTTACAAACCAATCATTGTCTAATGAAATTAATTGGTATCTACTTTCATGATCACTTCGCGCAACAAAGTTTTTGAAACCAAATAATTCAACAAAAAATTATTAAATGAATTTTCAGCGATGACTTAAACTCATTTTATACGTTTCAGTACACGGCTTGAATAAAAGCTTGTCTTTAAAAAGGTTTTTTATTTGTTATTTTCTAAGATAGGTGAACAAAATTCGGGTTATTCGATTTTTAGGATACAAAGCACATTCTGACATATCAATCATATTTTTAGTTCTTCCGGTTTCTCCGGAAATAGACCTCTTCCTCGAATTCGAAATATGGGAAATTCTTATGATAACATTTCGTCCACTTTGTAGGTTCACATATTTTTTTGTTATATGAGTACCGTGAATTAGGAGATATTTACTTCAAACGCCTTTTGCCGCAGGAAAATTATTATTACTGATATCTATTAATGGAAATTCTTTATAATATATTCTCACATTGACGTCACTGCACATAATTTGATTAGTGCAGTAACACAAAAAAAAACAATCGATTTCTGAAGAGAGTAAACAAACTACGTAAAAAATGCAGTTAAGCGACAATTCGTAGATTCGAAAACATTTTTTTTTGTGAATTAACAAGACTCCTTTTTGGCTTAAAAAAACAAAAAACCCGGAGGTCAGTTATAATAAAAAAATTCAAAATTTAATCCATTATTTTCGCGACAGTAAACCGTAACGATTCCTATTTTTACCTACGAAATGCATAGTTATCTTTATATCAACAATGTTGATAGCCTTAAAAAATTCTTGGCAGTCACGTATTTTGGAGGAGTTTTTCAATTTTGAAATGTTCCTTCTTGATTGAATATATGTGTCTGTGGGACTGCGTACTGGCATATTATTTTGAATTCTCGAATTTCAATTGTCATTTCGTTTGCCGTTTGGTCAGGTGTGTTTTAAAAAGTCAAATAGTTAAAGTACAAGACATGGTAGGTTTGTGAAAATTGTTTTTAATTCAATAGCGATAGTTATATTGAGTTGATAAGAACATATCACTTTTTGATTTGTGTCACTTGGCCGGGAAGAGGATTTTTATAATCCACGTTTTGACTTCAGATTCGTGTGTAGGAAGAAAAAATATGATACTTTGATAAACCTTGCGGCAAAGTGAAATGTCACCGATGTTGAATGAAAGTAAATCCATCGAAATTTTCCCGCGGAAACGTTTATTTTCGGAATTATGGCCTTGGGAAGGCTCAATTTCTTTTCGATACTTTCTTCAATACAATTCATAAAAAAAATCGGGTTTAGGATGTTAGTAAGTTAACTTTCAGATTAAAAATCGTTTGACATTTCACGTTATACATCTCACCTGTCAAAGGATATAACTATAATATTTGCATCTGTTTTCTACATTGTTGGCAATTATTCAATTCTTGATGATCCTCCATATATCCGGTAAGAGCACTCCTGCTCTCCGAAAATAGCTGAAAAACTTTTCTTACGTGTTTATGCCCCCTGAACACGAATCCGGAATCGCAGCGATCTCGTACCATTTCTGAATTAGAGAGCTTTTTTTGATCCAGAACACGTGTTTTTTTTTCAAGTACCGTTGCCTCGCGCATAAGATGTCTAAAAACCCTGGTGAATGAACTGATTCGATATTGTTTAGATTTCTGAGGGGACACCACCTGTTACTTCAACAGAGCTTTTCTCTCTGTGGTAGATGACGCCGTCCAAAAATGTTTGTCTATATTCTCGCTTAATGTCAGAACTTAATTTCTGACATCTGCAGCATTTATTATTATTTTCAGTGTTTTGTCGGTTTCTAGCGTTTTCCATCCTTCGATATGAAATCTTGCTCAGCTTATTCCTGAGTTTGTTCTTCAAAAAACCAATCGTTCATCAATTCATTAGTGCGTGAGGAATTATTTATTTTCAGGTAGTGTAAGGATACTTTCAGTAGAATGGGCCACATTCGCATTTTGTGTGTACAGTATGAAGCCGCAGATTCGAATTTTCGCCTGTATTTAGTACCAAAAGCAAGTACAAATTTTGACGAATTAACTAATAATTATATTTCCATGGTTCATTATATTGTATGCATTGAATTTTATATTTTCTGCAATTTAATGACAATTTCATTTCCAATTCTCCATCTGTCAAAATGAAGTTAACCTCAAATTCAAATCGTACAAAATTCGAAAAACAACACGACAGTGCTTTCTTTGTGCAATGTTCGGAGGCTTCTGATTCTAGCTTTGCTATTGGTGAAGTTTGACAGATGTCTCTTTCAAACCAATAGCAAAGCTAGAATTAGAACCCGCGCACAGTTAGCCTCAAAAAGAAATCTGAGTAAATAAATATACCCTGTTACTAAATTGAAACTAAATCGAAATTGGCGCCATCTGACACGCTAGGGATCTCTATTATCAAGTAGGCCAAGTGTCGCCAAGTCGATCCCAAACTTCTACTGGTATAAGTGCAAGCACCAGGGTTTTCATACATCTTACTAGCGCACAAACCACTTACAATGCCTTCTTCTTTTTACAACGTAAAAACCTCTTCGATTTTCTAAACTTCATTTTTAGCATAACTTTTTTTTTTTTTTTTTATGTTCTGGTTCCCACGAGAAGGGATATCCTGTAATGTTCAGAGAACATCGTGGGAACCAAGGGAAAGAAGGTAGGAGTTGGTGTTCTTCTTAAATTTCTGGAGGTTGTATGCCTCGGGGAACACCTCCCTAGGCAATGAGTTCCAAAGCCTCGCTGTTCGTTGGATGAACGAGTCTTTGGAAAGTGATGTTCTGCAGGTCTCCAAAGTGACCACGAAGGGGTGTGATGACTGAACTTGACGGGTTAGTCTCGAAGAGACTGCCAAAGCAGGAACGATTGTTGATATTTCAGAAGAGCATCGCCCATGAAAATATCTATAAAATAGAGACAAATCGCCAACTTTTCTACGGTGTTCCAGACAAGTGAGCGAGTTTGTAAGCGAGGCATCACCGACGAGACGAATTGCCCTTTTGGACAGAATCCAATAGCCTCAGGATATGTTTAGGTGCCGCGCTCCAAATATGGGAACAGTATTCCAGGACAGGTCGGATCTGTGCCTTATAGATCATAAGCAGCTGGGTGGGGGTGAAATAGCTCTTGGCACGAAACAAAAAACCAAGTTTTTGGGATGCACTTTTGGCAATGGACCTCACGTGATTTTTTCCAGGAAAGGTTATTGCTGATAGTAATACCAAGCATCGATATGGATGACTTCAGTGGTATGGTTACTCCTGACAAAGTTATGTTAGGCACAGTGAGATCGGCTTTTCTAGAGAAAAGACATGCTTGTGTTTTGTTTGCATTGAATTCTACCAAGTTATTAGATGCCCACTCGAGAATTGTTGCTAAGTCCATATTTATATTATTAACATTTCTTCCTCGTTCATTTCTGGTTTCACGGGCTGATATAGGGGCCCTGGAAGAGAAAGCGGTATGGAGGGTACTATCATCGGCAAAGCTGTGTACTGTACATGAAGTTGCTTTCAACAGGTCGTTGATGTGAAGTAGAAATAGTGTTGGTGCGAGAATAGATCCTTGCGGAACACCAGCATTTATGAGTAGAGTGTCAGATGAAACTCCATCGACCACTACATGGAGAGACCTGTTTGAGAGAAAACTAGCGAGCAGAGAACACAGCTGAGGGGGCAAGCCATAACCCATTTGCAGAAATGTCTGCTCCTATTGACACCCAAATCAGTATACTTGCAGCTTGCGACTGACTGTCACTATTGTGCCCAAATAATTATTCGTAAAAGCGAAGGGTATTTCGAGAAAAGTTGATTGGCTGGCCATCAACTTGGATAGCAAGGTTAGCCAAGTTAGGTTAGGTTGTGTTCGCTTTTTCTACATAAGACATTGAGAGGATACGGCTATATTTTATGTGAAATGGGGCTGAAAATGAGTGATTTGGTGTTCGTAGTTAATGCTGGTAGAAAGAGGCATTATGAGTGATATTCGCACGAGAAAACGGAGCTTGAAAAATACGTGTTTTGGATAAAAAAAAGTATCTCACTTGGAAAGGGAAGAGAGCACCGTATTTTTTCGAATTCGGGTCTAGGGGGCAGAGACAAGTAGGAAAAGTCTTTCAGCTATTTTCGGAGAGAGGGGGTGCTTTTACCGGATATGTATCCAACATATTTCCGCGCAAACGGTTATTTTCGGAATAATGGCCCCAGAAAGGTTCAATACAGCCACTTTTCAACTTCCACTCATTTGAGACGGCTTGATTTATTCATCTTTTCAGCAACACACTGAATAAAACCTTCAATTCACATAATTTTAATTATCAAAATAAATTATTGAATTGGATGAATGTTAACTTTTCATGTTTATCGCAATTTTTTACATTCGGCAACATTGCATTTTTAATATTACTCATGAATGACAATTGACCTTATTGACAATCATCTCAAATCTTATTTCCTGTTTACTCAAATACAGAAATTTAAGTTTTTATCCAAACTTTCTGCGGGACATTAAGCATATCTTTTATAAAGTCTAGTTCTTACTGTTCAGAGTGCTTGTTTCGTGAATAATTATGAAATAATCCTTTTTAATTACAACAGTTCATGATACCTACATACCTTGAATTTGGGTATTTTTTAACTCTTGTCGCGGAAAAATTCAGGTTGCTCAACGAAGTTTAGCGTATTCTGTAGCATCTGTGGAAATTTCGTCAAAATCGGTGACATTTCACTTTGCTGCATGTTTTCCTTTTTGGGTTGAGGAGGTTTGTTAATTTACAAAAAAAAATGTTTTTCAAACTCGGGGATTGCCGCTAAACTGCATTTTTCCCCAATCTACCAAACTACTATTATATGCAGTCATGTTCATCATCGCTTTTTTCTGACTTCAAAGAAGGTATACGTGTGTTTCACCTAAATGTACAATGTTTAAGTTCAAAAATTCCACAATTAGAACATTTCTTATCAAGTATAGATCTTCCAGATATCCTATGTTCAAGTGAGCATTGGATGAACAGTATTCAATCGCAAGTTACAAAAATTGGAAACTATGTAAATGTGAGTACATTCCATAGAGTGAAACATGTTCATGGAGGGGTAACAATATGGTGCAGAGATGAGTACATGGATGACTGTATAGAGTATAACACAAATAAATATATCATAGAAGTAGTATCTGTGATATTGGATAAACATACCTGCATAGCATGTATTTATCGCTTACCAGATGGTAATATAGACAACATTCTTTCGAATTTCACATTATTTTTAAGCGATATTACTGATAAATTTCAAAATATAATTGTAATGGGTGACTTGAACATCGATCAACTTTCAGATAGCAAAGATCATAAATCTCTACAAAATATCATTCATTCTTTCGATTTTCCTTCTCACATCAGTGAACCAACTAGAATTGACATCAGTAGAGGATTCCACTCCAAAAAAGCAATAGATTACGTAATTACTAACCTGAACGATAAAATTAAATGCAATGTCATAGAACCACACATTTCAGACCACAAAGGGCAATTAGTGATAGTGAAAGAATTGAGTGAATTTAAGACCAACGAGAAAGCTGAGATTTTAATTTTACGCAGCCATTTTTTCAGAACAAAATATGCGAAATTTCATGAATGCATTTTCTTCAAACTGTGATTTATTTACTGAGAACTATGAAAACATCAATTCATATTACGACGAATTTCTTGCGCTTTTTGAGTGGTGTTTGAATGTAACATGTCCTAAGAAAAATACGCAAAGAAAAACAAACAAAGAACGAAAAAACCCGAAAATAGACGAAGAGATCGATAAAATGAAATTTTTATATTATGTAGCAAAAAACTCACATGATGCATACCTAATGGCGAGCTATAAGAGTTATAAGAAATCGATTAATGAAAAGATAGCCAACATTAAAATCGAAGAAAATACACAAAAAATTAGAGAATCTGATAATAAAAATAAAGCAATGTGCACAATTGTCAACGAAAGACTGGACAGAAAAAATGTAGGAAAAGAAATCAAATTGAAAATCAATGACGAGATAATAACAGACCAGAAAGTCATCTGTGACTCATTTGTTACTCATTTCGCAACCACAGTATCAAAAAAGTTAGATATCCATTTTGGTGGAGATCTACCTACTTCATGCTCAAGTCCTCATAGTGTCACTCAGAGTATGTACATCAAACCTGTAACTGAGAGTGAAGTCATAGAAATTATAGATGGTTTGAAAAACATTTGATTTGATTTGATGAAATCCCTATCAAGCTTCTGAAATATTGTAAAACTATTATATCTCAACCTATTGCGACCTTAATCAATCACTCTTTTGAACTTGGGCAATTCCCTGATTCTCTCAAATTGGGAAAAGTGATTCCACTTTATAAAAAAGGAGATCAATATAGTATTGAAAATTATGACCTATTGTACTATTGAGCTGTTTATCAAAAATTGCTGAAAAGTCTTTCGCAACTAGAATCTATTCTTTCATGGAAGAACATAGTATATTTACAAAGTACCAATATGGTTATAGGTCAGAAAAGTCCACTGAATTAGCGACGCTAGAATTCACACAAGTATATTCTTGTCTGGACAAAGGAAAAAAGTTGCAGGCTTATTTTTCGACTTAACTGCTGCCTTCGATACTGTCAATCCAAATTTCCTTGAAGAGAAATTGAATGAATTAGGAATAAGAGGTAAACCACTAGAATGGATTGCTTCATATCTACAAAATAGGCGAATCGCAGTGAATATAGTTTCAGAGACTTCCGAAAAAATGGAATTGAATGTCGGGGTAGGGCAAGGTTCAATACTTGGTCCTCTACTGTTCCTTATCTTTATCAATGACTTGCCACAATTTGTAACTTCTGGAAATGTTTACATGTATGCTGATGATACATCAATAATCATTCACGCCAACAAGTTAGCAGAACTAGAGACTGAATCAGATATAGTAATCAACCAATTCAAATCGTGGTGTCATAAAAATTATTTGATCATGAATGTAAAAAAAACCGTTTTCATGCCTTTCTCACTGAGTAAGACAAATATTCTGCCAAATATAAGCCATATTGAAACCAGCGATCGTGTAAAATCTCTTGGAACATCCATCGATAGTAACCTAACGTTCCATCGAGAAGTAGACTCATTATGCTCCAAACTTGCAAAAAATACGTTTGCTATTCTACAATTGAAGAGAGAAATTAATCAAAGTTGAAAACGTGTTATTATTCACTTGTCTACTCAATCTTGAGTTATAACATAATAATATGGGGCCAATCTACTGATATTGACAGAGTTTTTGTACTACAAAAAAGGATCATAAGAATCATATATAATTTGCAATACAGAGAATCTTGTAGAGAGATTTTCAAAAAACAGAGAATACTTACTGTGACCGGAATATATATTTTAAAAATTTGCTGCTTCATTCATGATAATAAAAATAAATTGACGCTTAATCAAGATGTGCATAGATATCAGACCAGGAAAGCACAAGAAATCCACATTTCAAACTTTAGTACAAATACATTCAAAAAGTCACCTTACTGTACAGGAAGCTTAATTTATAATAAACCGCCGCAAGAAATCAGATCTGCTGAAACTTTCAATATTTTCAAGAAGAAAATACAAATATTTTTAGTCGAAAAAAGTTTTTATAACCCGAAGGAATTTTTTGATGCATAGCAATCGTCTCAGAGAGTAAATTGTGTAGTGCCCAATACTATATGTTAAAAATGTCTGTCTGTCTGTTGATCAAGGAAAAATGTATTCTGTCTTTTTTTTTTCTCTCTTTTCCTTATTTTTTTTAATCAAGGAAAAATGTTTTCTGTCTTTTTCAATATTAGATTTTTGTGTTATAGTTTATAGATTTTTTTGTTTTAATGACAAAACCTTGTGCTCCCTGTAACACTTCAATGGCAAATAAATATCTATCTATCTATATGATTTAATCGACACAACAGAGGGGTACCGAACCGAAATCTTTTAAGGGCCGCCACAAAAGCAAGTATGCGCCCTGCTTGAAAGCTAGCAATATGACATGTACCTCATTTTTTAATAATATTGACAATACTCACGTGCATAACACACTGTAAATAGTCCCAAAAATGCCACAATACTTCTCGACAGTCTCGTATCACTCATGACTACTGCTAGGTACTTCCACTACGACTAAAAGTAAATCAGTGAAGCATTATAAACAAGTTTACGAGTCGGTTTCTTGATGACCCATGCTGATCTTTCGGTCAATCTTGCTATAATCGTGGATATCGAGCCGACCTTGGGAATACCAAGGTCTGAAGTCAACTTGCTTAGTGGGAAATTATTTGTACGTAACAATTAATTAATGACGTGCATTATAAACTGCTCGCCAAAGTAAATGGAACGCCACACTATTCGATTCGTACTGTGTCACGATTAGTTTGGAATTAATTTTCCATGTGCAAACATAAATAAATTCATTCATTACTTGCACATATTTTGAAGCATACAAAATTGTTCTTGTATACAGGGTAAAGTGTTTTTGAAGACAACTTAGTCAGGAAAACACCTTGTGTGACGATAAAAACAGTCGACAAGAGTATCTGTCAAGATGAAGTCCCTGTCTGGTAACGTGCATTAAAAAGTCTCATAATTGTGTGTTAATTTGATAAAAATTGTTGTCTTTATGTTAGACTTTTATTTGAATACACAACACAGGGTGAACCAAATATTCACTTCTTAAGATAAATCCCTGTATTCTATTGTATTTTGGGATTGTACGTGCCATATAATTTCTAAAAATCAATTTGGTTTCAAGGAAAATATATCAACCCAGGATGCAATTTTAGCTTCAACATCTAAAATAACCGCGGCTCTGACTGAAAGTACTCCATGTCTGTGCATATTCGTAGATTTGTCAAAATCTTTCGACACCGTTAGCCATGTTCTACTCCTACAGTCATTGGAAGACGTTGGTGTTAGAGGCATTTGCTTAGAACTCTTCAAGAACTCAGGCTGTGAGTGTTGATGGTGTGGTTAGCGATGCCGAAAAACTTGACTATGGAGTGCCGCAAGGAACAATCCTAGGACCCAGTTTATTCAACATTTATATAAATTGACTGTTCTCACTCGATAGTAGAGGGGAAATTTCCGGATTTTCTGATGACACAGCAATTTTTTATAGGCCTGATAACTGGGATAACCTGAAACAAAAGCCGAATCTGACTTTTATTCTATAAAAAATGGTTCACTTAATTACTTACGATCAACATGGAAAAAACAAACTATTTGCCTATCAGTTGTAACTCTTGTGGCCTGCCTAGTCTAGCAAACTTGATATAAACATGGACAATGCACCTTTTTCTATAGAACCTGTGAAACAAATCAAATATTTGGGCGTGATAATTGATTATCACATGAAATGGGACTCGCACATAATGTATGACGTTAAAAAAGTTGAGAAGTATATTGTATAAATTCAAAAAGCTCTAAGACAACATAGGTACCTTTCAATCAAATGAAAACGTTGTATCACTCTCTGGTAGAGAGTCATATCCGCTATGGAATTCTGGCATGGGGTGGAGCACTAAAAACTCATCTAAATCCGTCAGAAGTACTCTAGAGAAGATTCATAAAATTGATATTTTCCAAAAATTCCAGATACTCTTCTGACCAACTTCATTCTGAATCTAAAATCTTGGACGTGAGACAATTACACTTCTTCATCACCTGCCTAAGACATCAGACACAACGCATCTCAACCAATCACCTACCCACAATTACAATACACGAAAAAAAAATGATACATACCTCCGTTAATGGTCAAAGCTACAACACAGAGAATGTTCTCTTCTTAGCACCTAGTTATACAATAGCATTCCTGATGAATTGAAATGTATAAATACCAAAAGAAAATTTAAACAACAATTGAGAGAGTTCATAAATGAAAATCCAAGAAATATGATTCGTTCTTTTTTTGAAGACTAAAAAAAAATTTTGAAAACCCATTTCGATAAATAATATCAAAATATGCTTGTTTATAATATTATATTGATTCACAACGAACTTTTTATATTTATAATATGTATATGTGTGTATAGGTGAGTGACTGATTGTGTCATTTGATTATCACTACTGTGTACATTTTTTTTTATAATTTCGCTTAAATGTTTTATACACCATACTATATTGTTCTTGAGTTCTTGTTTACTTTTATGCTTATTTCTGACTTTTACCCATTTTATTTATGTACTGTACCCAGCTCACATATCTGCTTTTTTATTATTTTATTCTGAATCATAATGAACATTTCAACTTTATTATATGTACATGCGTGTATAGGTGTGTGACTGATCGTTTTGTATGTTTTGTTTTATTTACTTTTACATATTACTATTATTCATTAATAAAAATTTCATACTTCTGCTTAGATATTATTTTCATACCATTTTTTTATTGTTTGAATAATTGTGAAACAAGTGCTTTAGCACTTATCACTCTCCTTTCTCTACTCACGATATTTTTTAGCACATATTTTTGTATATTCGATCTAACTTACGTGAATAAAGCTAATTATCATATTTTTGTAGAATCTGTGTCTGGTTTTCATGAGTTTGCACTGATGATTTTTGTAATTCACTAGGATCACAATTTTGGAGCAGAAGCGTTTAAATTCCTATGCAATGAAAATTAAGGAAATTCATACATACATGGCTGAGCTCTCCTAAAAAAATGTTCCAAACGATTGAAAATCCGTTTTGACAAATAGATTACCCTGTAAATGAGTCAGACGAAGAATTCAATTTCGCATTATTTCGTTTCCTTATACCTATCTTTCATAGGTTCTGAGTTTGAAGAATAGTTCATTCTGATTTCCAAGTCAATCGAATTGATATCAGAGGGGGCTATGCATTTCACATCAAGGAATATATGAATAAGTCTCAGTCGCTGTTGAAGTCAGTTGTGTTAACTTATTTTTGTCTAAAATTCAGGAAATCTATGGAATACCTAGCTCCTCTGTATAATACTATACTTTTGTGGGTAAAGTATAAAAATTCATATACTTTGTCTCGGTAATGTATCAAGCAAGTATGTTATGAAGCTTTTTATCAGGACGTACACAGAAAGTCGAAATAGGCTCTAATAAGTTGATGTAATTGAAGTGCTTTCAGGAGTTCCGCAAGGATCACATTTTGCACCTTTGCTTTTTATCCTATTAATAAATGACATGGGGATCTGTATAAGAATTTGTGAATTTCTATTGTTTGCCGACGATCTCAAATTATCCAAATATATGAAATCGGCAGATGATCAGTTACTGCTACAAGAAGATTTGGATAATCTGATTGACTGGTGTTATAGGAATGAACTTCAAATAAACCTAGGTAAATTTTCATAAATTAGTTTTTTTAAATAAAAAAAAATATATGACACCTCTTATGTCATAGAGGGAACGGAGTTGAATTCTGCTAATCAATAAAAGACCTAGGAGTCGTATTCGACCCTCATCTAATTTTATAGAACATATTCAGCCATAGTAGCAAAAGCTTCAAAAACATTGATAATCTGTCACAACAATAGTAGCATCCATTATGGAATATGCGTCAATTGTGTGGTCACCCTATCATTCAGTCCACAAAATGAGAATTGAAAGAATTCAGAATAAGTTCTTACGATACTGTGCCTTCAAGTTAGAAATTCCCATTCTTGATCATGATTATTCCCATATTTTGGATGAAATGAAGATGTACTCTTTGCTAAAAGAGATAACCTACAGTGATACATGTTTTATCTTCAAATTGATTAATGATCTTATAATTTGTCCAGAGTTATTACAACTTATCCCTATCAATGTCCCAGCTAGGCCATTGAGAAATAATAATCTTTATTATACTCCGTTCCACTACACCAATTATGGTAAACCCAGACCTATCGATAGAACATTAAAATAATCAATATAATAATTAATTACTGCATGGTACTTGGTAGCTTAAGAAACAATACTCATGAATTATAGAGTATATAGGTTAGTATATGAACAAATAGAAATTGTAATATTAAATTTATGTAATGTTGTTGGATCAAAAGTGAATTTATTTTGGGCTTATCTAATATGTACTCATATATGTTTTTAATCGTTACATTCGTGCAGATTTATACAGCTCATGTAAGGTACCAACCGTGTTCAATGTTATATATTTTATACCTATCGGTTATATTTGATTTCAGTTCAAGATCACTACAATGTTCAATGTCATGTCATGTCAGGTATATTTAATCTTAATCCCAGTTTAACATGAATTATGATCAGGTAATTATACTGTAATGGGAGCAATAAATATGATTAAAATAAAAATAATTCCTAGTTATTCTACAGAATTCCAATAAGGGAGTAGGTAAGACATGAAATGACAAACAAGCAAAACATTGAAAATTTACTTTATTTAAAGTTATTTTTTTCCAATTCAGTCAAAGATATAAGTAGTTCAGTCAAGTGTCAATTCGATAATTAATTTAAATACTATTTTTATATATTACTGTTGTGGCATTTTTTTGAAGAATTAACAGAAGGAACAACATACTTTTTTTTTCTCCTGGACTATGAGCTTGTTCGGAAAAAACCAACTAATGAGTGACATTTATGTCAACATAGGATTTTTTTTTTGAAATCATGCAATAAAGATAAATTCGCTGTAATGAGGGGAACATTGCTAGTATTACCTTCAGACAATCTCTTCACGTTTTCGTTACCTCCAACACCAAGTCCTCTTGGCCACGTGAAATTATCCGGTGATCCCTTGTTGACACCAGCAGCGGATATTTTCAGTTTATGGGCTGCATTTTCTTAACTTCCATCCATAGTTGAATAACATCCAGCTCGAAATACCAAAATTACCCTCGTTCAAATCAAATTGCCTGCCTGCCTGCCTGCCTGCCTGCCTGCCTGCCTGCCTGCCTGCCTGCCTGCCTGCCTGCCTGCCTGCCTGCCTGCCTGCCTGCCTGCCTGCCTGCCTGCCTGCCTGCCTGCCTGCCTGCCTGCCTGCCTGCCTGCCTGCCTGCCTGCCTGCCTGCCTGCCTGCCTGCCGGACTGACCGCCCGCCCGCCCGTTCGCCCGCCCGCCCGTCCGCCCGCTCGCTTGCCCTCCCGTGAAAATGGGTTTCACATTTTGTTTTTATCTGATCGAATATTTATGTACTAGGAAATTCAATTGATTTCGGTTTTCAAATATTTCAATCACGTTATAATGAGAGAGTTCTTTATCGTCTTCTGGAATGAATTCAGTAGCACTGCTAGTTTTTTCAAATTATTTTCAAATAGCACCACCCCACCCAAGTATAAATAAATAGTTATAAATCATCGTTTTCCGTGCCTTCACCATGGAGCTAACGATCGTCCCCCTCTGATACAAAAGTGAAATGTAAAGCTCCTTGTATTCATTCCGAACCAAAGAATACGGATTAAAAAGTTCGACGGCCGACAGAATCGAATGAATCAGAAAAATCGCCCAGACAGACATGGCGGATTTTTCCGATCGGATAATTCACCGTCGCCGCCGTTCCAACAGTAGCCCACTGAAATAGGTTAGAGCTTACACATTAGACGAAAAAAAACGATCATTTTATTGGACGTCGGCGGTAGCTGTGCAGCCGTCGAGTGCCACTGGAGCCGACGGAAGTTTTACCGTCGCATTGAACTAGTGGTCCACAGCGTTTTTTCTACCGTTTAAGTTATTTGCTAATTGTATGAACTGTATTCTTGACAGTTTTTCAATATATGCATAAAAAGTTTCGTGGGCATGAGTGGCATAGATGATGAAATCCTTATTTCATTAGTACAAGAGGGACCTGCCCTGTGGGATGAAACCCTCGACATTTTTGAGGGTCGGAACGCTACGAGAAAAGCTGGGCATGAAGTTTGCCTTGGATTGCGATGGGACCTCGATCAGTTAGCAGAAAACGAGAGAAATGGTTTTGGTAAGTCCATATTACCTCACATACCTTCACGTACTAGAAAGTGGTAGGGGTCATGAAATATTCGTTCCAGAATTCTAGAATTGACAGTGTTCACACTCTGTAGTAACATGAGTTCTTTACTTGCATTGCCATTTCTTCGTTTCCGAATTTGGAGTATTATTAACAAATGTTTTATTCGTAAAATTGGGGCCGCCGTGTGAGGGTGGGAAAATTGTGATTTGTGAGGGGCACGATTGTAATGAACTATTTAATCAAAACGCAACTAAATTCAATGAACTTACTTGTGAATAAATAAATAAGATATAAGCAAATATTTTACATTATTTCCATAACAATTAAAATTTGGAATTTTGCTTTACAGACAAGGAAATATTTTTTTCTCCGATAATTCAATTCAAAACTAATTTCCGAGCACGTACTTCTTATTATGTTGCAAAAATAAAAAATAAATCAAGTCAACAATCAGATTTCAGACTTCCACTCATTTCGAATTGAAAGAAAGGGGGTGGATTATTTGCAAGCAAACATAGTATTTTAATTATTTCATTAGGCTTGTATCCCATTAAATCAAATTTCCCGATTAAAAAAAATTATGACAAGAAAATCGTTTTGAGAATATCCTCATATCTTGGACGTCTACCAGGAGACCCTTCCTGCTCTTGAAACAAAATATTTACATATAATGGTAATCACGTTGTTTGCTATGAGGTCTCCTCTTGTAGTGTTTTCTCCCGGTATTTTCTCCTAGTAGTCAATTTTTTATTCTCATTTTCATTCGACGATGGAATAACAATAACGCTAGAAGTTGCTCTCTGTTGATTTCAAACTACAATGCAATCAATAATTTGAATAACAGTTCAACTGATGTCATTTGATTCCAAGATGAAACTGCACTGCATATACCTGCCTACTCGGAAAAAAACACATGGCGGATATTTCCGATTGAATAATTTACCGCTTAGATCTGCTACTGGAATATTCGAATAACAATGAAGTTGACTGACAGGCAATGGATCTCGACGGCCAGTGATAAGTACGTCTGATTTTCGATTCATTTCTCACTTGAATATTGAATTATGGAGGGAAAGGGTTCACGAGTGTGTGTCCATTCCTATGTCCTCGAATGGCTCAGACGGTATAGCATATGACTAGAAATTATAAGGTTGTGGGTTCGACTCCCACTTGAGGATGCTTTTTCCTTAATTTGATAATTTGTCCTCTATGCCACAAAATTCCCCCTTTTTCAGTATATATTTCGGACACAATATTTCCACTTTCAATATTAATAATTATTTGACCAAATACTACACATCATAACAATATATATATGTATATATATATATATATATATATAAATATATATATATATATATATATATACCCAGCCCTAAATGAATTAAATCATTGTCATCCAAACTATGGTGGTTTTCATTTCATTGACCTAACAGGGCACTATTCCATTAGTCCCTCACAGTCACAATAAGGCGTTCACATATTGCACACAAATCTCCTTCAACTCCTGCAAAGAGAAGCTGGGAGAGATGAGAGTTGGCTTCCCACTAACTAATTTTATTATTTTTGAGATCCACAATCTCCGCTTATTTTGGTGATGTGGGTATAGAAAGATCTACCCTCGGAAGTTTCTCCATTTTCGGTGCCACATATACGCATATTAATCCATACTCGCTATTAGTATGCAGTAGCTGATTTGAAAATGAAATGAAATGGGTACCAGGACCGTGCCCTGTGAAATACTTCAAGAAACATTTTGTTTAGTACTGATGGAATTTTTTTCATGCGAAACCTAGTATCTTTTGGTCGTTTAATACCTTTTGAATGAATTTCTATGCGGTCCCTCATATTTCTGCATGCACAAGAGCATAAAGTAGATCATGGTTCACGGTACCGAATCTCTTTGAGGGATCTAGAAGCATACATATTAGTGACTTGCATTTCTCCCATTGCTTCATGGATTTCCCATGTTATGTTGGCAACTGCATTATGGGATTCACCTTGAAGAAAGTCATATTGTTAAATTTTCAAAATTTTTCTCGAGAAGTGAAGTAATGTGCTCTAACCTTGTTTCAAATATTTTTCCGGAAGCTGGTGTCAAAGATACAGGTTGATGATTTCTCGATTTCGTTTCATTGCATTTTTTATACATTTAGGATGATAATTACGAACGAATTTTTCAGGAATTATTCGGATATTTCTTAGCTTATTATCTGAAGAATCCGAGCCATCGTCTTGTCCGGGTAAGTTTCCACTTTTTGAAGTTCCTACAACCTTTTTCACTTCCAATGAGTTAGAAAGTCCCAGAAAAAAGTGTGCGCAAAGCTATTTCTTTTTGGAGGTCTAGTGAGGTTTTGTCGGACTCGCAATATTTTAATAATTTCAATACATTGATTTGTTGAAAATATGAACAGGATGTTCATAAAATCAGATGTGGAATCATCTGCGACTGAAAGATAAACTTTAGTCACTATCTTCCATCGTCAAGATAACCTCTTGTGGGGTATTCATGTTGAAAAGGGAAACATTCTCAATTGAGAATGTTTTCCTTTTCAACTTTAAAATACATGTTTTCTATAAGTTTATTTTTATCTGAAGAAACATTTTCAATCTCACTCTTCAATTTTCCGGTACTTGTAGTTTTCATGGTTTTCCATAGGGTTGTTGTTTCCCAAACACTTTGGAAGTCATAGTGCAATTGAGGGAAAAAGCATATTGGGTAAGAAAGTGGAAACTTAGAAAATGTCAAAGACATTTCATTCAGATTATTCTGAAAATAAAAATCGGCAAAGGGGTGCTGATAACTCGATTTGCACTTATTATGACTTTTGTTTTTATTTACATCAAAATTACACCGTTTCTCTTCAATGAAACTACTTCTTCCTGAACTGAATTGAATTTAAACTAGTGGAATTCATTTATTTTGTCCAATATAATTTTCATGTACTTGGTAACGGCGGTATAAACAGCAGGACCTGCTCCACATTTGGGGTGACCGTAAGATATGATTCCATAAAGAAACTTTCGTCTAACATTATCCACACGTAAGGTTCTCATTGCTGGTCCACCCGAATCCCCCCTGCAGCTGTCTGATCCTGGAAAAATGGAATGAATAATCCAGTATCGCAACCAAGCAATTCAACAAAAATAGTGGGAGATTAAACGCTTACACACACACACGGTATTCGTGACAAACCCGTACGTGATTTCACGAACTCAGATGTAGCCCATACCTGTTCAGGAATGGGCGAGGACACGAAATTTTCAAAATATTTTCAATGGATTCTACAGCTTGTGAGAAGTCTGTCGGTAATTTTTTTCCTTTTTTTTTATTTTCTAAAACTTGAAAAAAATATTTAAAGTCGAAAAATTCAAATGGTTTCTTCCTAGCGCCATTGCAAAATGTTGTGACATAATCACCCGATCAACAAATCCCACAGTTAACAGCTTCAATCGATTTTGCAACGTTGCTAAATTTTCAAATCTCAGGCCGCACCTTCATGACAAGAATAAATGATGGAGCACAACGATTCATAATATCAAAATTAACAAGGTTTATGTGCACTTCAATCGACAATATATCGTTTCATGACAGATTGAATGTTTTTACACCCTTCAAATATGCCATCGTCGCTTGACATTGCGACTAGGGCTGACATTAATAGTTCAAGAAACTTGGCAACGTTGCCGATTACGCGTATCGGCTGCTCGGTCGTTTACGACACAAAGATCGCCAATGTTAGTAGCTTCAAAATTTGCTGATTTTCAAAAACGAATGGAACTGCTGTAATTGAAATTTGACTCGAAAAATGTTGTCTGGGTACATTTATATACAGTGCTTCTCAAAAGTCCCCTCCCCCCCTCTTATTTTTGGAACGATTATACATAAACAAGTGAAATTTGGAAACTGAATATTAAAGGTTGTAAACTTCCCTACTGGTGATGATAGATGACGAAATCGTCAAAGATGACGTCACAAGGCCATTGTGTAATAATTTTAAATGGAACCCGACGGCAAGCGACACCTCTTTTAAAAAGTATCGAAAACACCTATTCAATGATACTAATATTGTTTGTGTTCATGGCAGTTTTGGCAACTCGCTTTCAAAAAACGCAAAGCTGTGATGAATTAAATCAGTTAATACTAAAATTCCAAATTCAAGCTCCGCTTCTGGATAGTTGTCAAATAGGCTGACGTTTTTGTTAGTCTCCCTAATTCGACGTTTGTGTGATTGTCCAAGTTTTGTACATTTAATAATTTGTGTATTGTTGATCGAACGTTTAACTGTTTTAGCAGCTTTTGGTACTCTTAATATTTTTGTATATTTTAATAATTTGTTAAACTGTTGTGAGCCGAACGTTTAAGTGCTTCAAAAAGCGAAATGGTACGTGCTTTAGGTGATAAAGTAGCAGCGATCCTAATTCTTGGTGAAACTGGACAAAATATTCATGCAGCGGAACGCATTTTCAATGAGAGGTTTCCCGATCGCCCTGTTTCGAGGACTTATTTGAGCGAGCTTCTCCGTAAGTTTGAAACAACGGGTAGTTTTAATGATGTGAAACGATCTGGCAGACGAATTTCTGATGAGAAAAAAATTGATATACTGGCAGAAGTAATAGTTAATCCTACTTCTTCAACAACTCACGTTGCATCTACCTGTGAAGTCAGTCGAAGTACAGTACACAGGGTGTTGAAAAAAAACAAATTTCATCCATACAAATTAAAAATGGTTCATCAACTCTCAGACGACGACCAGGACCGAAGACTAGAATTTTGTGAAAATATGGAAAATAAAATTAACCAACAGCCACACTATGTCAAATCAATTTGTCTTAGTGACGAAAGTACTTTCTATCTAAATGGAAAGTAAATATACAGAATGTGAGGTATTGGAGTAACGCAAATCCTCACCTGTTTCGTGAAACACATACCCAATTTCCCCAGAAGATGAATGTTTGGGCAGGCATCCTGGGAAACCACATCGTTGGGCTCTTTTTTTAAATACTTATTTAACTGGTGAGGTTTATCTGGAGCTGTTGCAAAACTCAATAGGACCGTTAATCCTTGCAATTTTGGAAGATAATCCAGATGAATTCGGCAATTTGGAAATAACATTCGAACAGGATGGTGCTCCTCCACACTATTACGGTGCAGTAACACGATATTTGGATGAGGAGTATCGTGGTAGATGGATTGGACGACGCGGTTCAACGGAATGGCCAGCCCGATCACCGGACCTCACACCTTTGGATTTTTTTCTGTAGGGGTACCTTAAATCAAAGGTTTACGCCACTGAACCTGACAATATTGACGTTTTAAAACAACGTATTGTTGCAGAATGTGAGGCTGTTTCCGCAGACACATTTGCAAAAGTACGAGAAGAGTTTAAAAATAGGATATTTCACTGTCAGGAAGTAAATAGAGGTCACTGCGAGTAATTTCTTCAAGTAGATACTGATTCTTAAATCTGTAATTGATATCATACTGAATGAATTTAAATTTTAATGTTTACTAATGAGCCATTAAAACTGCCATAAACACAAACAGAATTAGTATCAATGAATAGGTTTTTTCGATACCTTTTAAAAGAGGTGTCGCTTGCCGTAAGGTTCCATTTAAAATTATTGGTCACAATGGCCTTGTGACGTAATCTTTGACGATTTCGTCATCTATCATCACTAGTAGGGAAGTTTACAACCTTTAATATTCAGTTTCCAAATTTCACTTGTTTAGGTACAATCGTTCCAAAAATAAGAGGGGGGAGGGGACTTTCGGGAAGCACTGTATGCGTTATGTATTTCAAAGCATATTTGAAGCGATAATAATTTCTCGTGTCCTCGCCTATTACTTGACCGTTTTAATCGTACGTGGTCACTGCAGAGGGTTCTACAAACCTTGTTTTCCAAAAATATAAGTTGTTGCTTTTATCTTATCATCTTCTATTTCTTGTAATCAAAGTTAATGTCACTTTTGCTTCATAAACAATTGAGGAAATGAGTATGGTATCAAAGCGTGTTTTGTGTTTACTTGGAATTATAATGGCACTAAAGAAGAGAAAATGTAAGAGACAACGTCCACAATGGGTAACGGATTATTTCTTAAAAGTGAGTAAATATTTATAATATAAATAACCAAGAAGTACACAGAAAACGTGATATACACGTGAAATACCAATTAAGCACATTGGATAAAACTGCGGCGGGTCACACACATGCTGGAAAGCCAACCGTTCGGGTGTGTTAAAACCGCAAAATTTCAACTCGCGCTTGATTCGCTGGGGAATACCCGCCTAGGATAATTTTCTTCAGGATTATCACATACTCTCTCGTGGTTATCTGTACGGTTCAATCACGTACGGTTAAAACTGTCACGAATCCCGTGTGTTATGGGCCGCTTTAGGAGTGGCACAATGAGTAACAGCATTGTTCAGAAAAAAGAACAGACAGACAATGGAAATATAATTTAATTTTGTTACAAAAACGAGTACAGAACGCCCCTGAGTTCTTCATCTCGCATTCCAGACGATGTAACCGTTGATTATTCAGACGGAATTCCAGGAATGTGGCGACTGACTGACTGAAGTCAAGGACGAGGATTTATACGGTCGGGCGTACCGAAGGACAAGTAGTACGTCAGTCATAGCGAGTTCAAAGTGAAGTGTTATTTATTACAGTGCAGTACGCGGTATATTTCAATGGTGAACGCTTAGTATTTTATTGTCAAAACGCATTATTGTATTGTGTTTTCGAAGTGTAATAGACGGACATTAATTTATTCGAGTTCTTTGGTTTTATGAAAACGAACCCAGTTTCGTACCAGCACGTACCTTTTTCGTATTCGATATTACAAGATTTCTTTTTGCCGCGAAGTAACAGCAAGAAGTGTCGTTTTTTGTTTTCCAGAATCTCATAAAGGAGAATCGCATTCGGAAAGAGTAGGGTTGAACTCGTTAACGGCAAAAGCAGAGCGGCACTTGCCTTTTGGGTGGGTGGGGATATACTTCCGGTGTTTTCAATGCATTAGATGAAATTATTATCAAGTATATGGAAACAATAAATTTGTATTGGTATATGAAGGTTTCTGACGCAGACTCCAAGATGACCTGAAACGAGCAGATTGAAAATCACACCAAGAAGGCTATCTGCTCCTGTTCGGCATGCAGAAGAGACTACGGCAGAACGAGGGGCCTGAGACCTAAGGCCCTACACTGGATATAGGGGGACTCTCTCAAAATGAAACAGTAAGCTTTTAATTCTATACTTCAATGTCAAAAGATAAAATCTCGTGGACAAAGCAATAATAAATAAGTTCAGAAGCAACACAGAAAATTCAGGAGAATCAACAAAGGAATATCAAAAAAGCATTGTATGTTAAAAGAGAAAGATAAAAACACAAATAAATATAAACATATATACATCGTAGGTAAACGAATAGTCATGAGTTACAGAACATAAAGGAGTAAATAAATAAAGTATATAAATTAATAAGATAGTTTGAACCCATAGTCGTTACACTGTTTTGTAATTCGTAGTGACTATTAGCAGTGGACATATACAATGGGTAAAAAAGAAATGATTTCATAACAGTATGCCATCCATATCTTTATCAAAGTATTCTTGAACACTATAAAATACCTGGTGAATGAGAACTTGCTTTACAGACTTTCTGAACTGATCAATTGATTGGATATCTTCAAAATGAGTCGGAAGATGATTATATATTTTAGCTGCATTATAGATCAGCGATTTTTTCATCAAATTTGATGATGGAATGGGCAGTCTTAACTTGTCATTTTGGCGGGTGGATCCAACAACAACATCGTAGGATGATTTGTTCTTATGTACCAGGCACACAGTTTCTAGTATGTATAAAGAGGAGAGTGTGGGTAATTTTTGCTCCTTGAACAAGGGTTTACAAGACACTGTAGGCCCAACTTTGCACATATATCTGAAGGCGCGCTTTTGAAGAATGAATACTGATTGAAGTGCTGTTGGTTGCAGTTGCCCCAGAATGATATGCCATACCTTAGATGCGACTCAACTACAGCGTGGTACACAATTTTGGCGGTTACAATACCTAATTCATTCGACATTCGTAAAGCATAACATCCCGAAGCTAGTTTTTTGTTCAGTAATTTGATATGGTTATTGAAATTGAGGTTGCTGTCCAAATTGATTCCAAGAAATTCATTGTTTTTTTTATTTGATATAATATTATTACCCAACGGAATGTCTGATAAGTTGCAACTAAATGATATGAGATTGGTTTTGTCTATATTGACGGATAACAGATTGCGGTTGCACCACTCTCTCACACTGGCAATATCTTGAGCTATCTTGTTGTGAAGATTTGTTTCATTGATATCCTGCCACATGATGGTTGTATCATCCCAAATATTGTAAACATTCCATTAGATTTGATATAAGCCAGGTCGTTGAATATAACAAAACAGTACTGGCCCTAGTACCGAGCCTTGGGGCACACCGTGTTTGACAAAGCCAATGTCTATTAGTGTGTCAGTTCTAACAACTTGGGTTAGTTGACTTAGATATGATTGGATCCAGTTGAGACTTTGATTTCTGATATCATAGTGCTGGAGTTTGCGCAGCAGTATTTCGTGGTTTACACAATCGAAAGCTTTCGATAAGTCACAGAAAACTGCCGCACACACCTTCTCAAAGTTCAACTCAGAGTAAAGTCTTTTCAGCAGATGGAAGATGGCATCCCCTGTACTCTTTTTGTACTGAAGGCCAAATTGCTGAGGGTTGAAGATTTTGTGGTCGGTTATAAAATTCATCAACCTAATTTTAACCAACTTCTCTATGATTTTACCAAGGGTTGGAATGAGCGAGATGGGTCGAAAGTTTGATGGATCTGTGGTGTCACCCCCCTGTGAAGAGGGATCACAACATTTGTTTTTAGGAATTGTGGGTAAGTTCCTTTGGCAAACGAGTCATTGATAAGTTGGACTAGTAACTCCACAGAAAAAATTGGCATATTCTCAAAAATTCTTATCGAAATGTTATCGATGCCACAAGAAGTTTTATTTTTGATATGTATGATTGTATCTATTAGCTCTATTAAATTAGTCTCATATAAAACAAATATTTCAGAAATTTTGATGTTGTTCATAAACAATAATGGATCTGGTGCTTTATCTATATTTTGATAGTTTGTCAGCTATGGAACAATAGAATTCATTCAGAGTGTTGCCATCCAAAGTGATTATTTGCCAGAGTGGGGGGTTTTGCCGCGAAACTCATTTACTATACGCCATGCTCTCTGATGGATCCTTTACTTTCGCAGATTCTGTTATGATAGTAACAACTTTTTGCTGCTTTTACTACTTTTCTGTAAATACTTTTTGAATTTATTGTAGTATTGGGAAAAAGCACTATTGGTGAATTTTTTTTATGCAATGCAGGCTTCTCAGATTCTTGGCAGGAGTACGAATTCCTATAGTTATCCAAACCTTTTTAATTTTGTTTTTATTTTTTATTTTCTGCTCAGGAAATGATGATTCAAAACATTGTATTAGGCAATTGTGATAAGGAAGAAAGGGATCGTCAGAGTATAACACAGAATCCCAGTCCATATTTATACATATATTATAACATTTTCCATAGTTTGATTTACTGAATAACCTTCAAAATTTTTTTTTTTAGTGCTATAATTGAGTTTTACATTACAGTAGACAGCCTCATGATCTGAAATATTCACTGGTATAACAGAGCTTGTGACATTTTCTTCCTGCAAATTTGTGCAAATGTAGTCAATTTTACTTTCAGAGCCTTGAGTTACCCTGGTCGGACCGTTAGTGTGCATGAACAAGTTGAACGAAGTGAGTAGATTTTTTTCAAGCTGAAACGGGATACCATTCATTTTATGTGAAACGAGCTATACTGATATTAATTTTGCTAACGGACTTTCAGTTTCATAGTGAATGTGATTGTTGGCACACGTTTTTTTGTTTTCCAATATAACAATGTAATATCATCAACACATAATAGTGAAGATTATTTCTTCATTCGTGAAGAGAATGTGTTGATAATTCTTAAAGGCTGGGATGGGATGTTAAACGTTGACGTTGGCATGAAATTTCATCAATAAATATTTTAAGGTTATGTTTCTCAAATTGACGGAAGTCAGAGCCTCTACCTCATAGCTAAAACGGAATACGTGGCATTTGTTTGAAATAAGACATCCCATTTTACCTAAACTATATTGATAATATTATTTACCTGATTTTTCTTTGTTGCAGTGAAACTACATAGACAATATGGCGGGTGGGTACTCAAGAAAAACCCATCGACAGGAGTGGTCTGAGGAGAACATGGAAGAAGCAATAGACATGCTGGTTTCAAATCGAGAATATGATTATCTGAAAGCGGCAAAACTTTGCCACGTACTTAAGAGTACTTTAGAACGTCATGTCAAAGCAAAAAACAAAATAAGAAAAGATTCACTGGAAGGTTTAGGTAGCAGACTTGTTACCTTTAACGAGGCGCAAGAAACGGATATTGTTCAGTTTATTACCAACATGGAGACAATGGTTTGACCACTGATTCAGTGCGATGTTCAGCTTAACAGTTAGCTGTTCATGATAATATACCGTACCACTTCAATACCGTTGAGACGAAAGCTGGTTGGCACTGGTTGCAAAATTTCCTTAGAAGAAGTAGTCTTTCAGTTCGAATTCCCGAAGCAATCTCAGCCGCACCTGCCAGAAGTTTCAACCAAATAAATGTTTCAAAATTTTTTGTCCCACTTCAACCACTTCAATAAAGAATTATTATTCTCCATAAAAAATCTACAACGTTGATGAGACCACTGTTCAGGGACGTCCCTCGAAAGTGATTGCATTAACAGGACGAATTAATATATAAATAACTATCCCATTTTGAAAATATAGGGTATCCCATTCTAACTATCCTACTCCCCAAAACGGGACAGTTACTTTTTATATTTATGTTTTGTTGTAAAAATAGTTTTGACATATAATGAAAAACACTTTGAAAAACATGTTTGTATATTTTTGGCGGGATTCTTTCCTTTTTGATTTATCAATTATTTATGGCTACTCAAACCTCAAGTATCCCATTTTAAGGACACTTCCCCTATACGGCGATTAGGCAATTATTTGCCCGACATTGAGTCCAAAAATGAACTATTTGAGGCCATTTGGAACAAGGCGAAGGAGGGCTGTCCAATCCTATCGATGAAAAGAGATAGAGCAAACCACTACCCGCCTTGATTATTAAACATGATATATCGTGATTGTTGATTCAGTATTATATCAACCTCATCAAACTATTTTATAGCAAAAAACACGTGTCGTGGTTTTGTGAACTCAGTTTGGTGGAAATTATTCAGTATGTTTGGAGACATAAAATGAAATACGTCAGAAATATATGAAGTATGAACATAATTGAGCCTAGGACCAAGCCTTGCGGAAGCCCATGTTTCATTTTTCCGAATTCACGAGTCTCATTATTGATAGATACATATTGATGCCGATTTTCATAAATTCATTGAACAAAATGGTGAGGGTACGAATGATCGTGTCGATTGTATTTTGGATCATTTTGTTCATACCATACACATCAACTGAAATAAAATTCTCGTGTAGACGAACTGCCTTCGTCGATTCCAAGAAAAAAGAAAATTTAGTTGTAGACAAATTGCATGTATTTTCCATAACATTGGGATCAGTGAATGCTTCATTGAGAAACATTCGTTGGAAGTGTGCGGTAAGTTCTGTTCGTTTCGTTTAGAGATGACCAACCTCCATCCTTCCTCGCTTTGTTTTCAGGAGTTCTTCAAACAGTTGTCATATGTCTGATTCATATTCATAATTAAGTCATCATTGTTTTGTTTCCTCAAGAAATAATACGAAGAAACATTTCTTGTACTGTTCGATATATTTTTTATTTTATAAAGAGCATCTCTTGATTTCTTAAGAGAGTCATTGAATCACTGATGGGAGACTTGTTGCTACTTCTCGATATCTTCAAAGGACAATGTTTACTGATTTGAGTTCCGTAGTTGTTTATGAGATAAAGAAGATTATAAATGTGAGATGTTTCATACCACATGTTCCAGTTGTTATTTGTCAGTGATTTTCTCAGGTAACTAGGGGCATGATCTGAACTATGACGTTTCAAAATGGTCCTTGATGAATCAGGAAAAAGTTTGATTGCAAGATATTGGCAAATATGATTTGATGAACATAGGTCAACAATATCGATCTGTAACCATAATATCATAACTGCGTGTAGAGGAGTGAAGGACGATTCTTGTATAGTCCGATTTCATCACGTCAAGCTCGAAATAGTCACATAAATATACTCAATGAGAGCTATTAAATTACTTCTGGAATTGATATTGAAGTCATTCAATGGGGTAATATACTAATAGCCATTGAGACAAGTGTATAATTACTTTTGTATCTGTATAATAATGCGACATCTGATGGGATCCCCTCCAAAAAGAAATGAATAATATATTTTTCCTATAATACCGAGTTCCTGATGAAAAATGCACCGGTTGTTGAGTGGGACGATCACAAAATATTTCATATAAACTATTAATCACTGAACTAATATTTCGGTACTATTTCCAACGCAAGCTTCAGAAGCTGAATATATATCATTCGAATATCATTAAGATGTTTTCATTCTTCATTAGGTATTGCGTCTCACCACTATAAGTTCCGATGCAGTACTGGGTGTCATCCTGAGGATTGCTGAAAATAGCACCACAATCAGATTGATTGAGGACGGCCCCAGTAAAATACATCAATTTTGAAGGTAAGCTCCGTAGATGACTGTTGGTGTATCCCCATCCAGCAACTATCATTGTTGCGCCCATTACGTCATCATGTATAACACTGCCACTGGGTAAACATATAGGAGACACGTAATCTGGAAATGAAGAAAAATAGCTAATAAAACAGATTTTCAGGCATGTGGGATGTGAGAAATGGAAGGCAAAACTCTCACTTCTTTCAAAAACGTTTTGACAAGTGAAAACATAATTATTAGAAATCAGAGATCCAAGAAGTATGCTAAGGAAACAACAGAATTGAATGTCATGAGAATTGAAATAACACAGTGTTTGACAGTTTCTAATAAAAAGCTAAGAAGTATGATATGGAAACAACAGGATTGAATGTGTCACGAAGTTACTTATTTTCCGTTTCACAGAACATCCAAAAGCACTGAAATTTAATTGAAAATATATCTCCGTTAATAACAATCCGAGAATCGCCATCCATGTTGGTTTAGAATACGTGGAATAAATCTAATCAAACCCCCGCATTCGTTTCTTAATGATAACCACGCATCACTCTTCTGTTAACGCCGCGCCGATATCTGACTAAAAGAACGAGAACGATGCGCGTCGGCCTCCCCGTTTAGGCTCGCGACAAAATCAAACGTACGATGTATCGCCAGTTGCAGTCTGGCCGAACGAGGAAGCAGTCCACACGAGACAGGTCCGCGCAGGAGCAAGCAGTAAGAGGGAAGGCCAAGCTGAAAGCCACTCCGAAGCAGGACAGAACTGTAGTTGTCTGAGAAGAACTCCACCAGTGAACACGTAAAGATTTGTAGGTGAGTAGTAGAGTTGGCCCCGTTGAAAGTGCTCAAAGCGGTAAGCAACTTGGCGTATTTTTTATTTCATTAAGAACTCCCTGGCCATAGCATTCGTTTCGATGTATTATATTTTCTGTCTGGAGTAGAGTTTTGTTGAGATAATACACTCATTTTGACCTAATATGGACGTCCACTTCCAACGAACATTGTATGTACATTACGTGCCAAAGTAAAGTTATAGTACGTACATGGAACGTCCATATAATATTCTTGGACATACTATGGATATCCATTCGTACAGTGGTGGACGTTTTATGGACACCATATGGACGACTTTGTGCTCTATGGGTAAAGGTTGGAATGAATTCGCTGAAGTCTTTACAGGTTTAGAAGAGAAAAATCGCTCGAACACGTCAATTCGTGCACGTTTCGACATATAACTCTTTTGGGTGACGTCATAATTGTGCCAGTTATGACGTGATCGACATTTAAAAAAAAATTGCATTCCTCGTATTGATAGTGTCAAAGAAGATATTTCGCTGCGTACAGTACGTTGAATTTTATGGCATGGTACACGGGGAATTGCCGAGAAGAAATCAATTGAATGCTAAAAGCATACACTACTTATGATATGGCCCTGGTAGATACAGGCTAGAGCTAGCTGCAGAAAACCTGACCGATTGAGTAACATAATGTTTGTACTCACAGCAAACATAAGAAAAAACATTGTATCATGGCACTTTTGCATATATATATATATATATATATATATATATATATATATATATATATATATATATATATATATATATATATATATCCTGAACAGTTAATACAGTTGTTGATGTTTCTAGTTTAGTAATTATCAGTGTGACATATTAGAGAAATAATTCTATTCTTCTATTATTATACATTTATTGTTCAGTCCAGTTTTTCTATCCATCATAACTCATCAGGTTATGGGCCCAGGATTGCTTAACATATATAGTTTATCGTAAAATTGAAAAACAATTGGTATGGCAAGTCAGACAGTTTATCGTGTCGAAAAATTAGAAGGGGTGAAGAATTATGTAACCTGGAACTATGCGATGAAAAAGCTACTCATAAGAGACAAGTCGTGGAAAGCAATCGAACCACCAGCAGGTGAGACATTTGATACTGAAACTGATAAACAAGCTCTAGCCGCGATAGTTCTTAACATCTATTCGAATATCTACGTTCGCACAAAAACTGTAAACAGCGCTAAAGAAGCATGGACCAAATTAGTAAAAGCATTCGAGAGTACTGGACTACGGCGGCAAATTATACTGGATCGTCAGCTCTATTCAACTAAGCTGAGTTATTTATCACAGAATGGAGAACTACATTGATGGAATGCTAGAAATGCAAACCGAATTAAAAGGTGTCGGCAGAGAATTCAGCGATGACTATATGGCGTTCAAATTGCTGGCAAATCTAACAGACGATGACTATTCATAAGTGATAGCTATAGAAAACAGTGCTAAAATATTGGTATTAGATTCCGTTATCGAAAATCTTCAACACAATATGGAGCCAGGCGAAACGAGACTTCTATGAAGGATGACCCAGCTCTAGGAAGCAAATACAGTAACCATGCCAAGAAGTCATTCCAATCAGTAGCTTGGAATGACTTCGCGGCATGGTTACTGTATTTGCTTCCTAGATGAAAAACGGAAATCCAATGGTTGTTTCATTCATGGAAAACTACGCCGTATAGCAAAATAGTACAGAAACAAAAAGAATCATGATAAAGAACAGTCATCTACAAAGCCATAAACATCCAAGCAGAAACCAAGACATGCATATGCAGTAGTCAATAGTGAAGTGACAGCAGAAAGCGATGAAAAATGGTACTTAGATTCTGGTGCAACCCGCCATATGAGTTCACAGAAACAATTATTCAAAAGTATCAATCCCGCTGATCGAAAAATCAACATAGAAACTGTTGACGGAAATTAAATTTCATCCGAAGGTAAAGGTAATATCTGCTTAGCAGTAAAAATTATTGGCAGCTCAGAAGAGATCCTCGTCAAAGACTCCTTATACATTCCTGATTTGAAGATGAACCTATTATCAATTGGAAATATTGCTAATGAAGGAAACGAACTATTTTTCAATGGGAAAACGTGTACTATAAGGAGCAAAGATACCAATGAAGTTATAGGAACAGGCTCTAGAAGTAAAGATGGTTTATATCCACTCGACGTTGTCAGAGATGAAGTATGTGTGACAAAAACTTCAAGTTATTATGATTTGTGGCACCAACATCTCTGGTAATATCAGTAACAATGGACCTCAAAAACTCCAGAAAGGACTAGTTTTAGTATTACCCAAAAATGTTTCATCCAATGGAGAGATTTTTGAACGGTGCATCACTGACAAACACAGTAGAGCTTCATTTCCTAACAAAAAAGGAAAAAGAGCAACTGAAATATTGCGGCTTGTGCATTCTGATCTGTACCGACCCATGGAAGTGAAATCTATTCGAAAAGCAAACTATTTTCTCACTTCTATAGATGACAAGTCAAAAAAAACTGCTGTCTACTTTTTACGTCAGAAAAATGAAGTTTTTAGTTGTTTCAAGAAGTTCAAAATGATGGTTGGAACTGAAACAGGAAGAAACTGAAGGAACTAGAACTGACAATGGGCGAGAATATTTAAACAAACCCACGGAAGAATTTCTGCAACAAAATGGTATCTTCATCAACTATCAGCGCCATATATCCCCGAACAAAATGGTGTAGCCGGAAAGGCTAATCGAACCATAGCCAAACGAGTAGATGCATTATTGAAGGAGCACACCTCGATATAACATTTCGGGCAGAGGCCGTCAGTACCATGATCTACCTCAAGAATCGTTCCCCAACAATTGCTATACTCAACTCCACCCCCGAAGAAGTTTGGAGCGGAGAAAAACCCGATGTGAGCTACCTACGAGTTTTTGGTTGCGAAGCATTTGTGCAAATCCCAGATGTTAAAAGAAGAAAATTAGATTCAAAATCATTGCATTTTTCTTGGATATGAGAAAAATACGGAAGTGTATATATTGTTTGAAAAGGAAAAAAAAATATGTTTTCTAGAAATGTTATTTTCTTAGAAAATCTGATTTCATCGTGTTCATATCCGTAGCAAATAAAAAATGAAATCAGAATAGCTCACCAAAAGGATGAAGAGAATGCAAGTTAAGACAAGGAAGAGGTAGAAATATATCCAACTGAGCAAAGCGAAAGCAGACAAATGGAAGCAGAACAAACATATATTTCAGAAGGATCTGGAAACAAAAGGTTTTTATCAAGAGGAAGGAATATATTTCGATGAAACATTTCTACCATGAAAGCCCTCATTGCATTGGCAGCTGAACTGGCAGCCTACTTTTAATTCTGAATTATCTGAAGAAATAAACATGGAGTTGCCGAAAACACAACCTTTGGAGTACTTCAAAGTTATTTGTAGATTGAATAAAGCCATATATGGATTGGAGCAATCAAGTCGAGTATGGAACAAATGATGTCCAAATGATCATTTTTTGTTGAAGTCCCCTTCTTTCGACACATTCTTCTGCATAGGTAGGGGGCTACTGTTCTTTTCTGAATTACCTTTAGTAGGTTTTGATTCCATGTCAGCTTGTGATCAAAGTATTTTGCCTCTTGTGCATTTGGAATTTCTACCCCTTTCAGAACTGTTGGCTTGAGTCCTCTCAGAATTATTTTCTTTGTAAAAGCTACTATTGAGTTTTTTTGGGGGTTTAAAGTTCGTTTCTTCTCTTGACACCACTTATTTGTTGAGTTTAGAGCAGTCTGCGTATGCTCCGAGACGGTCCCTGCAAATTTGCATGTTGCAATAACTGCAAGATCAACGGCATATCCTGAGCAATATATGCCTTTGGATGTTAGCTTAACCAGTAGGTCGTCCACTAGGAGAGCCCACAGAAGAGGCGATGGTATCCCTCCTCGTGGGCATCCTCTACATGCTTAAGCTGTGACTGAGTTTTCGCCTATGGTTGATATCACCTGTCGGAAGCTGATTTATAGTCACTTTGTATAGTACTTTGTATATATGTTATTGTTTTGAAAAAAAAAAGATAGAATGAGTGTCTGTCAAACAAGTCAAAAAAAATACAGCAATTTGAAGATTTACCTAATAGTTTTTATAATTTTGGTTCTTCTAGCCAGATAACAGTTCCATTACAGGTAATATCTATCACATTGTGGTTCTTCTAGCCAGATAACAGTTCCATTACAGGTAATATCTATCACATTGTGGTCCTTCTGATCCTTTAAGAACAGTTCTTGGAGATATATCCATCCAAAAGATGTCTGTGAGAAGAAGTGAACGTCTCAAGAAAAATCAGATTTCAGAAAAAGTCTAGGATGAACAAGACGGTATCGATAATGAAGTAAGGAATCTAAGAAAAGCAAGTTTGTCTACATCGATTCGTAAGAATAGTCATAAATTATCCGAAGCCAAGGTAAGATCAGTAACTAGTAGTACGCATTGCCAGATTTTACAAGAGAAACTAGAAATCGCCAAGAAAAAACATGCTATTGAAAAAGAGAAAGAACGACGAGAACGGGATTTGCTAGATTTAGAACTAGCATTAAAAATAGCGAATTTGGAAAATGGTAGTGGTGTAAGTGAAGCGAATTAGTCAAATTTCAAGAATGGTTGGATAACTTGGCTGATGATGTGTGTCAGCTACAGAATCCATTTCCTTCAAATTCGAAATATGAGCAGAAACAAGGTAGGAAGTTTGAACATACTTATACTACAACTGAAATTGCCAAGAAGACAAAGGGATGTGTTTTCTGCAATGAGGAAAATCACCATTTGTCAAAATGTAGCTCATTTTCAAATAAAATGTAGACAAACGATGGGATTTCGTAAATAAAAGACGTTTATGTTTTTCTTGTTTGTATTCCAATCACGGAATCAAAAAATGTACCCGAAAGAAGTCCTGTCAAATCAATGGTTGTCAAAAAGTGCACAATTCTTTGTTACACAGGGAGTTTCCTGAAAATAAAGAATTAACGCAAAATGATGTATCGAATAATGACACTCGGCACTTTCTACCACATGATAGTGAACGTACTGTTGAAACAAATTGTCACATATTTCAGGAACAAAATCAAGTTGTTCTCAAAGTTTTACCAGTTCAGTTGAGCAATCGAAATAAAGTGATCAATACATATGCTTTACTTGATGACGCCTCTACAGTAAGTCTATTAGATGATGACATTGCAAAAGAATTAGAGTTGAGTGGACCTTCAAGAACACTCTGTATATCGTGGACAAATAGTGAAGTGGATATACAGGATGATTCCAAAATTGTCACACTAAATATACGGGGTATTGATGAAGGTAACAACTTTCTTTTACGTCATGTTAGAACCATGAAAGGTTTATCTCTTCCTATTCAAAATATAGACATTGGAAGAATCTCTCAAAACTATCCCCATATTGATAATTTGAAAAGTTTATCTAGGTTGAATGCAAAGCCAACCATTCTTATAGGACAGGACAACTGGCCTCTACTCATGAGTCATAAAACTATAGGTGGGCCTTGGAATGGACCGGTTGTCAGTAAAACTTTATTGGGATGGGTTTTGCATGGAAATATAAAAAATAATTTATTGGGTAAAGTTGAACAGAAACAATTTAATGAAAGATAAGTGCCATGTGAAGTGGAATGAATAGAAAAATCGAATTAAACGGTTTTCTTCACATAAAGGATTCAATATAAAATTGAACCAGAAAATGGTAGATCACAGGTGAAAAACCTGGCAAATACTACGCAGAACGTTGAATGATATTCACCTGAAAATCCATGCATACTTCCATATAATATCAATGGACATTGAATGCAAGTGTTTCTTTCTGATAAGCTCGATTATGTTCAATTTATGTCATGTTCACCTAACAATCCCCCCCCCCCCCCCCCCCCCCCCCCCCCCCCCCCCCCCCCCCCCCCCCCCCCCCCCCCCCCCCCCCCCCCCCCCCCCCCCCCCCCCCCCCCCCCCCCCCCCCCCCCCCCCCCCCCCCCCCCCCCCCCCCCCCCCCCCCCCCCCCCCCCCCCCCCCCCCCCCCCCCCCCCCCCCCCCCCCCCCCCCCCCCCCCCCCCCCCCCCCCCCCCCCCCCCCCCCCCCCCCCCCCCCCCCCCCCCCCCCCCCCCCCCCCCCCCCCCCCCCCCCCCCCCCCCCCCCCCCCCCCCCCCCCCCCCCCCCCTATAGGTGGGCCTTGAATGGACCGGTTGTCAGTAAAACTTTATTGGGATGGGTTTTGCATGGAAATATAAAAAATAATTTATTGGGTAAAGTTGAACAGAAACAATTTACTTGTCATATTCATGGGAGTGAGAAAGATGATCTGGATTTACTCCATAATCTAGTGAAAGGAACAGTGAAAACTGGAAAACATGGCAGTTGAAATGAAGGAAAGCTTAACCACTTCAAAAGAAGACCAAATAGCTCGAGATTAGAATTAGAAGAGTGGAGGAAAACAGATTCGAAACTGGGCTACTATGGAAAGCAGATAATATTGTACTTGGAGAAAAGAATGGATGAAAATTCGATGTTTGCTGAAGCCTACTGCACAAAGATGGAAGAATACATTGAAAAAGGGTATGTAAAAAAACTCAATAAAGATTATACAGATAAAGAAAACCCCAAAATATGTTATCTTCTTCATTTTGGAGTGGTAAATCCGAATAAACCCAACAAAGTCAGAATAGTTTTCGATGCAGCAGCAAAATCTAACGGATCATGTCTCAATGATTTTCTGTTAACAGGACCAGACCTATGAAATTCTCTCTTAGCGATCTTTCTGAACTTCAGGTTCCACAAAATAGCATTTGTAGCAGATATAAAAAAAAATGTTTCTACAGGCAAGAAAACGAGAGGAAGACAAATTCGCTCAAAGATTCTTTTGGCGTGGTATGAAACGAACTGGAGATCCTGAGGTATACGAAATACAACTGGTATTTTTTGGAGCAAAATGCAGTCCATCTCTCGCACAAGAAGTGAAGAACAAAAACGCCTTGGATCATATGGAGGAATATCCAGCAGCAGCCCATGAAATCGTGATAAAACATTACATGGATGATTATCTGGGAGGTGCTGAAAATGAGGAGGAGGCAATCAAAATGGTAAATGAAGTTATCAAAATTCACAGTAAGGGAGGATTTACTATTTGTAATTGGATATGCAATGATCAACGTGTTCTGGAAAATATTAGCTCAGAACTGATTGCTGATCAATGCAAGAACTTCAAACTTGGATGATGATATGAATTCAGAAAGAATATTAGGCCTATGGTGGAACCCTCAAGAAGATGTTTTTACTTTCAGGACGAAATTTCATAAAGTTGATTCCGATATTTTGGAACTGAAGCGTCGACCGACGAAGAGGGAAGTGCTGAAAGTTTTAATGTCACTTTTTGATACCTTAGGCTTTTTAGGTAATTTTACCATTCTTGGGAAGATATTATTACAAGACATTTGGAGAATGCATATAGGATGGGATGATAAAATTTCAGATTCAGTAAACAACAGATGGAAAATATGGCTTGAAGATTTAAAGAATATCGGAAACTGCAGAATACCAAGAAGATATTTTGCAATAAAATCTTCTGAAGAAAATACAACAGAAATACATAATTTTGTGATGCCTCAGAAAATGCTTATGCCACTGTGGCGTATCTGCGACAGAAATATGGTGAAAATGTTAATTTGTCATTTTTATATTCTAAATGTAGGGTGGCACCATTGAAGCAACTATCGATTTCAAGACTGGAACTCCAGGCAGCGCTGATTGGGGCAAGATTGGGACATTTCTTGAGTTCAGAATTGGAAATGAGAATAGACAATTTTTTTTATTGGAGTGATTCAAAAACTGTTTTATATTGGATAGGTTCAGAATCACGTGGATTCAAAGTTCACGTATCTCATCGTGTAGGAGAAATTTAAGAACTCACTGGAGCAAAGAATTGGTTTTATATACCTTCGAAAGAAAACGTTGCAGACGAAGCCACAAAAAGAACTCAAGAAATAAATTTTTCTGAAACTTCCAGGTGGTTGAGTGGACCAAATTTCCTTCAAAACCCCTCTTGGACATGGACAAATCATATTGTCAAAGTAAATGATGATCACCTTGAAAAATCTGAAAATAGAAGAGAGTTTGTATCTACTATTATAAGACATGACGAAATAATATTATCAGAAGCCCTTCCTGACCCAAGAAGATTCTCTAAATGGAATAAACTGGTAAGATCTACAGCTTGGATTTTGAGATTTCTGCAGAACTGTAAGTCAAGACAAAGGATAAGAAGAGTTCAACAGGAAAACTTCTCTGACGAATTGTGTTTGCTTCAGAATGGAAAGTCTTCATCAAAATCCAGTAGACTATACAAATGCCACTGCATACTGGATGGAAATATTATTCGACTTGGGGGAAGATTGGAAAATTCGTTATTATTAAGTGAGTTCACGAAAAGACCTATTTTAGATTCCAAAAATGCAATTACCAAATTATTGATATGCAATGAACATGAGAAGGTGAATCATCATGGAAAAGAAACCGTTATAAATAACCTGAAACAGAAATTTTGGATTTTGGGACTAAGACCAGCAGTCAAACAAATTTGGAGGAATTGTTATCAATGCAAAATTAGATACAGTAAACCACAGATTCCATTGATGGGACAATTACCTTCATGCAGACTGGAACCAACACTTAGACCGTTTTTAAAAACAGGAATCGATTATTTTGGACCGATTTTAGTTTCGGTGAAGAGATCTCACGAAAAAAGATATGGAGTGATCTTCACTTGTATGGCGACTCGAGCAATTCACATTGAAATTGCTCATGATTTATCTACCGATGGTTTCTTGAATGTATATCGACAGTTCGGATGTAGAAGAGGATTCCCTTCGGATATATTTTCAGACAATGGGAGCAATTTCAAAGGAGCTGAACGGGAACTGAAAGAAAAGTTGAAAAATTGAATCAGGATGAGATCATGAGAACTTGTACTCTCCGAAACACAGTATGGCATTTCTGTCCACCACTTTCACCCAATATGGGGAGAGCTTGGTGAAGACTGATCCAGTCGATAAAGAAAAGTCTCAAACAAGTTTCAATATAGAAGTTTCCACCGGAGTATATTCTGAGAACGTTACTGACAGAAGTGGAAAATATAATCAACAGTAGACCTTTGACACACGTATCACTAGATCACGAAGATGCTGAAGCGTTGACACCTAATCATTTCTTGATAGGTCCTGATTACTTGACCACTATCCCGATGAGAACAAATGACAGAGATCTGTGTTTATTAACAAAATGGAGAGCTGCACAACGATTATCCGACCTATTCTGGAAACGGTGGCTGCAGGAATATTTACCCACACTAGTACGAAGAGAGAAATGGCTAACAACTGGAAAAAATATAGAAGTTGGCAATGTGGTATTGGTTACTGATCCAAATGAACCCCGAAACTCTTGGCCATGTGGGAAAATTACGGCAGTTTACCCTGGAAAGGATGGAATCATTAGAGTAGCAGACGTCAAGACCATAAATGGAACACTTCGTCGTCCAGTCAACAGAATTTGTATATTGAATGTGGGAACGAAGAAGAGTAATTGAGTTCAATAACTTCAATTATGGGGAGGAGAATGTCGGAAGCTGATTTATAGTCACTTTGTATAGTACTTTGTATATATGTTATTGTTTTGTTAAAAAAAAAAATAGAATGAATGTCTGTCAAACAAGTCAAAAAAAATACAGCAATTTGAAGATTTACCTAAAAGTTTTTATAATTTTGGTTCTTCTAGCCAGATAAGAGTTCCATTACAGGTAATATCTATCACATCACCAAACTGGCGTTTACCCATTGACACAGAAAGAAGGATGGGACCCCTTTACTTTCCAGAGCTTTGGTAATTGACTTGTTGAAAGCACCGATGTTGATGAAAGTCGCTATGGCTATCTCTTTGTTCTCCAGGGATTTTATTAGTAGCCTGTTGAGATCATCCAGTGGGCTGGTGGCCGCGAGTGTAGAGGCGCTGGCTGATGCCCAGATGGTCCGGGTTCGATTTCCGACACGGCTACTTGAATAAAAAAATTATTTCTGTAGTTTCGTTGAGCGGAAGGAGATAGGTGACCAACCGAACATTATTGGTACCTAGATATCAATCCTTCGGACTGTCCAGGGTTGCCAGCCGAGTAGTTCTTCGGATGACACTTAAGAAGCTAGGTCTTCTCAACTCACACAAGTCTCTGACTTCCGAGGGTTGCTCTGCAACTGAGTTGGCGGTTATAAACACAAACACTTTCAGCGCCAAGTCTGTTGACTTGCCTGGCTGATACGCGTAATGGCGTTTGTTGAGAGATTTTGATAATAATACCTCGTCTCTTTTGTATCTGTCTATTAGTCTTCCCAGAGTTTTCAGCAGAAAGGACACTAGACTGATTGGGAGGTATGACTCGGGTGTCATGTCATTTGATATCCCACCTTGGGTGTGTAAATGTCTCTCCCTTTCTGCCACTCGGTGGGTATGTATCAATAATAATCGTAAATATATGACTATCACTAATATCAATTCTGAATTTCTATATACCCCGCATTTCGTCTGGGTAAAAATCAATTTTTTGAATTGATGTTCCAAATTTACAAGTGAGGCTTTAATAGCCTGATCACATCAACGTGTATCTTCTGTGGGCATTTTTTTTTTCAAATTTAACCTAGTTTAGAAAACATTCTCTTATAAACTCGTTTAATGTTATTGTATTTCTCGTTGTATCTATTATTTCTTCCATAGTTTTTCCATTATATTAGGTAAACTTTTTGTCTGAAATGAAGCATGTTGTTGACAACGTCAAAATATACAAGTAAAAAAAATATATAAAATTGAAAGTTATACAATGAATTACACTTATGTATGCAAAAAAAAGAGCACAAATATACAGGGTGAGTCAGAAGTACTTTGACAAACTTTAGGAGGTGATTCCTCACGAAATTCTAATATGAATTGTCCAAACAAATATATGTCCGGAAACGCTTCGTTTCCAAGATACAAGGTGTTGAAGTTTTATTTTTATTTTCTTTTTTTTTTAATAACTTTCGAAATACTCACCATAATTAAACGAAAATTGGTATTGAGAGGTTTTTCGAGGTGTCGACTCCGAACATGATGTTATTAATGCTCTTACTCGTAGGGGGCGCCACCTAGACGTCTTTTTTTTTGAAGATTTATAACTTTTTACAAGTCGATTATTTGATAATCGATGCGTGTTGAAGTTATTACCATTATTTTGCATTTGTCACAAGGATGCTTGGAAATGAATTTGACGTTTGAGTAAATACATATTATGTGAATTTTGGGAAAATGGATTATTCAAACCATAATGCTCATTTAGCCGATATGCATTCCGTTTATTGCCTTGCGAATGGCAATGCGCGCGAAGTAAGACATATTTACTAGGAGCGATTTTCTAATCGAGTACTGCCTTCAGCTCCAACATTTACCAGTCTCCTCCGTTGTTTGGCAGAAACAGGTAGCTTTAAGAGGGCAACTGATATTATTGGAGGACCACGAGCAGTTCGAACCCCAGAATTGGAAGAAGCAGTTTTGAACGCTTTCGAGGAGAATCCAGAAACAAGTACAAGAATAATTGCTGAAGCTCTCAGTTCCACTCAGTCCACAGTTTGGAGAATTATCTTCGATCAACAATTTCATCCATACCATATTCAAAGGGTCCAATCTCTCTCACCACGGGACTTTCCCCAACGCATTACTATGTTGATTACTATCGTTACGACGTTTCGAATGCTTGTATCTGCAATCATCTTCAGGTGAATACTGACAAGTTTGGGTGCTACTTACCAATTTATATGACTGTCGGTGCAATGATACGTGTAATCCCGTCATGTGCAGTGGTGCGTGTAATTTTGCGCAGTGTGGTGGTGTGTGAAGTTTTGCGCCTCTGCATCCCGCCAGAATGGTTTCCATACGTTCTTGATCTCAACGCTTGGTTGACTAAAGGCGTTATTGGCTTTGATGTAGGCGACCTCTTTGAACTTTCGTTTGAACCAATGCTCCTCTCTGTGTAGAACACTTGCGTCGTCCCATAGAACTCGATGATGCTCAGTCCAGGCGTGGTCAGTGATTCCCGATTTTGATGTTTCTCCACGTTGAGTCCATTTCTTGTGCTCATCCAATTTTGCCGACAACGGTCTCTTTGTCTCTCCAATGTAGGAATCTCCGCATCCACATGGAACTTCATAGATGCAATTCTTACTGATTTCATTTTTGTCGTCAGGTTTGGTCTTGGTCAGGAAACACCGTGAAGTACCGCCGGATTGAAAGCAGCTCTTGATGTTGAACTTGTTTCCGATCCTTCTGATCTTCTTCTACTATGTGTCAGTGGTTTTTGGGAAAATTGGCTGAAAATCCTCAATTTTCAAGATATGTACTCTTCACGGACGAGGCAAACTTCTCACGAAATGCTATCACAAACTTCCATAACAACCATGTTTGGGCTCTGTAAAATCCGCACGCAGTTATCAGTATCAATTTTCTGTAAATGTATAGGCGGCAATAATTAATGATTACTTGATAGGTCCTCTCTTCCTTCCGTTCCAACTGAATGGCACAAGTTACAGAGACTTTTTAGAAAATGAATTGCCGGGACTACTTCATAATGTACCATTAGAAATTCGTATCCGCATGTGGTTTATGCATGATGGGGCTCCGGCCCATTTCAGCATTGTAGCCAGGGAATTCCTTAACACTGTCTATCCAAATCGATGGATCGGTAGGGGTGTAGGAGAAGCTAACCAGGCGTGGGCACCAAGGTCCCCAGACCTAAACCCGCTAGATTTTTATTTTTGGGGACATTTGAAGTCACTAGTTGATGATCTAAGAAACCGAATAGTGGACTCCTGTGAAACAATAAGAAACACACCAATAATTTTTGAGCGGGTACGAGATTCAATGACTAGAAGACTGAATGCCTGTATTTTTGCTGAAGGTGGACAGTTGAAACGATTTTTTGGAATACAATTCAGTTTCCTTTATTTTATTCTATTCTACATATTCAAAATTTTTTGAAACAAAATGTTGATATTTCATGCAAATTTTATTGAAACAAACAGATTTTGCACCCTTGATACAAAAATAACTATTTCAAACGAGTAAAAATAAAAAGAATAGGTGACTCCCCCTTTAAAGAATCGAAACTACTTACTCAGACGTCAAATTCATTTCCTAAGCATTCTTGTGAAAAATGCAAAATAATGGTGATAACTTCAACACGCATCGATTATCAAATATCTAGAAAACGGTTGCTTATAGCGACTTGTAGCAGTTGTAGCTTTTTGACGTAGATATGATTTTTCTACTGAAAAATGTGCTAGAAGTACGCTCAAAAAAGTTATGAATCTTCAAAACAGAAAAAGACGTGTAGGTGGCGCCCCCTAAGTAAGAGCGATAATAACATTAGTTTCGAATTCGACACCTCAAAAAACGTTTCAATACCAATTTTCGTTTGATTGAGGTCGGTATTTCGAAAGTTGTTTGAAAAAAACGAAAATGAAAATAAAACTTTAACACCCTGTATCTTGGAAACGAAGCGTTTCCGGACATATATTTATCAGGACAATTCTTATTAGAATATTGTGAGGAATCACCTCCTGAAGTTTGTCAAAGTACTTCTGACTCACCCTGTACAATAGAAGACAGGAATTGTGATTACCAACAACATATACTAGAAAATTCATTTATGTAACTATAGAAGGACTATAAAGATACACTTCCCCAACAGTTTCAAATCATTCGTAGATGTTATCCGATTTGGCAAATTGTTTTAAATTTATTTTGTCCTATAGATCAGATATTGTCTCGTTAGTGATGAATTAGGAATTAGAAGAGCGAGTTTTTCCCGTTACGAGTATGCCTTCTCTAGTATAGTTTGTGAACTCCTCTTCATATTTGTGCCGCAAACATACCGTTCCTAGTGAATCCCCCAAATAAGTCTCAGGGCGCGTTTTTACTCTTTGCAATCGAACCTGGTTGGCAGAGCCCCAGAATGTAATGCCATATCGCAGATGAGATTCAATGAATTCATAGTCGTTATAAAGCAGATAGTCCAAGTTCACGGTATATTGCATTTATGGCAAAACTTGGGAGTAATTTCTTCAGTGATGATAAATGCGAGTCGAACTTCAAACTACTGTCAATGTGTATACCGAAGAATTTTGTTACAAGCAGTTGATCTCCTAGAGCATATTCGTATCATACCCGATTTTTGTTTTTGAATTGACTGCACTGGAAGCAGTATTTATTGCCAAAGTTTGTGGTATCGTCTGCAAACAATGTCAATTACCAAGAAGAATCGTGGCTTGCTATATCAATAATATAAAGCAAAAAAAGAACTGGTCCTATAACAGAGCCCTGAGGTATTCCACGTACAATTTTCCATTCATCAGGTGTATTTTCACTTAATTATCTTTTTCTGATAGACTCCTGCGATTGAGCCAGAGCTGAATAAAGGAATAAACAAACGCAATATGCCTTCCGCGCTAATGCTTTCACGATGGGCTGTGGTGAGTGAAGGAAATTCATTCACACTCGCTAGTTGCATCCGTTGAATTACAAATCGTTTAGCCTCAATCTATTATTTTCCTTACTGTACAGTATACAAGTCTAGGTAAGTCTTACTGACTATGAGATAACCTCATATCTATCTGTCGTTTGTAGCTTCCGGGAAAAAAATAGGGGGAAAAAAGTTATTTATTGTGATTCAGATCAGTTATCCGTTTCAGAAAATAAAGTTTCAGACAAACAATAATTCACTATAGTCCATTCAAAATAAGTCGCGCCGCTATTGGTCAGGCAGATTAGACCAGAAGGCATGCCTTTTGGATGTTGACGTGATTTGTTTCCGTTAATTATGGTTTATTCGTTTGTTAAGTGTTATAATTTGTTGAATTTCCTTTTTCTTCTATTTTGAAAAGACAACTTAATCGACAATCCCAAGAATATTGCAGGAAATTTTAATGATTTTTTTGTGAATATTGGTAAAAAATTATCAAACAGCATCATCCTAGATGTAAATTATAAGAAAATAAAATAATAAATCAAAATTCAATTTTCCTCATTCCAGCTGAAGAAACAGAAGTCACAAGCACAATTCTGAGTCTCAAGAATGACAAATCTCCAGGCCCTAATGGAATGAAAGCAGAATTAATGAAAGCCATTATACCCCAAATCATAACACCACCAACACATATTATTAATATATCACTGAGAACAGGAAAATTTTCCACACTATCAAAAAATTCGACAGTCATACCTATATTTAGAAGTGGAGTCAATACAGAGTACAAATTACCGGCCAATTGCATTTATCTCAAATTTCTGCAAAATTCTAGAAAAAATCATCAATAATAGATCAACAAACTTTCTGAAGAAGCATAAAATAATAACAAGCTCACAATTTGGATTTCAAGGAGAAAAATCAACGCAGGATGCCATTCTACACCTAACTAAGAAAGTATATGAGGCAACTGACAAAAAAAAAACATGCATTGGAGTATTCCTGGACTCGACAAAGGCTTTTGATACCGTCTCATACCAGATACTACTAGAAACTTTCAAAAGCATAGGGGTAAGAGGCACAGCCCAATCACTATTCAAATCGTACCTCACAAAAAGAACCCAACAAGTACAAATAAAAAACTCACCCAGCAGCAAAAAAGTTGTAGAATATGGGGTACCACAAGGAACTGTGTTGGGGCCAATACTCTTCACGATATACCTGAACAACCTATTCTTGGTGGAATCTGAAGGGAACATTAAAAGTTTCACTGATGACATGGTCATTCTATACAAAGAAGAAACTTGGTCGAAATTGAAAAAGAAGTAGAATCTAATCTTCCTGGCATCTTAAAAGATGGTTCGATAATAAACTACTATCAATCAATGTACAAAAAACCTTCTGCGTGCCTTTCTGCAGCTATAGTTCACAACTTCCGAATTACAATAGAATGAGTTTTCAAGATAACTTTGAAATAAATTGTTCGAACTCGATAAAATAGACAGCCACATGAAATGGGACGAGCAAATTACCTACCTCCTCAAGAAACTAAGATGTGTGATATATAAGATAAAACAAGTCTCAAAATTACTCGGAGAAAATCAACTAAGAATGTTATACTACACACTCTTCGAACCCCACTTGAACTGTGGAATCATCGGATGGGAAGCAGATACGAATGTACACCAAAGAAAATCGAAGTCATCCAGAAATAATAGTAAAACCAATATATAAAAAGCCACCACGTTATCACACAGAACTCCTATTCCTAGAAACAAAAATATTCGATATAAAGCAACTATACTTCTTGAGTCTGGCAACAAATCAATTCACAAACAAACAAGAATTGATCAGAAAAAAATATGAACAAAACACAAGAGGACGCAACCTCTACCATATCCAGTTTATTACGAAATCAATATGCCTAGGACCAAAAATATTCAATACGATCCCAGAAAGCCTGAGAAACAAGAAACAAATGAGAAATTTAAAAAAACAATTAAAAAAACATGTTTTTGAGAATCCTCGGCAAAAAATACATGAAATGATAGATATATAATAATGAGGATAATAATATCCTTATGACCTTATACCTAATATGATAATACATACATATATTAAACACTCTGAATTAAAAAAAATGCTACATCTCTACATCTTATATTCTCCACCATTTGGAATTTATTTTTAGATTATTAACTTTTAATTTCAATTTTTTATTTTAATTTTAAGCTTAATTTCAATTTAAATCATGTAACCCTTATTAAATTGTGTTCCTATATCCTATTACAGTGTATCACATATTATATAGACTCTATATAATTCATATCTTACATTTGGAGTTATTAGAATTTATATATTGAGTTAATATGAATCTAGCTCAGTTTTATAAGATTAGTAATATAAGCACCACTGTCGAATACGTCTTCAAACAATCAGGATCTACTGCTCCGTGGTATATTCTCTATTCACCTCTGTAATACCCTTCTGTGAATAAATATTATTATCATTAATACACCAACACTCAAATTGGGGGAAATTCAGAAAAATTGTATTTTCCCAATTATACATGTACGGATTCGAATGCAGCCCTGCTTTTTCAGTTCGCCGATTTCGATCAAGCACTAATGGCATGCATTTGTTTTGATGCTACTTGTCTTCATTTTGAATGCAGTATAATCTGATGACTCTCGTTTCGGACGTCCATCGTCTTTATGGATTGTGAGCTCTGTAGAGTCAACCAGCAGCAGAATGAATCCCATCCAGGCAGAAGAGTTCAATGGAACGTGAGAGAGACACTCGAGAAGGAGAGAAATCCCCGGAGTAACATCACTGCAGGGAAACAGAGGGCCCTAAAAATCCTACAGAAGGATTCATCCATAAAAATTCTTCCAGCCGATAAAAGAAAAGCCATGGTTATCATGGACACCACAACATATGATGACAAAATAGAGTCGTTACTCCATACAGGGAACTATAAACTCTTGAAGGAGGATCCGACACCCACTATAGAAAGGAAGATCTACAACTCTCTGAGGAAATTAAACATTCCATTCCAGACAACGAACGATCACATCTACGCCACACTATAGCAAACCACCGCATCCCTACGGGCTTCCGAAAATCAACAAACCAGACATGCCACTGAAACCGATCACCAGCTCGCGGAACTCACCAACCTACAAGTTATCGAAATACCTCCTACCGATACTACAACCCTCACAAGGAAATAGCAGTTCATACGTCAAGAATTCCAAGCACTCCGTTGACACCATCACAGATGTTGAACTTGGACCAGAAGATCGTTTCATCAGCCTCGACGTGGAGAGCTTTTACACCAATATCCCTATAGAGGATAACCAGCTGCACAAGAGGACTGACCTTCCCACCCGAGCAATATTGGAATTACTGCAGTGCTGCCTACAGAACTCATATTTCCAGGAAGAGGACCGATTCTTCTCTCAGGTCGACGGACTCCCGATGGGATACGGGAGGCAGAATACAAACCAAAGCTGTGGTCGAGGTACGTGGATGACACCTTCATTATATGGAATCACGCAGATAAACATCTCCAGGATTTCTTCCCAAGAATTAACAGAGTCAGGGATTCGATCAAATTCACGATGGAAATGGAAACCAACAGTACCTTCCTCGATGTGAACGTTGAGAGAATAGGCAATGATATCCGCACCTCTGTCTATAGAAAGAAGACACATACAGGGCAGTACCTCAGTTACAGCTCCAACCATCCGAGTTCAACAAAGAGAGGGATCGTGAGAACATTGGTAGAGAGAGCGACGCACATATGCAACGACGAGAAGTCACTAGATGCCGAATTGGACCACATCAGAGGGGACCTTCACCGGAATGGATATCCCAAGAAACTCCTGGGAGAAGTATTGAAACAACCCCAGAGAACGAAGACATCTGAAGAGCAACAACAAAGCACAGTTATCTGCCTTCCGTACATCAGAGGTGTCTCTGAGAAGATCAGAAGGATCGGAAACAAGTTCAACATCAAGCGCTGCTTTCAATACGGCATTACTTTCCTGACCAAGACCAAACTTGACAACAAAAATGAAATCAGTAAGAATTGCATTTATGAAGTTCAATGTGAATGCAGAGATTCCTACTTCGGAGAGACAGAAAGGCAGTTTTCAGTAAGATTGATGGCACAAGAAATGAACTCAACGTGGAGAAACGTCAAAATCGGGACGCAAGTGTTCTACATTGGTTCGAACGAAAGTTCAAAGAGGCCGTCTACATCGAAGCCAATAACGCCTTCAGTCAACCAAGCGTTGGGATCAAGAACGTATGGAAACCACTGCTTGCTCTTTCTGGCGGGCATCAGAGGCACGAAACTTCACGCACCACCACACCGCGCGACATTACACGCACCGCTGCACATGGCGGAATTGCACGCATCATTGCGCCGACAGTCATATAAATTGGTAAGCAGCACCTAAACTTGTCAGTATTCACCAGAAGACGATTGCAGATACAAGCATTCGAAATGTCGTATAAACCTTTCAAATTCATTAAGACGATGGACGTACGAAACGAGAATAATCAAGTTACCACATCGCCTACAACTTCCAAACAAACGCATTATAATCTTACACACATAATAATCCCATATCATTCAATAAGCGGTAAGGAGTCTATAATTTACCATCAAATTCGCAGTCTTTCTCTAAAAGTATAACACTGATGTCCTTGGCAAAAGTCTCCTTATTGTAGAGGCCCTCTATAAGATATTTTTTTATGCGTATATCTTGTGATGGAGGTGCACATATTCCGTTTCCACAGTCAAGATCAGTGGCCACATCGTTTTCTCCGATTCGAACTCTGGAAAAAAAAGTAATCGATTTGGGAATGAAAGGATTATTCAAAAATACAACTGAACATAAAATGTACTACTCATTTTTGAGATCAAAGTCACTGATATTGGTGTACAAAAATATAATTTCGAATAACAAGTGGCGACGAGAGTTGAAGAGCATGCACTTACTGTAAACTTTTCAGTGCACACCCACGTAACATTGTTGAAAGTCTATAAAAAAAAACTGGAATAAAGCTATCACTTAGTCTGCTCAATGATGTGATTACTGAGTGAACTAGAAGAAAAAAAATTAACTAAATCTTGATTATTATACCCAACACGAGCTATTTTGCAATTTTTCAGATGATGAATCTTTCATTTATCGGTAGATATGCAGAGCTTATTAGAAAAATCAAAATTTCAGGCAGTTGATATGCAAAATTGAGTACTTTTATCAAATATCTCCGAAATTATGGGTTTCAGGTATAGGAAAGTGAAAGAGCACAAGGACTAATTTCCATAATAGTACTGAATCATGAGGAAAGAAAATGAGGTTTCAAGTTAAAAAAAATTGAGATTTGCAATATTTCTCATTTACTATCTAGACCCACCCTCTTGTGCACCCTGTAAATTATTCAGTAGATGTGATTATGGTAAGTGATCCGTTCAACCTTCGATATTCATGATTCAGTCACGCATATAACTGAAAACACGATGGCGCGGCTAGTCGAAGGTAGATTTCAGAATTCAATTATTGATTCTGAAAAAGGCATTAATCAAGATAAAAATCATGTGTCAGAAAAAATCAGATATTTATTCACTGGAGAACACAAACAGCATTTCTATTTTTCTATAAACCTCAAACTCTACAACAAAAAATTGGAGAGGGGTTCCAATCTCTCTGAACGCTGTTAATATTTTTATTTAATCTGGCTCAAATAAAAAAAACAGAAATTCTATTTTTGTATAAACCTTAGACTCGTAAAGTCAATGAAGGATCCAAATCTACTCGAATTCTTCTTAATATTTCTATGTTATCTGACTCAAATCGAAAGAAGTATAATTAGCACACTAGGATATAGACAGAACAGCCATATGAGAAGCTGGACTCATCAAATTATGAACATCCAATAAAATTTATAATATTAAATGAAAATATAGAAAATCAACAATAAATAGGTTTAATTATATTAATAGGTAATATAGGAAACAACAAAGTAGAAATTTTGATGGATACAGGATCAGAAGCATCTTTTATAAAAGAAAATAGTTTTGAAAATATCCTAGGAACTAAATATACAATTGTGAAGATGCCTAAAACAAATTTGATAGAAATAAATAGAAAAAAATTAGCGGAAACAAATATATACATGAATTTAAATGTGGAGATAGATCACAAAAATATTGAATTACAATTACTGTTAGTTGAAGACATGGAATTTGATGTGATTATAGGTACAGATCAATTAGAAAAAATGAAAGCTGAAATAGATTATGAAAGAAAAGGTATAGAAAAAGATAGTAAATGATTTGAATTTTTCAGAAAATAAGCAGAGAATATAAAGGGAAAATTTTGTGTATGAGAGAAATGAATGTGAGAAATGAAAGTTATAATAATAATAATGAAATATATGATAAGAAATATAAATATAAAGTATTTGCAATTACCAGATTATATGACGAAAACGAATCGGAAGGACTTCGAAAGAAATTATATCAGATTCGCAGATGATTCCACATCTGATTTTATGAACATCCTGTTTAAATTATATCACAATTTGACGTTTGAATTAGCGTGGTGGGGAGGAGAAGCAGCTTACTGAAAAACCACTTATTTCGTATCTAAAATTGAAAATAATGGAAAAGAAACTGGACGTATCGAGTATAATCCTCTATTTTCGAAAACGAGACAAGGCGGTAATAATAAATTATGTGACAGCAAATGGATCACGCCTACTATTTCTAGAGGAAGATATTTGCCCAATACGTTTATTTAAAAAGTTAATGAAAAAACGAGACACTTATAACATTGGACAGAGTATTTCTTACACCAAATCCCTTGGAAGGAGACAAATTCTAAAGGTTGGTATAAGAATGTGCTGATTGGAATTATTGAAATTTCCAAATGGACTAAATGCTCAGCACAACGTATTGGTATAGATGTCAAACGTGTCAAAATTACAAATCACTCAAATCTAGCGGCAGCAGATAACAAATTAAGTAAAAGTGGAAGATGAAGAAACGATACTCATTCGAGCATTATTCAATAAATTCGAATGGAAAAAGAAAAAACTTCAACATCTACTACAGAAACGATTAGCTGTGGCACCCGCAGCGACATCACTGTTCCCAGTATGAATTTCAATAACTGCGCTTTAATGATTGTACATTCAAATGAAAATGTTTCATGAATGAAGTTTGCATTGATATGCTTCTACATTTCTTGTTAATAAAATTGTCCTGCCGAATTATACTCGATGTTTGTATTGATATCAGGTTAATTTGTGTTGTTCAAATTCTAAACTATTTCCTTTAGCAATTTGACTCGAAAAACTGTCAACTCAAAAACACTCACCTTCAGTGTGCGTTTTCAATAGTTGACAGTGTTTCTCGTATAATTGCTAGGCAACAGTTCCTCATTAAACAACCAAATTTACCCGATAAAATACAAACCTCTCGTGCAATTATAGTGAAAAAAAATACTCACACGTTATTTTTCGTTCCACAATGGGCTGCTGTTATGACATGCTTTCTCGAGATGAGGGAGCCGCCACAATGGAAGACTTTCTCAGCCAACATACCTTTGGAGTATCCTATCCTCACCATCCAAGGAAATTCCCCCAAATGAGCTTCTTCTCCCATGGTGATCCTATTGTGAAAGTTCACTCTTGCCACTCCACATTCGTTTTTGGCTGGCAAGTATTGCCAAGCGGGGTGATTATCGATATCAGTATCACCAGCTTGGAAACAAAATACGTCTTGAAAACAGTAGAAACTCGTTTAAAATCAAACGTCAAATGGTGGGATGAAAAAACAAAGTCCATCTTTCATTAGAAAGGTACTGAAAAAAAAAATGATGTGACTCGAGCTCTGTTTATTATCAATGATCTGGTGATCCCTGAGAAGTGAATAGCATACGTCACTAGAATGAATAATTTTCATGCCAAAGAAATTAGTGCGTATTACCTTTACGCGCGGTTGCAGGGAAAAGTCTTTGCCGATATGGTGGATATAACGATTAACCTTTCAGTGGTCGAGTGAAATTCAGTTCAGAGCTGTCCCAAAGGCTTAGTTCTCGTGGAAGCACTCAAAGCACTTTTGTGCTCGTAAGCACTGTGCTCCTGAGCACTTTTTCGAACCAGTGCTTAGTGCTCCGACCATTTTACGAAAAGGCTTATTGCTTAGTAATCCCGAACAGTGCTCCTGAGCACTTCAGTACTCCGGACCACTTTACTGCCCCCGATTATCAACAATTTCTCCAAATGTTTGAGAAAAACTCATTAAGTTTGTAATGGAAGATTTTTTCGTCACGAACCCGTGTTGCTCTTGAGATATTGAAGGACTTACAAAGTCATATATATTCTTTTATATAAGGCACTTTCGAATATTTTACTTGGAATACAAATCAGAGCCGCAGGGTCTATAATCGATGATAATTTCATTCTTTTTGTGAACACCGCCATTGGTACACATTTTTCCAATACTTCATATATTTTTTAAACGACGAAACTAAAAAGAAGGAGGTTCTCTATTCGACGCGTATTTTTTTTTTATGTATGATCACGCATAATTCTTCACAGAGCGGTTCGATTCCGTTGATGTTTTTCCTTGAATGGGGTGTACCCCAAAGTTGGTCCCATTTCAATTTGAACAACAAAATTCATCCCTTAGGGTAGCAAAATAAAGGATATTGATCGTCACCCTCTGAATTTTGGTCCGTTAACCCATTCTATCAGGCATAACTCTTTAGTGGGTTTCCCGATTTGGATGATTTTATTTTTTATTGAAAAGGGTATACCTCATAGTTGATCATATTCTAATTTGGAATGGAATGATCCACCCCTATGGGTAGACAAATAGGGGATGATTGTTTTTCACTTGTGAACTTTGGCACACATATGTAGTTGACATTGACACACCCTCCTACATCCATCAAAATGATTACATTCTATGAAAGGATGGAATTACATACAAAGTGATGAAATCAACTAATCAGAACTTTCGGAATCAATTTATATTATATAACAATAAACAGTTAAAATAGATAATCATATTATTCAACTGTTGATAGTTGAAGTAAGCTAGGTAAGTAAGTATTTTGGAAGTAATAAAAAATTAGTAGGTAGTACTCAGTAGATTTCAGCAACAAAAAATCGAAAAATAAAAACTTTTTAGCAAAAAATTAAACCGACGAAAAAATCAACTGGAAAGCAGAAAATATAAAAACTTTTTAACAAGAAATCAAACCGACGGGTAATCAACTGAGAAGCAGAAAATAAAACAAATCTTCTCAGTCTTAATGATAATTGAGCTCCTGAACTAATGTAAGTAACTGATTTTCAGTCGGCGCCAAAACAAACAATTATCGAAGATCATTATCTATGAAAGAAGTCATCAAAACGCAGCCGTGCATCTCGCTGCCATCATTTTACGCTTCACCTAATTCAATTGCTAGAGCCTAACTAATGTGAGTAACTGATTTTGAGTCGGCGCCAAACAAACTAGCAATTGAATTAAAGCGTTAAAATGATGTCAGCGGGATGCACGGCTGTGTTTTGATTACTTCTTTCAAAGTAATATAATGATCTTCGATCATTGTTTGTTTGGCGCCGACTCAAAATCAGTTACTCACATCAGTTTAGGAGCTTAATTATCATTTAGACTAGGAAGGTTTATATTAATTTTTTGCTTTTCAGTTGATTTTTTCGTCGGTTTAATTTTTTTAAAAGTTTTTGTTATAAAATATTTCTAGCACCTAATCCACGTTGCTAGAAATAGTCAACTCTAGAATCAATTTGATCAAAATTTGCTTTTTCGAAGTTATACTGCCTGTTGGAAGATTTTCCGTTATATGCGATTCATTATATTTTATTTCTAGAACCCCGAATGAGGCAGGATGATCTAAGATTTTCTTCAACAATTGGACAGTCACATTTCTCTAGTGGTAATTGTTGGTTCGACATTATGAGATCCCAGTATCTATTTCTAGCATTGGGAATATTATTGTGTTGTAACAATCCAAATAATTCGATAAACTGTATATAATTCAATTCAATATTCGAGTAATTATTCAACATTGATGTTTCTTTTACTCTTGGTACATTGAATTCATCTGTTATAATAATATTTCTACCAAATTAAAAAAAGATTCCTCGAATTTGTCGAAGAATGCATTATGGTGGATTGGGGCTTTTGGTGGTATATATACACATATGAAAAATATATTGCGAGAAATTTCTACTTTAATCCACAAATCATCTATAACAACAATATCACAGGATATGGCTAACAATTCGCACTTTGATTTATTTTTAATGGCAACGAGCACACCTCCACCTGTTTGTTTACCTGTACCAAGAAAATTTTTGTCTTTTCGAAGCAATGAATATCTATTATCTATCAGTTCATTATCATAAACCGATGAGTATAGCCGAGTCTCTGTGAGAGTTATTACATCGGAATCGAATGTGCATATATTAGTTATAGTTTAACCATTTTCAATTGCAGAAGCTGTTTCTATAGGGAGCAAATCAAAAACTCACTTCGCTAACACGAGGGTATATGCGAAGAATCGGTAAGAAAGATAATGTGTATTACTCGTAAGCATCCTCGGTAGGCGGAGGAAAGATCAAAAGAGCCGATAATCAACGTTGGTTTGAGTGACAGCTGTCTAGTTCTTCAGCAGCCAATTAAAACGGACTGCAAGCCAATGACAATGCTCGTAGGTGTGTCTATACGTTGGGACTAATAAATCACCAGTTTCAGGAGGTCTGAGTAAATGAAAGCCAGTAGCATCTCTCGTCTGGGATCGAAATAGGTTTTAAAATATTATATAGACATGTTGTGTTTTGATGGAAAATATGGATTTTTTCGACCATGGGAAAATGGAATTATGATGATTCGATTGCCTATCAATACATTCTTCCTTGTTTAGGGCATATTTTGTATTTTTATGCTTCTGCAATTGTAAATGGTTTGACTATAGACAATCGTTTGATTTGGAGTCCTTAAACATTTCAAAGGCAAAAATTCAACGTTTTTTACCTCATTATTAGTGGACGTCGGTGAGACTGCCTTCTGATTCAATCACATACACTTTAGATTTTTCACTTTTTTTCATCATAATTTTTCCATATATCACCCACAAGAACTTGTCTTTAGTGACACTCGCAAGATTAAGACAATTCGATTGACGTAAGAAACATAAAAATCGGCCCACGGCTGAAAAACATATACCCTCCTTTGCGTTGCGCAGTCGGGTAATAATAGACAAATCTTCCTTAACAGTGAGCTTAGAATATTTATTTGAGGTTCTTTTTATCGTTGGATATAAGTATTTTCCCACCTTTTCCAATGTCAAAAACTCATCGAATTTTATGTTCGATTTCAGGTTTTATCTGTAATATTTGATATTTTCCTTCAATGAAATAAATTGTTTGGATAGTGAATTCCCCAACAAAAAAAATTCATATGAAATACAGTGTAAAATACCACATACTTCCGAATTATTCATGAATGAGAACATAAAAAATTATGTAGGTTATACTAGGAACTAATCCTTTTGGTATACAAATCAAATTTGAATTAAAATAGTACTTGGACAGCTTGAATGAAAGTCAGGAGATAATTCCTCTCCCAGTCCCACTTGCTGTCTCCTATGAACTCGCAAAATATTTCCATATATCGCTCATCAAAAAAATTGTATGCTTTCCTAACGTACTGTATTCTCATCAAGAGATATAGGCCAGCTGGCAGCGGTGACTGTCACAAAAGTGGGAGGCACTCTCAAAATATATACTTCGAAAATAAAGAGGGGGGGGGGGTGTACTGGACTTTATCTGTGTACAGTGTATATACTCAATGGATTTATTTGGATACATTAAGGAACCTTATTGAATGAATCGGATCAATTCTGTTGGAAATATTTTATCCTATATAGTAATTGGCCATATGCCAATCACTGATTGACCCTATAGTCCGGTCAATAAAGAGATTTAAAATAACAAAAATTCCCGGAGAGCCAAATATTGGTGGAGAGCTGGGGTTTACCATTACAAGTTTCGAAAATTACCATCGATACTTTGTGTGCTACAAAAGTTATTCGGGGTCAAAAGTCAAAATTTGAGGTTCTTTAAATTTTTCGAAAACGGTGAGTTTTATCAAAAAAACTTCAAACCAAAGTTGTAGATCCTAAAATTTTCTACAAAAAATGTCTCGATGATTTTTTTCCCTAAGAGTTACCATTCCTGAGATATCGCAATTCTAAGAGTCACATTATACATGATATGCACACATTTCCACGCCACCCTTGAGGTAGTGTACTCGGCGCGTTTTTTTACCGAGGTTTCCCCTGTAGGCCTACTCCACTAACCGTCATGACAATTTTAGATAATAAGGGAACAATACCGTCAAGTTCTAGATATTACCTTATTATTGATATTGATTATTGATATTGCTATTGATTATTGGGTTAACTATTGTTTTGATTTCTTTAGATATTTTAATCAGATTCATACTTTCGAAAGTCTACTTCAACAGTCATGTCTTCTTCGATTACTTCTTCTGCCTCTTCCTGTTGCTGGATGTTCATAAATTGTTCAAATGTGGCTGAATTATTGGTCTCTTCATTAAAATCACAGGGATCTTCCTCTATTGTACTCAACTAGACATTTGAACAAGACTGACCTTGGCAATTGGTACACGCTGGAGAACACATCATCCCGACTATTTTACAGCCACATTTCGCACTACAACATTTTTTGCAATTGCGGAAAATAGTGTTTTGAGGAATTTTTCCGGAGCAGGTGGGTGTAAAGTTTGAATCGGTTCCAGAGTATTATCTATCAATTTCCAACCCCAGTCTTCTGGGTTCAGTTGATTGCCTAGCCATGTTTGAACTTGATAGAATACTCGATACAAGTGTTGAATATCAGATGCCGATGTTGGAGGAAGACATGATAGTTGTACTTGTTTTTTGTTACGCTTATTTTTTAGAAAAGTATCGGTATTTATCAATGCAAGTAATTTTTTCTGGAGCTCCATATACCGCAAGAAGAAAGCGAATTCCTTCCATGATTATTGTTTGAGGTGTGGAATCAATTTCTGTGAATACTTTAGCGCAGTCAGTCAAATCTTTTTTTTTTTGAATAAACTGAATACTGACGTTTTGCCCCTTCTGTACATTGCTGACGAAGTTCGCAGCCGGTTATCGCATTTAAAAATAAAATATAGTTTTGGCATTTGGGATAAGCAGATAAACTTTTTGGAGAATGTATTTCTGTTCGCTGTTGAGCCCTTCCAGGTTTCAGAAATAATAATTTCATCCATTGTAGTCCTTGCAGTAAGTAGTACTAACAAATCAACATCTTCACCAACTACAATTGTTGTGTTTGTTGCATACAATTTTTCTATTGCTGTTTCAATTATGAGGACATCTGCGTCATTTCAAGCTTGTTTCACTGCAATATTCGCAGCTGTTAATTTGTCACTTGGACCATGGAAATAAAACGAGATTTATTTTCAATGTTAGCGAAAAATTGTTGTTGATTCGCTGGAACTGTCATAAATTCATCAAAGATAATCTCGGAACCCGATGATGTTTTTGTAGTTCGACGACGTTGTTCTGCAGCTCCAATATTCTTTGTCGAGTCACTGTAGCCGTCGAATACTACCGTCACTGTATATGAACGAGACCTACGGACAATAGAATAGCCAGATGTTTTTCAAGGCCACGTGGGTAGAGGGGATTCAGTTAGGGACTGACTATCTTTTGAATAAATTTCTTCAGAATAGTATAATATATATAAAAGAGACACAAATAGGTATTTATACTTGTCTTAAGTGCCTGATTATGTATATACGTGGCTTATATGTGCATATCATGTATAATGTGACTCTTAGAATCACGATATCTCAGGAATGGCAACTCTTAGGAAAAAAATTATGAAGACCATTTTTGTAGAGAATTCTAAGATCTACTACTACTACTACTATTGATAAAACTCACCGTTTTCGAGAAAAATCCAAAAAAACTAAAATTTTGACCTTTGACCTCGAATAACTTTTGTAGCACACATAGGATCGATGGGGAGTTTTGGAACTTTATTTGTAATGGTAAACCCCAGCTCTCCACCAATATTTGGCTCCCCGGGAATTTTTGTTATTTGGCTACTATTCTTATGTCTAAATTGACCGAGTTACTATACTAAGCACAAAGAATATATAAATGTTTGCCAAACATGGAAACGCGGCCAGCGGCACCCCCAAGAACAACTGAACGCGTCTGTGTCCTTATATTATGCCTTTCGAGAGATTACAGTGTTGATATAAGCATTGTTGTAGATGTTTTGCGTTGCGGAGTGAGTTAAGTGCTTAACTATTTTCTCTGAACGCAGAAACTTCATGAATAGACTGTCTACACACGATTATATTCTATTAGGGAATCTCTAGAATAGTTTTAGGTAAAAAATCTATATTCGTATGAGTCTCTGTGACTGATAGAGTTCCTTCTGACCAGACCAGTCGCCAAAGTCACTACAATTTCAATTATGTTTTACTATTATTTTGGCGGAGCTCCATGTGCCGAACTTCCTGCAGGCGTGTACCGGGTCACTTTTGAGGGCCCCAAGGGTCCACGCTATCTTTTATGAGCATGGAATTTTTTTTCGAAATATTTTTATAAATTTCCATTTGATGTGCTGTGTTAATGTGTTCAGTGTCCGATTTCATTTATAGTTGGTAGTTTTGAGTTTTTGGTATCGGAGATGATTTTTTTCAATTCAGGAATTCGAGATGGTGGCTCCGATATGGCTGACGTGTGTTCTTTCATTGATGGTCCAAATCTATTCAAAATTGCTATCTGTAGGTCTCTGATGTCGCAAATTATGATTTCATTGTCGAAATTCAAGATGGACGATCTAATATGGCAGACTAGATTTTTTATTTATTATCCGATTTCAATATAGGTGTTTTTGGGGTCGGAAATCATGATTTGTTAACATTCGATCATTTGAGGAGGCAGCTTCAAAATATTCGATATTATATGGATAAAGTTTTCATTTTGAAGTGCAGTAGCGTGCGAGCCATATTTTTATTTCACCACACCAGTTGATTCAATGCCACACGCCACATTCATAAATGATATATGCAGAATCTACTTGATCTATCAAATGATCTTATGATTTATATTTTTCCATTGGGGAAAAAAGACGTTGATTCTAATTCACTACCAGTCACTCAGGTGAACCAGGAACTTACACAAACGCGTAATACGCTAAATGCGCTAAAAACCATACAATATTTCGACAGAGATACTTGATACTTGTTCTCTAAATGCATTCAAAACATTGAGTAGGGACTATAAAAATCAAATGATAATTTGCAAAACTGAAGCCTACAACAGCTACCCACTGAACGAATGTCATGAGGGACAGTTGGAACATAATCGACCATGAATGTAATAGAAATAGAAAAAAGCAAATTGAGTCTAATATACCGCTGGATAAATTCAATATATATTTTACTTCTACTGCCGAGCAAATCATAAGCTCTCTTCCTCTCATTTCCCATGAACCAACATATTACCTAAAAACAATAAAAACTCCTGGACACTCGTTTGTTTTAAATCCGGTAACTCCTGCTGATGTTTATGATATTATTCTAGGCATGAAGAATTCCAACGCTTTTGATGCCTACGAGCTCAACAGTGAAATTATCAAATCTGTAGCGGACATTCTTGCCGATCCTTTGGCTATTCTAATGAATAACTGTTTTTCCTCCGGAACTTTTCCTAGTACTCTGAAGTACTCTGTGGTCTCACCGGTTCTGAAGAAGGGTAGCACAGATGATATTATCAATTTTCGACCTATTTCGATTATACCGATATTGGGTAAAATGATTGATATAATTCTCAAGCAAAAACTATATAACTTCCTCAAAAGCAACTCTCTCTTATGTCCTGGGCAATTTGGTTTTCGGAAAAATCGATCAACAACCCAGGCTCTTCTAAAAGTTGTGTCAGACATAGTCGAGGGCCTGGAAAAAGGAAAACATTCACAACGTACGCTTTGCGATCTATCTATGGCCTTTGACTATGTCTCATACGTTATCCCACTACAAAAGATTTCTATGGTATCAGAGGCCTGGCACTGCACTTCTTCGAATCTTATCTGGGTGGTAGAACCCAATGTGTTAGACTTGGTGGGATCTCTCTTCTTGTAAGAACATTTTCCATGGTGTCCCTCAAGGCTCTGTTCTGGGCTCCCTCCTCTTTTTGATTTATATTAATGACCTCTACTACTGTACCTCACCGATCAAAAGCGTTTTTTTCGCGGACGACACAACATTCATCTCCCAAAGTACTAACCTAGAAAACGTTAGTACTTCAGCTGTTGATATATCAAATGTAGCTCAAGCATGGTTCACATCAAATAAACTGAAAATCAATATTGAGAAACTATACTCCATCCTCTTTTCATTATCGCCTTCTTCTAAGGTGTGAAGAAACTTTGGTCTTATTATATTTCCTAAGATTTCTCCTTATTGTTTCATGCAATTCTCACACTTGTTTTCGGATTATTATTGAAATAATTTCGAATTCGTTCAGATTATTTCGTCTCTGTCTTTGTACAATATTACTATTCTTCAGAGTATGTTTACAAACATCTCCATACTGATTGAAAAAAATCGCCAGTATGTTTTTTGGATTTTTGACCTTGAAAAGAATTCGAAGTAGGTCGTGAAATTTTTATATTTATTTCGAACTTATGGCATTCAACTAGAACTATTGATGCTCTATCTACTGGAAAAAAAAAATTCTTAATCGGATAATAAATAACAGTTTTAGAGAGGTGGCCCGCTTTCACTCTGTATTTTGTTGTTTCAACACCAACATCGTATTTATCTAACAATCATTAAATATCTCTACAAATTTTCAAGGTTAAAATCATGCGGTTTTGCTGTTAAATATATAGTTGAAAAAAATCATTTCGTAAATGGAGAAACTGCATTTGAAGGACAAAAATAAAAATACTACTTTTCCACTACGAAACTAGACAAAAAAATAATATAATTATTATTACTGACGGAAAACTTACCAGATCCATTTATAGAAAACAATAACAAGTATATGATCGTCATGAACCACATAATCACACGAATGTTATGAATACATTCAGCAGCTGCACTAGTTTCCATTAATTTTTATGTTAAAATTGATTTATAGGGAAATTATTTTTTCGGTAATAAATGTCAGGTACATGTGCGGATCTAGAAGACTTCTCAACTAGGGCATGGACAAACAATAATTGAAATGAAATTCTCCAAAAAAATCTCAAAATGTTTTGTTTTTATTATGATAATCAATAATAATGAATTTCGATGATATTAGATGAATTTGTAGTTGATGACAATAGTGTATTCGAAGTTATACAGTGCGGCTTTTCATAGTCTCCCCCCACCCCTGTTAACTTTTGAACTTTCGAACATAAAACAATGGGACAGAAACCGTTTTGAATGATATCACCGATACTACTTTTTCAAATTCGAGACATTGTGATTGCTCGATAGATGGTAGGGGGCACATCAACTTAAAAATTTCAAATAGCAAGGGAGGTCGAGTGGCACATCTTTGAACATATAATTGAATTCTCTTTCCAGCCATCCTATTTTTTTTGAATTTCGTTGGTTTGTTTTTCCATAATATGCATCTGGAATGTCAACTATAAGTTCGGATCTGAATGGTACCCCTATCTCGATAAGTTTTGAACGATTTGTTGTGAAACAATGAGACATGAAATATATTGAATGGTATAACTGGCCCTACTTTTTGAGATAAGATACATTACAATTACCCGACAGAGGGCGGTGGGGGCACAACAACTTGAAAATTTCCTAAAGGCATAGAGGGTCGAGTTGCACATCGTCGAAAAGGTAATTTCAACTTTTGAACGGGATCAAAACTATTTCGAATGATATCACCGATGCTACTCTTTGAAATAAAAGCTTTCGTGATGGAGGGGGGGGGGCACTCAACTTAAAATTTCAATTCATAGGGGTCAAGTGGTACATCGTTAAAAAGATAACTCAATTCTCTTTTCAACAATCTGATTTAGTTTTATTTTTTTCAGTTCTTTTTTCACTTTAAAAAAAATTTGCACTAGTAATCTATTCACCACACTTCTTCACTTCACTAGGTAAATTGTAACATCATCTTACTATTTATATCTGCTGTTTCTAATTGGGTTATTTCATACTAATTACTCCTCAAGTCGGTAATGGGATCTTGATGGTTGTATGGGGATCATAGGTCCATTATACTCATTAGGTAAATTTTTATTACGATTTTTGTGGATAAATATACAGTCTAATTTTTCAGTGTCGTTGACTGATTTGATCATTTTCAAATTATGATTGTTAATTTTGTAACGAATTTCTATCATATGGTCAGTCATACTTGACTTATTCTCCCTTCGGTAGGTAGCGAGGGCCAAATATTCGTGAAACCTCTTGGAAGTTGAACGTTTTTTCTGACCGTGATAGACTTTGTCACAATTTCGACAACTAATTCCATAAATTCCCGACTAAGATGTCTAAAAACCATGGTGTATTCACTCATACCTGTAAAATATTGGGACAAACTGGGGGACACCAGCCCACTTGATAAAGGGAGTTATCTGGAGTTTCAGATGGCGCCGACGTCGTTTCTCGTCATAATTCAGTAAACTGCAATTACAGACCACACAGGGTGTTTTTGTGATTTGTGTCTCTGATCCGTTCTATGTTGTGCTTTTGTCGCCTTTAAGGTTATGTCAATTCGTTGTGAAATATTTTGAGGTTGATCGATCGATGTAACATATTTTAGAACAAAATATTCCATGTACATGTCAGTTTTATATAGAATTTTCGAGAGGTGTTCCGAAATGATTCTATTATGACCGTACCAATTTATTTTGTATGATTAATTTTCTATTGATACGGCTCCACCGAATTGGTACTTATGTATTTCTGTCCCTGTTTTCTCATTATAAAAATCTTATGATGGAGCGGATAATGATTTTATGAAGTTTGTAAATTACATACGATTACTCAATTCAGCTTTCAAACCAAATTAAATTAGGGCTCACCTTTTCTTGAGAAGTCATTCTAAGATAGCTAGAAGCAGCCTAGACTGTCGCACATGGATTTCTCAACTTCATCAACAGATTTTATGATATCTACAATGAACTCTCTGATTTTGTTCTTATCGGAAGGTTGTTATAGAGGTAATAGTCTGGCGGAGATGGGCAGTGAATGGCTTGGTAATAGTTTGTATCAGAGAGTTTGATGGAACAATGTTATCGGGGACATTTTCCAATCCCCTCAATTTTCAAGTATCCATGATCCCAAAAAGTCCATTTGAGAAGAAATCACTTTAAACAAATCGCCAGGTAGACTTTACGAAAAATCTGGTTTTTGACAGACAGATGTTAACATTGTAGTAAGTTCCGAGGATTTCATCTCATTTTCGCGCCAACTGTTCTGAGCGCGATCTTGTTCGTAGAACTATAATCTTTGTAAACGATCAATCCACAATTTTTTGCATGAAGTAATGTTGACAGAAAAAGAAAATTCCATAGGTTTGAAGATTGACATTTTGCGTGGAACAAACAACAAACATTCCTCAACCGCGCCATCTACTAATGAAGTTCTAAGCAAAATTTAACGTTTTTCATTTGTTGTCCCCCAAAAATTCCTAACAAAATCGAATCAGTGAATACACCAGGGTTTTTAGACATCTTATGCCCGACTTATCTAATATGTCAAATTTGTCCTTCGGGTTTCCTAATAACGTTTGCAAGTTATTTATATAACTATAAACTGCTTGGAGATTTACATCCCGGAATATAGTGTTGAGACCATTCGGAGGTTTGGAGGAGATATATTCTCACGAACTTTTTTGCTTTCCGTCGTTTTCGTCGTGGTTTCAATCACTAAACGTGTGTGATTATCAATAATGCCTGGTGTACAGGGTGAGTCAGAAGTACTTTGACAAACTTCAGGAGGCGATTCCTCACAATATTCTAATATGATTTGTACAAATAAATATATATCTGGAAACGCTTCGTTTCCAAGATACAGAGTGTTGAAGTTTAATTTTTGTTATCGTTGTTTTCAAATAACTTTCGAAATACTGACCTCAATTGAACGCAAATTGGTGTTGAGAGGTTTTTTGAGGTGTCAAAATAGAACCTGAGAGATAAGTGCCATGTGAAGTGGAATGAATAGAAAAATCGAATTTAAACGGTTTTCTTCACATAAAGGATTCAATATAAAATTGAACCAGAGAAAGGTAGATCTCAGGTGAAAAACAACTACTTTCCTGGCAAATACCACGCAGAACGTTGAATGATATTCACCTGAAAATCCATGCATACTTCCATAAAATATCAATGGACATTGAATGCAAATGTTTCTTTCTGATAAGCTCGATTATGTTTAATTTATGTCGTGTTCACCTAACAATCCGCATACCGGTTTCAGGCTTCTTGGCCCTCATCAGGAAAGTAGTTGTTTTTCACCTGAGATCTACCTTTCTCTGGTTCAATTTTATATTGAATCCTTTATGTGAAGAAAACCGTTTAAATTCGATTTTTCTATTCATTCCACTTCACATGGCACTTATCTCTCACTATATGCTAGACGGGCTTGCCACTCCTACTGAGAAGGAATCTTCTATTCAGAAACCTATCGAGGTGGGAGATTTTCGGAGTGTTTCTTTCTGTCACTAGGTACCGCCAGTTAAAGTTTATCTTTTCCGGCGTACCTATAGGTGTTACAAGATCGATGATGGTTTGTTTACGTTGTGTCTCACTTCAGCCAGAGTTCTTTTTTGGACCTTTGGCTGGTTGACTACTCCGTACTGATGAGGGCCAAGAAGCCTGAAACCGGTATGCGGATTGTTAGGTAACAGATAAATTAAAAAATCGGTTATCAGAAAGAAACATTTGCATTCAATGTCCATTGATATTTTATGGAAGTATGCATGGATTCTCAGGTGAATATCATTCAACGTTCTGCGTGGTATTTGCCAGGAAAGTAGTTGTTTTTCACCTGAGATCTACCTTTCTCTGGTTCAATTTTATATTGAATCCTTTATGTGAAGAAAACCGTTTAAATTCGATTTTTCTAAAATAGAACCTGATGTTATTTTTGCTCTCACTCGTAGGCGGCGCCACCTACACGTCTTTGGCTTTTTTGAAGATTCATAACTTTTTCGAGCGTACTTCTATCACATTTTTCAGTAAAAAAATCAATTCCACTATCATATCTACGTAAAAATGTTACCTCTGTTACAAGTCGCTATAAGCAACCGTTTTCTAGATAGTTGTACTTGAAAATTTCAAGTCGATTATTTGATAATCGATGCGTGTTGAAGTTATTACCATTATTTTGCATTTTTCACAAGAATGCTTAGGAAATGAATTTGACGCTTAAGTAACTGTGTGCGGATTTTCCAGAGTCCAAACATGGTTGATATGAAAGTTTGTGATAGCATTCCGGGAGAAGTTTGCCGCGTCCGTGAAGAGTACATATCATAAAAATTGAGGATTTCCAGCCAAATTTCTCAAAAACCACTGACATGGTAATGCGCTGGGGAGAGTCTCGTGGCAAAAAAACTTGTACCCCTTGAATATGGCAGGAATGAAATTGTTGATCGTGAATAATTCTCCAAACTGTGGACTGAGTAGAATTGAGAGTTCCAGCAATTATTCTTGTACTTGTTTCTGAATTCTTCTCGAGAGCGTTCAAAACAGCTTCTTTCAATTCTGGGGTTCGGACTGCTCGTGGTCTTCCAATAATATCAGCTGCCCTCTTGAAGCTACCTGTTTCTGCCAAACGACGGTGGAGACTGGTTGGAGCTGAAGGCAGTACTCGATTAGGAAATAGCTCCTGGTAAATACGTCTTGCTTCGCGCGCACTGCTATCCGCAAGGCCATAAACGAAATGCATTTCGGCTAAATGAGCATTATTGTTTAAATAATCCATTTTTTCAAAATTAGTGTTTCAAAACTTAAAAAAAACAAAAAACGTTTAACTGTCACATAATATGTAATTACCAAAACTACTTACTTGAACGTCAACTTCATTTCCTAAGCATTCTTGTGAAGAATGCAAAATAATGGTAATAACTTCAACACGCATCGATTATCAAATAATCGACTTGAAATTTTCAAGTCCAAATATCTAGAAAACAGTCGCTTATAGCGACTTGTAATAAAGTTAGCTTTTTTACGAAGATATGATAGAGAGAATGATTTTCTCACTGAAAAGTGTGCTAGAAGTACGCTAAAAAAAGTTATGAATCTTCAAAAAAGAAAAAGACGAGAAGGTAGCGACCCCTACGAGTAAGAGCAATTATAACATCAGGTTCGAATTCGACACCTCAAAAAACCCTCTCAGTACCAATTTTCGTTCAATTGAGGTCAGTATTTCGAAAGTAATTAAAAAAAAAACGAAAATAAAAATAAAACTTCAACACCCTGTTTCTTGGAAAAAAGGCGTTTCCAGACATATATTCATTTGGACAATTCATATCAGAATATTGTGAGGAATCATCTCCTGAAGTTTGTCATAGAACTTCTGACTCACCCTGTATATCCATTAATTATTGCTATTTCCTTGATCTTCTTGATTTCATTTTGAAAACCATCGGCTCAGTGTATAATAAAATTGATACTAGCCATTTTGTGTTGAATGTGTTATTTTAAATCGGCTGGGATGAACCTGTTCGAGTGGGTTGGCTTTCTGTAGACATCTATTTCCAAACGCTCCTTATTTCTGATGACCAGAGTGTCAAGGAAAGGTAATCGTCCATCAACTTCCATTCCTACCGTGGAATTTATTCGTTCGATGTATCGAAAATCTGAAAAAAAACAATGAGAGCAGGAAATTTCCTAAAAAAAGTCTCATCTTCCGGAACTGTAGCACCAATATTTATAATTTTAATTGAGCGGTGAAAATACGAGTGAAAACGGATGACTAGGTGCTAAAACAAAACAAAATATTTTAACTGATTCAATATGAATATTAGGGAATGAAAAAATCAGACCTTGCTGCATAGTTGAATAAACAATAATCCGCCGGCAAAAAAAAATTATCTCAATTTTATTATTAATGATCCTTTTGCAATTAACAATTTTCCAATAGCCTGATCGATTTGTTTTTCATTGTTGAAAGCACACGATTTTTTTTATTCATCACACCAATTATTTAAAAAAATGTTATAAACAAATACATTGTTTATGAGATAGTTAATGAATATAATGATGAAAAAAAAATCGTTTTCTAAAAAATAATGTTTTACTTAAAATCGCAAATGTTAGTTAACAATTTTTTTTTGATATTGATATTATAGAAAAAAATTTTTTAAATCATATTTTTTTATTCTGATTTTTTTTTATTTTTGTTTATTAAATAAACAATTGGATAAACAAATTAATTTTCGTGCTTTATTTTTTTATATACTACAAATATAAACAAAAATAAAATTACCATGTGTCGTTTTAATTTTGAAAATTCTCATGCTTTCAACTCTATTTTTTTTCTTGTTTCTTATCATTATAATTATTATCACTTTTAAACTATTGAATATACAACGAAAACACTTGAAGTCTTTATTGTTTCCCATAAAGCAATGGACAAATTGAGCTCTTATGTTAGGCTCTTACTCAATTATTTATATTATAAACTATCAAAGATACGATAGAAATACTCCAGGTCTTTATTTCTCTTTATTCAACAATGAATAATTTGTGCTTTTGGTCGAAGAACGAGGATAATATGATTGGAAGCAAGGAAGAACAACAGCGAGAACAACAAGAGCTAGCAAGGAAACTGAAAGTCACGAATCACCGTCGCAAAAACGTGCAAAATTAATGCATGAAGTAATTAATAAAGTTTCAAAAATTACATATTACGTCAATATTACTTTTAGTTTCTATGAAACCAAGGCTGAAAAAGTCCTCAATATTCTTTCTCATTTCTCAATAAATAATGTAGAAACGCTTCAACCAAATTGTTCATTGTTCAATAAAGAACAAAAAGACCTGAAGTAATTTTATCGTTACTTTATAAATAATAACAAAAAGTAAATAAATAATTAAGTAAAGCTTGATAAAGCTCAATTTTTCATTGTTTCATGAAAACAATAAAGACTTCAAGTGTTCTCGTCGTATCTGGGATAGTTCATAAGTTATAATAATTATGATAATAAGAAACAAAAAAAAATGGAGTTAAAAGCATGGGAATTTTTAAAAGTAAATAAAAAATAAAAAAAAATTCATAAAAAAAAGGCACATGGTCACTTTTTTTATTTTTGTAGAATTTAAAAAAAAAAACAATGGAAATAATGGTTTAAAAAAATGATTCCTTAATATTGATATTTACTTGCAAAAAAAATTGTTAACACAAGTGCGATTTTGAACATTACGTTTTTTTAGAAACAATTTTATTATTGATTGCATATAAAAATAATTTTTTCAAACAGTTATGGTAAAAAATTAAAAAATCATGTGGCTTTTAACAATAAAAAAACAAATCAATCGGAATATTTGAAAAAAAAAATATGTTTTTACTTTTTCAGCATTTTCAATTATTGATAAAAAAACTGATAATTATTTTTTTTTTCAGTTTTTCCACAGGCGAAATTTCCTAAAGTCTTTGAAGAACAGCTCAAAAAAAATTGTTTCTGGCTGCCGGTTCAAAAATTATCGAGGTTTTTTTGTTTACTCGCAACTGGAAAAATTAATCAATTAACAAAAGCATAATTAATAATAAAATTGAGATACCTAAATTTTTTTGCCGGCGGATTAACATTCAACTAACTATCTAGCAAGTGTCTGATTTTTTTCATTCCTTAATATTCATATTCAATTAGCTAAAATATTTTTAAGCATCCGAGTATCAGTTTTCACCCGTATTTCCACGGCTCAATTAAAATTACAAATATTGGTGCAACAGTTCCGGGACGTTTTTTTAGTAAATTTCCTGCTCTCTTTGGAATCATTTTTCATATTTCCGATATCTGCATAGTTTTCGTTTTTTAACCAAATTGTTTATAACTCTTGAACTATTTGTTTGCGAGACATGGGACAAACCGTAAATCATATCTAGATATAATTCCGCATCCAATGACATCTTGGCCATAATTTCACATGAAAGCCTTCTCCAACGGGACGCAATGGCACTTGTGAACTTGTCGTTGTCTGCGTGTCGTCCTATCAATATTTGGAAGTAGGGAATTATCTATTTGCCTGGTATTTTGTTCAGTTAGGTTGCGGTTAAGCCGGGAGTGCCACTCCTCGCGCCAAACTTGCCAGTTCACGCGCCGTCGGATAGGACAGCCTTGGCGATCTTCGGTCGGCGCGGTGAGTCCCGTCGTCTGTCGGTAAATGAACACGGTTCAAAGGAGTTCGAACGCTGGCGCTCAACACGTGTATACCGTTCCAACGACTCGGTTAGGCGCGTGGTATTATCAGTGCCATGGTAACTTTCACCATATATATATAAATCGTTTATTTAGTCATATAACTAATATCAAGTACAATGAGTAACACAAAAAAAATATGATAATATAAAAATATGAAATATATAAAAAATATGTATATAGGTACTCACAAAGGAACATATGTAGCAAAATGAACAAACATGCATAACATACACAACATAAAAAAAAATAAAAAAAATTATATCACAATATGTTTGTACAGAGGTGCTTCTTCAGCCTTATTTTAAAAATATCAAGACTTCCAGAATTTTTCACATCAATTGGAATTCTGTTGTACATGGTTACACCTTTGACAAAAATAGAATTCTGGCTATATGTTCTGCTAACCAGGGGAACACGAAGGTTGCCTCTATATCTAGTGTGGTGCTCATGAACTTCCTGATTGAGGATTAAAATATTCTGCAAATACTCAGGCGTCATTCCGGTTTTAATCTTATGAATGAATATGAGGGAGTGATATAATAGATAATTCTTAACCGGTAACCAATTGAGGGTATCTAGCATTGAATTTATCGACGTATCTCGTGCACAACAAAGAATAATTCGCATGGCTCGATTTTGTAATTTCTGTAATCGGTTTAGCACATTTTGATTCACCATATAAAGCACAGTGGCACAGTAGTTGAAATGAGGGAGTATAAGAGTATTGTAAATTATTATTTTACTCCATTGGGTAAGATGCTGAGAACATCTCCTCAAGTAGTTGATTTTCATGGCAATTATTTTTATCACATTTTTTGCATGATCATTGAAGTACAGTTGACGATCAACTAATACCCCTAAATATTTAAATTTCTCAACCAACTCTATCTGGACACCACCAATAGACAATTTCGGTGCTGTCTTCATCACTTCCTTATACATTTTGTCTCTTGTGATCAACATCCATTTAGTTTTGTTTGTATTTATTTTCAACAAATTTCCATAGCAATAATTGTGTATAGCTTATAAATTTTCATTAATTGTATTGAAGCATATCGAACGGTTATTTCCAGTACAATAAATAACAGCGTCATCAGCAAATAGGTGTATACAACATCCATTCACTACCTCAACCATATCATTTATATACACTAGAAACAATAAAGGACCCAGAACACTACCTTGAGGTACACCTATATTAATATCGATTATGCTAGATGTAACATGGTTAAGTCGTAACTTTTGTTTCCGATTATCCAAATAGTACGCAATCCATTGTAATGCTGCATCTACAATTCCGACAGCTTCCAATTTTTTCAATAATCTGGTTCTGTCAATAGTCTCGAACGCCCTTTGCAAATCAAGAAAAACTGTCATTTTTTTCCATAGTGTTCTTCCAATCATGGAGGACACATTGCAAAGCGGTTTCACAACTATGCTTATTACGGAACCCTAACTGAACACATGTGATAGCCTTATTGCGTTCCAAGTGATCCACAATTTGATTGTATACCGATTTTTCCAGTACTTTGCCTACAACTGATATCATATTTATTGGTCTCAGCTCACATGCTTTATTCGTATTTGCGACTTTAGGGATTGGTATAATTGTAGCAGATTTAATTTCGTCAGGTACTTCATTAGTTTCAAAAGAATAATTTATAATATTCAATAGTGGCTTAGAGATATTTGAGAAACATTCCTCCAACAATTTTGTTGATATTTCATCTGTACTATTTTTATTAGTCATTGAAAATATTATTTCCTTGAGATTCACAATGGTAATCATTTTGAAGTATCTCAATTTGTGTGAAACATGCCTTACTATGATAGGAGTTTCGATTTGGGGTACATTAATTGAATTGGTGATCTGGTTAATGCTTTTGACATAGTATTCATTAAGAGTATTCGACATTTTAATATCATCATTTTCAACAATAACATCATCAAATTCAATACTTGCATACACGCTGGAAAAATTGTTATTTGGTAAGTATTTTTTCAAAGTCCGCCACATTTTAGTAGGATTACCAACATTACCATTTATTTTATTCTCTAAATATTTCTTTTTTTCTTGTCTTATCACCTTCACAGCAGTATTACGTTTCTGTCGGTATGATTCCCAGTTCTCTGCTTCACGATTATTGACATATATCTTATAGCTTTCGTCTCTCTCTGCTGTCGCAGTTTTAACTGTAATATTCCACCATTCTTGATAGTGAGGAAATATTTTTATCTGCTTCTTGGGGGCAACTATATCCACGGCTTCTAATATTGTGTTAATTAAACACTTATATTTATAATTAATATCATAGGTTCTATAGTCCCATTCTACACTTTCTAGCCTCTCATTGATTGCATGATAATCTAACGCCCTACCTCTACTCTCGATTAGTTTAACTTCATTTTCAGAAACTATTTCATCAAGATTTACTATTATATTTCTATGATTACTAATCCTAGGTAAATCCAATACCTGTATAGCGATGTCACAATTCGACAACACTAAATCAATTAAAGTACCTCCGCTATTTGTTAGGTGCGTATACTCTTTAACTTTATTTTCAAAACCAATATCCTCTATCACCGCCATCAATCTTTGAGTGTAAGTATTTGTACCATACCAATTAATATTAAAATCGCCAACGATAATAATCTTGATGTTCCTGTCGGTTAAATTATAACCAGTAGGACTTCTCGAAACTTTTTCAAAAAAGTCTAGAAATATTACACTACTACTATTTGGGGACCTATAAACTGAGACTACTAAGAAATTAGTTTTATGATACACAAATTTAACAGATATCAACCAGTAGGACTTCTCGAAACTCGTTTTAGAAATATTCAATATTTGCAAATCGTTTTTTGTATAAATGAGAGCACCACCAGTATGTCTACTACAACTGTCCACTCTATTAACTACATAACCGCTCAACTCAATTTCACTACTGTAAATATCAGGTGTCAAGTGTGTTTCTGACAAACATACTACCAAAGGTTTTTTATCGTCAACAAAATGGTTTATTTCATCAAAATGTGCTAGAATACTTTGCGAGTTCATGTATAGAAAAAAACATTCATTATTATCTGTTATGCGTTGTTTTTCACGGTTTTTCGTTTATCTCTAAAAAATTACTCTCAATCACATCCTTATCATTCCCTGTCTCATCCCTATTTGAATATTCACTTGTGTGTGTAACAATATGAACCAAGTTGCTATGTTGTCTACCATTAACAATCAAACTAGCTAATTTAGACACTAACATGTTTTTAGTAAGTATATGTCCATTATCGTTAATATCTACTAATATTGCTCTTGTCTTAATACAATTGTCCAACCTGGTAATGTACTTACCAAGTTTGTCATTGAATTTGTTAATGAAAAAATTCAGTTGTAATACTTTGAGAGGAACTGTAGTCAAGATTACATTTGTATTATTGAGACATTGTTTCAAATTGTTATCCAACATTTTGAATGAAGGGTAACTCTTACTGAGAAAATCATTAAAACCAGCTTGTATGATCACGAAATCGTTCATTGTGAATGATTGTGTTAACTGTACTATGTCTTCAATAACATATCTCAAACTAGCACCTGATTTGATTATACTTTGTACAATATATTTTTGTCCTAGATCCCTACGCAATAAGTTTCCTACCTTCCTACCTCCCTCATCACATAATATCAAAATCTTATTTTTGTTACCTTCCACTGCTTTTTCTTCTTTATTATCTACACAGATATGTTCATATTTTTTCTTTTTTGTCTTTTTTTAGTTCAGTCAATTCTCTGCTGTATCTTGTATTTTCCTGTTCTGAAATTCTAATTGAGTCCACCATGCTTCTGTTGATTTCCTCCATTCGTTGAGCTCTCTTCTAACAATTTAAGTTCGTCATTCCTAATTTTCAAGTCATTTTCATAAGACTGCTTTGTCTCTCTGATTCCAATAATTTTTTTGTTCAGTGCTTCTATAATACTATTCTGTTCCTTCAACATTGAATGGTCTATTACATTTCTCTCCATTGCCTCATCTTCAAAATCTCTTGTTCTTCTGTTCTGACGTTTGATATAGTTATTATTTTCTTCTATTGTTTGTTTCAATTGGTCAATTACCGAATTAAGTCTTACAACTTCTTCATTTGTATCATCTTCATTCTTTTGTAGCAGTAAGTCCCTTTCGTATATTTGGTGGTGTGGTCGAACGAAGTGGTGTTAGAATGTTTATCCCTCTATGAAGCCGAGCCGATTATTTGGAACCCGCGGGATCCAAACCATAAAAACAGGAATTTAATTCCTGGAGCCTGGAAGCGAATTGAAGAGCAAATCAATATAAATTATTTGAATTTTTACCGCCAAAACTGCCGGCGAACAACAGACTACAACCGCTGTGTGTCCACATCTGAAACCGCGATCCTACATGCGCCGTGGGAACGGCCTGACACATTTCGTTGCGTCAACCTTGACACTCAACCGTCAATCCAGGATTGCCCCTCCACGCGCCGTTGGATCCCGGCTTTACATTGGATGTGTACTCTGACGAATATCGAGTCGGACGTACTTGTGCGTAGTTGGACGACTGGTTCATATATATATATATATATATATATATATATATATATATATATTGCAATTTTTTCTCAGAATATGTAAGAGAAATAGAAATAATGCTCTTTATAAAAGAGCGGTTCCTTAATATTCATATTAAGCAGCAAAAAAATTGTTAATCAACGAATGCGTTGTTAAGCAATCAAAAATTTTTTTTTAAACAATATTTTTCTTAAAAATCATCATTTTCATCAATGATCAGATTCCCAAAAAGAATTAGCATTTTCTCATAAGCGATGCATTTGTTCAAAACAATAATTCAAACAATGGTAGTGGAAAAATTTAAAAAAATCTATTATTCTTGAACAATGGGAAAATGATTTTAACAGGATAATAAAAAGAATTATTACTTTATTTGAACGTATCAATTGTTAATGAAAAAGTGGAAAATCATTTTATTTTATTCTTCCAACAAAGATCTTTTTTAAATCCTTTATAGAATAGATCAAAGAACTGGAAAAATATCAGGTATTTAGTTTGGAAATTATCAGGGTTTTTATGTTAATGGCCAACTTGTAAAATTACTTCAATTAACAGAAGCACATCTGATAGAGAATTTGCGGGAAATTTTTTTTTTCCGACGGATTATTGTTTATTCACGTATCCAATTGGTACATGCATCTTTTCGTTCCTCAATATATTTAATGGGTTACAATTCTTTTTTGTTAAGTGAGGTGAGGTGCGGAAGCCACATCACCCGTTTTTAGCCCTATTTTCACCTCTCAATTTAAATTATAAATATTGGTGGTAGAATTCCAAAGGGTGGGACTTTTCAAGGAAATTGCCTTCGATTTCAGATATCTGCAATAGTTTTTGAGGGATTCGCGAAAAACAAAACCCCTTTTCTTACAAATTTTTTTATCTTTTGCAATTTTTTCGAGCGGGACTTAAATTTTTTTCAAAAGTTCTTAGATACAATTACGAATCGAATGACAATTTAATCATAATTTTGTGAAGGCGAACTCGAATAAAAAAAAGGCACACGTTCATCAGACTATGTGTGCCATTCATGGAAAGGGTGAGTAAAATGAGTGTATGACTGCTTCCAATGTCCTTATAATGTTTTTTCTATAGACCGTTGCGGTAAAATTACCTATATTGCAAAATATTAGGGATTTTGTCGGGTTTTTTTTTCAGCGCCTTGAAAAAAAAACCTATATTTACAAAATGTCATCCAAATTTGATTATTGGATAACTTTGAAAATCGTGAAAACTTTGATTGCAGTACTTTTCTCAAAAAACACCAGTAAACAACAATCAGATATCTTACGAAATGGCGGATGAGCTTTATGATTTAGTCTGATTCTTCCCATAATTGACTCTAGCCGACGCGTATATTCAATTTTTTTATTTTTTTTTATGTATGATCAGGCATAACTTTTAACTGAGACGTCCGATTCCGATAATTCTCCAGTGGATAGGGTGTGCTTTGGAGGTGGTCCCATTTGAATTTAAATGAAATCCACCCCTAAGGGTAGCAAAATGAAGGATATTGATCACTCACCCTCTGAATTCTGGTCCGTTAACCGATTCTATCAGGCATAACTTTGTACTGGGTTCTTCGATCTGAATGATTCTGTTTTCACTAGATATAGGTATACCTTATATTTGGATTTCGAATGAAATATCCACCCTTACGGGTAGAAAAATAGGGGATAATTGATTTTTCACTTGTGAACATTGCACACACATACGTGGTTGACAATGACAGATCGCTACTGAGATTATTTTTGTTACAACAAATAGTAAAAGTAGATAATCATATCATTCAACTGGTAATAGTTGAAGTAAGGTGGGTAAGTGAGTATTTTGGAAGTAATCAAGAAACAAGTAGGTAGTAATTAGAAGATTTCAGCCACAAAAAATGGAAAAATAAAAAAAATTTAACAAAAAATTAATCCAACGAAATACGGAACTGAAAAGTAAAAAATAAAAAAAAAACTTCTTAATCTAAGTAACTAAGCTCCTAAACTAATGTAAGTAACTAATTTTGAGTCGGCGCCAAACGAACAATCAACGAACATCATTAAATGACTTCAAAAAAATTATCAGAATGTCACTGCGCAACTCGATGCCATCATTTTACGCCTTACCTAATTCATTTGCTTGTTTGTTTGGCGCCGACTCAAAATAAGTTACTCACATTAGTTCAGGAGCTTAGTTACCGAGACTAAGGAGGTTTATTTTATTTTTTGCCTTTCAGTTCCCTATTTCGTCGGTTTAATTTTTTGTTAAAAAGTTTTTTGTATGTAGAAGTTTTTGTGGTCGGGAACAATTTTATCGTTATTTGGTGCGATTCTACTGAAAATTGTTATCTGGGAATATTAGAATTGGAGTTGAAGATTGTTTTTTTTCGACATTTGTCGATTTTTCGAATATGATTTGGAAAAATTAAAAGGTTTTATTGAAATGTCACTGAAGAAAAATTATATTTTTCTTTGATGTGTGTAAGTTATTCTGTAACAGATTAGAAACCTTGCCACGAAATATTTTCAGTACCACGCAATGTTCTCAGTTTGAATAGGCACAAACTGGTATTCTTGTGCGACGAGTTTTTGAGTCTGTTGGAGAGTAACCTATGTCACGCATCCAAAACAATCATTTTTTACTTTTTAGGGCATTTGAATGGAAGTTTGTCTTTAAAATGGTTTTTTATTAATTATTTTACTTTGTGCTTTTTAGTTGGTATGCCTTTATCTATGCATTTTTGTTGAAGTATCGTTTTTATGAAGCCTTTTTCCTGTAAGTTTTGAGCTATCTAGTTCTTCAATGAGGACACCATCTAAGGATCAACTCGTCCTCCATCATGGAGCTACCATCTTCAATTTATGAATTCTGACAAAAAAAACAATAATCTTCGACTAAATTCATAATCTTCGATGCCAAAAATCCCGACATAACAATTTTGAATAGAAACGATACATAATCACAAAATTCGTCCACCATATTGGAGCCGCCATCTTGAATTCATGAATTTTAACAATACATTCATAACGTCCGACCCCAAAAACCACCGCATACCAATTTTGAATAGAATCGGACCATAATTACAAAACTTACTGGCCATCTTGAATTTATGAATTTTGACAAAAAATCAATAGTTGGGTTGGGAAAAAACAGAAATTAGAATTCATTGAAGTTCAAGGTAGGTACATTTATCTTCTTGATATGTCATATGCATTTCGAGGGTTGCAACCCTCATCTTCAGTGTTCTGTGACACTCTCTGTATAAACTCTTCTATATAATTAAAAAGTAGGAAGTTTGACCGAAAGTTTGACGGGAAAAAAGAATTTAAATTGAACATTTATGGGGGTCAGGTGAAAAAGTGATGTTAATGTTGTCCCCTTATTTTAACCCTTGAGAGTGGGACTTCTAGTCTTTTTCGTCCTTTTCCTTTGTTTTTGGATTTCATCTTATTGTACTTTATGTAATGTGGGTTGTAATTTAACAGCATCAAAATTCTCTATGTTACCAAAAAAAGTTGGAAAAAGGAAATGGCCATGGTGTTTGCGGGAAAATTTGAATTCCGTTTATTTCAAAAAAATTCAAGGATTGGAAGAAGGTGAGCCATGAGAATGGCACAACTTGCGGTGTTCGATTCGGTTTCTTTGAAGATTTCTAGAATCCCTAAAATTTTAAGCTTGGTACTTTTATTGCAAAAATGAAGGAATGTTACTATGTTTGAGTCAAAATCTTTATGGTCTGAAGATAGTAAATGATTAACGAAGCTTGAACTTGTGTTAGTGATATCTGTATTGGGAAATTCACTTAAAATTCTGGTACGTTCATATCCAATGACAACCTTCAACTCCAAAATAAACTTCCGGTACAGATATGTCGACGACTGCATTTGTTCTTTTCAACGGATCGAAAAATAACCTCGAAAATTTCCTACATTTCTTAAACTCGTTACATAATTCGATAGTATCCACCCATGAAATAGAAAAGAACAACTGCATTCCGTTTCTCGACCTGATGATTCACAGAAATAACAACAAATTTGAATTTGGAATTTATAGCAAACCCACAGCGACTGACATGATTATCCCATTTCACTCCAACCATCCACACAATAAAAAGTTTGCATCTTTTCATAATATGTTTCACAGACTATTCCATATACCTCTTAACAAAAATGAATATGAAAAACAACCCAACATCATAAAGCAAATAGCTCATAATAATGGTTACTCACCTGAATTGATTAATAAGATATTATACAAACACAGAAATAATAGCCAATTAATCAACATGGATGATCCAGAAGAAAAAATCTATAGATCACTACCCCATGACAACAGCCATTGTCATAAATCCTCCAAAAGTTCAATAAATTCAATATCAATATCAGCTTCAAAACTAACAGCACTGTCGGATGTAATCTTATAAATGTCGAAGCCAAAATCGACCCTTGGGACAAGTCAGGAATATATCGTTCAACCTGCCCTCAATGTTCAGTAAGCCATATGGAAAAAAAAATTCAGAAAGGGTATCTGAACACACCAGAATTTTAAATAAATTTTCCAACATAGATATCACTAACACAAGTTCAAGCTTCGTTGATCATTCACTATCTTCAGACCATAAAGATTTTGACTCAAACATTCCTTCATTTTTGCAATAAAGCCTAATATTTTAGAGATTTTGGAAATCTTCAAAGGAACCAAATCAAACTATGAACCGATAACATTTTGCAGCAGTAAAGGTAGAAATTTTGATTTGTTCAGAATAAAATTGTCAATGGTTATTGTTGATGACTTTCACACTTCCTTTCTATCGTAAACAAAATGATAGTAAATTCAAACAAGATATTATCCACTCACAAGAATATACGAATAATGGTTTAGTTTGGGTTCAAATCAAGTTTCGATTTTCACACCTAAACCTACATACATTTATTGAATGATAACAATTTATATTTCATTTATTCCAAATGTCACTTACTATTCAGGATTACGACGGAGTGTTCGATATCTAGCATTCACGATTCGAAAGTCGAACTAGGGGAAAACAGGATATTGCTGTATACTAAATAAATTTACAATTCTCTTCAAATTTGGAGTACCTTTCCGAATGGTTTTCAAGTTTATTATATTCAACTATCTTCATCCCCATAATACCTACGTTAGTATAGTTGAATTCTGGAAAAAATTACTGGAAACACAATAAGAGAACATAACAACAGACGCAAATGTTATTGACCAGTTGACT